>JAYESA010000010.1:44935854-45012899 GCA_036927795.1 Iris macrosiphon | reverse complement strand
TTCGTACAGTACTTGAAGACGCGACACCCGCGTAATTCAATGCGTAATTGACCGTGTTAGATGACTAGTGTTACCCCTAGTATACCCCCTGATTCCAGTATAAATGTGGTTGAGTATGTGCTAGTGTAGTGACTAATGATTTATTGTATTATATTTATGTGTACATAGGATATTGGATTTGTTCTGCGCGATTTCTGGAGCAGGTTATTGGTACATTACAGCTTTCTTGCCAGGCAAGTATATCTTGCATTGTACTGTTATTTTTATTCCATATGTTGCATGTATCTTTATTTTCTGTCTTTTCATATATTTTAACTGTTATATAAAAATACGCGTGACGGTGTCGTCGCGGTATATTTTTATTTATGTATTTACATTGACCTTGTTTATGAGACTACTCCATCATCATGTAGCATCTTTAGGTTCATTGGCCATGACACAGTTATTACACGAGTTGTGAGTCTCATGTAGATCACGGACTTGCGTGCAGGTTGGCCTCCTGTACGTGTGGGCCGTGCGTTAGGAGTAACTGCTGTTAGAAACTTTGTATGCTAGTAGACTTGGCAGTTATTAGAGGTATTATCGTGTCATGGATGTGACATGCTTAGAGCATGGGGTGGGGAGAACAACAAGTAAGGCGTGTGGGCTCCGTTGCACTTTCCTTGTGTAACCCGTACGCTCCGCCGGAGATGCGCGGTCATGATGACCCCTATATATACTACTTGGCGGGCCTCCGGTGTTCGAAAGACGCCGTGCCTTTGTAGGCCCCTGGATCTCCAAGAGAACTATGCCAATCCTATTTTAGCTAGATAGCCCACGCGTTAGAAAATTTGTTCTTAAACTGCATTCACTTTAGACGGTTAGGCGACCCATTGGATATTTATTTCAGTACTTTATTGGCATGTGTTTAAGTATCTTGTTATGTCCCTCTGAGGACCTGGTCCGCTGTCAGGTGTACCTGTTCTTGAGTATTTGCAGGAGCACAGATTTGGATGGTTGGGTATGCTTCGTGGATGTCTTCTCTTCGAGCCGTGATTGATAGCTGGTACTTATATTGTTTGAGTGAGTGGTACTTATATTGTATTTACTTTTCCTATTTGAGTTGGTAGTGGATTTGTTTCCATACAACTATCATCCTTAGATACTTCTTATTAAGATCTAGTTTCATAGATGCTGTTTATTTATCTCTATATGATTTTGGTGGATGAGATTTAGATTTTACCCTGTGACTTGTATTATAGTTATACTACTTGTGGATTTGATATTTATATTACAGCGTACGTGTGGATTTGGTTTCCATATATTGGAGTTGCCATATCCATGCGGCTGGCATGCTTACGTGTCCTAGTCCTACGTATTTTGGGACTGGGGCGTAACATGTTTTTGTGGTGGCCCATGCAGGTCACGAGCATATTGTCTCGGTTACGTTACTGTACCGAACAAACCTGCACATAGGACTAGAGTATAGGATCTCATCCACAATTGACTATGATTCACCTTCCTCCTCTATGATCTATTCGAATAATTGTATCCTGTTTGATTCCTGTACTTCCCTGATAAGTTCCTTGAGTATATATGGCCTTCTGCTAGAATATAGGAACCCCTGTTATTAGGATGATAATTAGAGTTGCACACCTATTAAGAATACAACGAGAATATAGACACACCACTAAGTTTAGAATATCTAGTGAACCCTAGAATTCCTTATCTTTAGAATTGATTTACCATTACCCCCTGATGTATTATGAAGACTTGAGAGTAGTATAGACACTACTAGAGTTAGTTAGAAGTTTTACCATAATATTTGACCCTAGTATTGAGGAACCAATGGAGAACCAATATTGAACATTAGGACTGAACCTAACCCTCATAATTGGATAGTATTAGAGAACTATAAAACTTATGTCATTATCTTGTTACTAGTAGACAGCACCCTAGGAAGCCTAGAGGAATGTAATCAACCCTTTCCCTTGATCATACCCCGAACATGGCAACTAGCATGCCACCCCCTTAGAGAACCATGATGCTATCTAGAGCCCTCTATTTTTGATTTTATAACTTGTCCCCCTGCAACCTTAGCGTTCGCTAATTGTGTGACGACTAAATTATGATTCTTCTTTCTTCATCATTTAACTCGTGCCACATAACTCGTATGATTGAAGGCCAAGTAATCTTATTCTATATTAGAACATGTAGTTTGCTAGGGTATAGCTTGGTAATTTGAACTTTGAATTTTATGCGTGATAGTTGGGATTTGATAGTTTGCGTAGTTCCCTTAGGTTGTGACCTAATGATTATCCCTTAGCTTTAAATCACAAAATTTGTACCCATAGCTCGATACGAGTTAAATCCCTTTCCCCTTAATGGCTAGTAACTCTTCTATCCCTACGATTGACACATGTTCTATGAGCACTTGACCCTTACCTATATAATGCAATAGGAGACCCTAATAAGAGTTTCTGTTCTATGTACATGTGCAAGATTATTTTTGTATGTATCCTTAAGGCAATACAATAGTAGTTAAATTATTTTAAGTTGGATAGTATACCTCACCACCTAGTATCACGTAGTCCCTGTGATCCATTGATGAAGTATAACTGAATGACATTAATTGTATGCTAGCAAAGACGACAGTGTTTATTCAGACGATAGAATTTAGAGGTCCATGTCCCTATTGGTCAACTAGCGACTTAGACAAGAAATTAGTATGACAACTGTAGATATTGTGTAGTCTTTCATTATTATTGCTTATTTTGCTTTTGTTTTTGTGAATTTGAATTGTTATGAACCTTCTTTCATCATAATCTAGCGTATTCATATTTGCTGTACTACCTTGACTTATGCTGCTATTATAGCCTAGTTTTTGCAAGCTTATTCTTTATCGAGCTTGTTCATGACATACGTATTATTGGGGGCCCACAATAATACATTTCAGAATCAGTGTATTAGGGTCTAGCTAACCTTAGTGCGCTTGGTTCGCCCTTCGCATAACTACTTTATGTGGATTGAGATATGTAGTGATTAGTAGACGAATATACTTATCCTCTAGATACGACAAAGCATATCATATCAAGTACATAACTGCATCGATGTGAGCATGCGAATAGGAAATTACCAAATTAAGATTTCAATCCACAACTGTCTTGACAATTCCCATTTGAATTCTTTAAACCCTTTGATTCCCATACTTCCATTCTATTACCCCTCCTTGAACTCTTTTCCGTTGCTTTCTGTCTTCCCTTGTTTCGGAAAGACGAAATCTCGTACTTAGATATAAGTGATACACGAATAGTACAAGGTATACCCCATAGGCCAATCACATTATTTGGTGACTATCTTTCATAATTGATTAAGGACATATCACATATGATATAGTCGGTGTTAAAGTTTTGAGGATTGAATGACATGAGAAAATAAATTGAGGAATATTTTTCTTAAGTGTAAGAGCCTTATGTGATAAATGGGTAAATTCTAAGTTGGGTAGAAATTGAAGTATTAAACTTGAGGAGAATTCTTTTAGATTGTGATCAAGTAGGATTAGATTGAGAGATTAAGTCCTTTTAAATGTGAAAAAATTTAAAAGAGGGATTAAGATAATGAGGATTTAATGAATTTTAAAAAACTTGATATTGAGGACCCAATATTTATACTTTGAGCACATGATTAAATTTTGAATATTGAAGGATGAATCATCGATTTAAATTTTGAGGATAAATATAAAATTTTAGACTTGAACAATTGGTTAATTAGATTTAAATTTTACAATTTGATTATTTGAATTAAAAGTTCAATTTTGATTGTTGGATCACCTATTTGAAATATTGAGGATGTAAATTGAGTTTAAATATTTGAATAAGTACAAAATTCTTAAGTTAAGAATAGGAATAAGATTTGATTAGAATTGTTTATTGTTCAAAGTCTAGAGAAGATTATGATAGTTGGAAATTATGATATAAATTTTGATGTGGGATGTCATATAGACTTGAGTCAGATTTGGATGTTGATTATTTAAAAATCGAGAAGAGATTACGACAGGTTAAATTTTGATTTAAACAGTGGTTATATTAATTTTAAAGTGATCGCGATAGATTCGAATAGATTTTGTTATTTAAATTTTTAGAAGAGATTGCGATTGACATACCTTATGTACGAATGTGAAGGATTTAACAAATTATGTCTTATTTTAATTTCGAGACGAAATTATTTTAAGTTGAGTAGATTGTAAACTCCCTCACCCAAAATAGATATTTTGTGTATATTTTATATTATTATATTTATTATATATGTTGAATTTATTTAGAATATGCTCTTAGTTAATTAGAAAATAAATTTCTTGATATATTTACTTATATAAATATTCATTTAGAATTATTTTAGGTTATTTTAGATTTATGGAGATTTTTCTAGAATTTTTGGTAATTAAAACTTAGAAAACATAAATTTCTAGGACTTCTATGATTTACTATACGACCATACTTGCATGTCGTTGCTACCAAATATTTATTTTAGTTTAAAATATTTAATTATATTTTTTGTAATTTATTTAGAATTTTAAGAAATTTATTTAGATTTTAAAATTATTTAGAATTTATTTGGATATATATAGTCTTAATATTAGATAGATACTAATTTAGTGTTAATAGATATTAATAAGATTTTATAAATTATTTGTATTATCTTTAATTATATTTAAGATTATAAATTATTGAGATAAATTTAAACTCTATTTTAAATTAATTTAAATCCTGAACCTACTAGGAAATCAACTTCATGCATATCCTATCCTTATTTAAATTCATCATAATCCTATCCAAATTAACCAATCCTATTCGTATTTAATTAAGTAGTGTCCACCATTATAAATACCTCATCCTTCATATTTTTCTTTTCCAAATTCCTCTCTTTTTCGTCCAAAAATAGTCAAAATTCGTCATAAATTCAGCCTCATTTTCTACTAGTTATGACGAATTAAAAAGATAATATCTCCTAGCTCCGGACTCCAAACAAGCTCCAGTTTTTTTTGTTAGAACGATAATGAGGTTAGCTTTCTGATAATATAAATTGTTTTTCTAAATTACTAGTATTAAATTTTGGAAAATTCGTAGAGCACAGCATGTCCGAAAATTGACGTATTTTGATGTTTTCGCGATTTCGGGAGAACCAGGAATCAGAATCATGAACCGTTGAAAGTTTCGGAAAGCTAATATTGAGATCATCGACATATATTTTTCCTAGAATTTATTTCCAAGTATTTATATACTGTTAATTCTGTAGAACTTCTAGGTTAGAATTTAACCATCGGTGCACAATACAAAATTTGTATGTGCCATAATTCTCAAACGAATTTGAATTCAGACGAGCCATAAATTCTAGTATATTTTTGATGCTGAAATCTACAGGAAATCATGCATGAAAGTCGAGTTTGTATCGGTTGACTTTTTGGTCAACAGATCGCCTCGATTTGCGTGCCATGAGTCTCGAGTTGATAAAATTCAGTTTCTTTGGACAAAATTTAGGAATTAACATAAAAATCAGAATACTAAGATTAAAATAGAATTTTAGAGTAATTATTCCAGAATTAAATAAATTAAAATAAATTAATGGTTATATTATTATATAGTTATATGAATATATATGTAAGTAAATGCTAATTGATAATTATGACTAAATATTCAGACTGTATGACCCTAGGACATCGTGGACTATCCCATACTTACCTTGACCATGTTGACCCTAAGAACTTGTTAATTTGTCTGCCTTGCGTACACTAACGTACTGGCATAGACACCTGTCAGTTGACTGACTGATTTCGTACAGTACTTGAAGACGCGACACCCGCGTAATTCAATGCGTAATTGACCGTGTTAGATGACTAGTGTTACCCCTAGTATACCCCCTGATTCCAGTGTAAATGTGGTTGAGTATGTGCTAGTGTAGTGACTAATAATTTATTGTATTATATTTATGTGTACATAGGATATTGGATTTGTTCTGCGCGATTTCTGGAGCAGGTTATTGGTACATTGCAGCTTCCTTGCCAGGCAAGTATACCTTGCCATTGTACTGTTATTTTTATTCTATATGTTGCATGCATCTTTATTTTCTGTCTTTTCATATATTTTAACTGTTATATAAAAATGCGCGCGACGGTGTCGTCGCGGTATATTTTTATTTATGTATTTGCATTGACCTTATTTATGAGACTACCCCATCATCATGTAGCATCTTTAGGTTCATTGGCCGTGACACAGTTGTTACACGAGTTGTGAGTCTCATGTAGATCACGGACTTGCGTGCAGGTTGGCCTCCTGTACGTGTGGGCCGTGCGTTAGGAGTAACTGCTGTTAGAAACTTTGCATGCTAGTAGACTTGGCAGTTATTAGAGGTATTATCGTGTCATGGATGTGACATGCTTAGAGCATGGGGTGGGGAGAACAACAAGTAAGGCGTGTGGGCTCCGTTGCACTTTCCTTGTGTAACCCGTACGCTCCGCCGGAGATGCGCGGTCATGATGACCCCTATATATACTACTTAGCGGGCCTCCGGTGTTCGAAAGATGCCGTGCCTTTGTAGGCCCCTGGATCTCCAAGAGAACTATGCCAATCCCATTTTAGCCAGATAGGCCACGCGTTGGAAAAGTTGTTCTTAAACTGCATTCACTTTAGACGGTTAGGCGACCCATTGGATATTTATTTCAGTACTTTATTGGCATGTGTTTAAGTATCTTGTTATGTCCCTTTGAGGACCTGGTCCGCTGCCAGGTGTACCTGTTCTTGAGTATTTGCAGGAGCGCGGATTTGGATGGTTGGGTATGCTTCGTGGATGTCTTCTCTTCGAGCCGTGATTGATAGCTGGTACTTATATTGTTTGAGTGAGTGGTACTTATATTGTATTTACTTTTCCCATTTGAGTTGGTAGTAGATTTGTTTCCATACAACTATCTTCCTTAGATACTTCTTATTAAGATCTAGTTTCATAGATGCTGTTTATTTATCTCTATATAATTTTGGTGGATGAGATTTAGATTTTACCCTGTGACTTGTATTACAGTTATACCACTTGTGGATTTGATATTCATATTACAGCGTACGTGTGGATTTGGTTTCCATATATTGGAGTTGCCATATCCATGCGGCTGGCATGCTTACGTGTCCTAGTCCTACGTATTTTGGGACTGGGGCGTGACAAGATCCGAGTTAGAATGGACAACCGCTCAAAACTTCTCGATACTAGCTTTCACAAGCTTGAGAAGTTTGATGGCGAACACTACAACATTTGGAAGAGGAAGATCTTCTTGAATCTTCGTCTTGTCAAAGTAGCTTATGTGTTGGTTGTCATGCCCCAAATCCCGAAAGGGTCGTTCGTCCTCGCTGGATCCTTTACGGAACCGATTCGTCCTCGCTAGGGGCGTGATGTCGTGCGAGCCTGGAGTTGCGCTCGCACAAGGCAAGAACTTGCAATTTTAGGAACCCATTTTGAAACACAATTGATAAAACACATTCACAGAGATTTGAACACAAATGCGGAAGAAACTTGCTTTTTCATTGAATATTCAGAGTAATTTACATAGAGTTTACATTGATGCGCCTTCTCGGCTATTGAATTACATTACAAAAGATAACTCAAAATGCAGGGCGCGCTCCGTCAGATAGTCCACGTTGTTTGCAGATTACGCCCTTGTATAGATTAAAGTCCATGCCTCCAAAATGAACTGACTCCAGCTATACTTCAAAATAGAGGTGCTCCTAACGCCTCCTCGCTACGCTCTAGCGTTGCACCGTCTGAGTGCCTGAAATAGTTGCCCACAACGTGGGTCAGTACTCAACTTGTACTGGTGAGCGGGATGAATCCCACTCGACTAAATCGACACTAGCTTGTTAGGGGCGAGCATGCATTAAGATAGCTTCTATAAGAAAGCAAGTGAAATCAATTCATATCAGTTGCATGTTTTGATACGAATAAAAATAGCATTGAATCCAACCAGTGCACCGACTGCTTACTCAATCGATGCACGTCTTCCCTGAAACGAAACACAAGTATACTTACCATCTGCACAAGACAATAAGTTAGCATGCATTCTAGTCTATGCGGTCATTGGTGTGATCGATACCTTAGGGACATATTTCAAGCTTAGCGGTGCGCCCTATCAGCCCGGGTAGCAAGCCCTGCTGGAGGTCCCGCTAGGCATCGTGACGAACACGAATCAAATATTTCCCTACGGATCGATACGGTTCCAGTGCCCCGGAAAGCCATTTTGAGGAAATGCCAAACCCTGTGCACAAGTTGTCCCAGACCATGCAAATGCATGAAATAATTCATATTACATACAATGCATCGAATTAAACAGGAGAAGTTAAGCAGCAACATATATATATCTCATGCAACAGTTTATATTTCTCAAGCGGTGTTCCGATTCAGTTATCCCATAAGTCCAAAACTCTATTCGAGGCACCAGGCCGCCACCAACAACCAACTTTCTTTCTCAAAACCACAGTTTATAATACAAGCAAGCATATGATAATTTAGCCTACAAATCCCAAGTTCCTTTCTTAGTGGCTGGCATGCCTGTGGCTAAGGATTTCCTAGGCGTCCAACCGGGCATCATCGAGTGAACGATTGAAACTTAGAGATGTTGGCATAAAGAAGTAGGAAAGAAGGGACCAAACCACTCACTGGTTAAGCTAAAAGGTAGCTGAAACATGATTCCCGCCTAGCGACGATCAAACGTCAGTTACGCGGACCTGAAACAGCACGAGCACCGAGTTAGAAATCTTGCCTATCCTTCCTTGCCGAACTCCCCAAAACCTCAAAATCCAAACGATAAAACCAGCAGCAAAAACCAAGCAAATCGAAAGCAACACAAATCCTGAACCTCAAAACGGCAATCAAGAAAACCAAGCAACCAAAACACGAAAGCTATTGGACTCATTTCAATAGAGACCTTTCCATGGGTTGGAAAGGATCATCGCATTTTGTCCGTGGCAAAGATGCCAAGATCTAAGTTACGACTCAGATGGACTAGCCACAGCCCAATTACATAGTGCCCGTCCCGGTCGGATCGGGATTTGAGGCACTACATAATATACCACTAAGAAAAAGTTTCGACCCGAAACTTAAGAACAAGCCCTACCTCGGACTCAATGAACAACGAAGGATACTTCTCCTTCATCTCCGATTCGACTTCCCAGGTTGATTCCCCAACTGTATGGTTTTGCCACAGCACGCGAACCAAGGACATCGTACGGTTGCGAAGTACTTTTTCCTTACGATCCAGAATCTGCACCGGCTCTTCTGAGTATGACAAATCCGTGCGCAATTCTAGCTGTTCGAAGCTAACTACATGACTCGAGTCATGCACATACTTCCGCAGTTAGGAAACATGGAATACGTCGTGCACTCCAGCCAAGGCGGGAGGTAGTGCAATTCGGTATGCCACAGCTGCCACCCGTTCTAGTATCTCAAAGGGGCCGACAAACCTTGGACTCAGCTTGGCCTTCACGCCGAAACGCATCACTCCACGCATCGGCGTCACTTTCAAGAAGACATGATCCCCGACCATGAACTCCAAGGGCCTACGATGAGTATCGGCATAGCTTTTCTGTCGGCTCTGCGCAGTGCGGAGTCTTTCCCGAATCAAGCAAACTTTCTCGACTGTCTGCTCCACCAGCTCGGGCCCGAGTACCTGCCGCTCGCCGACTTCGTCCCAACAGTGTCACGCCCCAGTCCCAAAATGCCGAGGGACTGAGCACGTGAGCAATGGTCAGCAGCACGCACCGATGGACAACCCAATTTAATGGATCCATCAGGGCATGCTTAAGCTGTAGTCTAGCTGTAAAATATTACAAGTCTCAGGTATTTCTAATCTCATCTACAGAATAACGCAGACTAATGCCAAAAATAATGCAATGAAAATAAATGAGCAATATCAAATAAGCTTATCTCGGGAAACAATCCGAGAATTAGTCTGTTATATTTAATGAGAATAGACAGAAAATAAAATACTGAAAATGGAAATACTGTGTAGATGAAGCCGGTGCTCAGGAGAAATCTTCTGCCACTATCTCGTCCTTTGTTCCTGGTTCTGCTCCAAGGAGTGCTCCTATACCGTACACCTCGGGATAGTTCTCTTCAGCTGTACCTGGGGACATAATCCGGATCCAGGTCCTCAGGGGACAGCAAGGTACAGAAAATACAAGCCAAAATAAATGCAGTGCAGCAGATAATTAAACAAGAGGGTAGGCTATGTAACCAGCTAAGTGATATGCAATATGAGAGCAGCACTAGAACTTTAGGCTGAAGCCACTACAAGATCTGTGTCGGGGAGCCGGTAGCGACAATAACTATGAATTATACTCTGAAATATACTATATTTTATATATATAATATCAGCCTGTAGTCAGTGTGTCTCTCCCCACCCAATGTAATCCCACGTCTCATGTCCACGATGCCTCATGTCCATGTCACGCACGATTATAACTAATGCAGCAAGTCTGATAGCTATGAATCAAATGTCTAAGAATGTAAAGTCTATGTCATAAAACATGCCTCCTATACAGAGTTACCTTGAATGTCTCAGGAAGACTCTGTCTCATGAAATATTGTCAAGTGTCCTGGGTTCAGTAGTACTTGATAAGACAAGTACGAGAATTATCGGGTCTCGATAACCATGTCTATGTGACGTTACACCACCCCGCATACGGAGTCGGCACCCGACTATGATCGGACACTAAGCACGTCACCCGTTTCCTAGGTTAAGTAGTTAAAACGAGTTTACATTTAATTCCACAAGAAATCAAGTAAATTACTATGTCAAAACTACTGAGATTTGGCAAGCTTTACTTGCCCACTAATGCATAATTAAGTCCAAAAAAATAATTAGCAAGCTGCAGGGTTTGGCAAGGTACACTTGCCTGTGGTTCCGGCTCTGATTTCGGCTCTGACTTCAGTTGGAGTTGCAGGCGGTACTCCGGTTGCTGAAACAAATATCACCATCAGATCCAAAAAATATCAATCAGCTAGAAATGCCTGTCCTTGGGTCTAATTTGGAGACAAGGGCAAAACGGCAATTTCGGGTCAAAACAGGGTCCACCTGCGGGCCCGCTTTGCACCGAAAAACGTGTCCGGGTCAAAGGTCTCCAAATTTACCAAACTTAGTGTCAACAGGTTAGAAACGATGATACGAACCCAACGGAACTTGCAGAATTAGATTTCGATGAGCCGATCACAAAATCGCCCATCGAGCGGGGCCTGTGGGGCCCACGACACGCGATTTCGTTAACGTTCTCAGAATCGAACCAAACTTGACCCACAGGACCAGCGTATTGCTACGAGTCCGATGGCGCAAGTTTCGTCTCGATCCGACGTGTGTACACAAAGTTAGGGCACGTTCCAGAAAGTATGGATACGGGGCGATGTCCGCGGATACGCGTTGATCCCGGTGTGCACGCACACCCGAATCAGCTTCTGCAAAATCCCACACGTCCGTATCGATGACGTGCACGTATCTGTGAAGACCGCGCACGACCAAGTCGTCCCATTTGGCGGGGCGTACTCAGTTCCGGGGTGAAACAGGGTCTGGTTTTTTTCCTGTTTTTGGATCGCGGTGTGCGATCACCACAGGACGCGATGCCCCGAACGGGTTGTCCCGGCACCGAGACAGTCATACAGGCTTCACAACGCAATTTACGGAATCGAAATCCGAGCTACGGGCAAGAAGATACACGCACCTGAACGGGACCCAAAAACCAGGGTCGAATTGTGTCCGACACGTGTCCGACACGTGTCGGATACAAAATCGAAAACTAGGGTTAGGGTTTGGGTTCACTGGCCGGCGGCGGGGACGGCGGCTGGGGCGGCGCTGAGGCGGAGGAGGTCGGGGGCTCTGCGGCTGAGGGTGGCGCTGCGGCCGGAGGCGGCGGCTGGGCAGCGGGCCGGAGGGAGCTGCGGGGCGGTGAGAAGTTGGGGGCTCGGGGTGCTGGCTGCGGGGAAGGAGGAGAAGGGGGTGGCGCGTCGGTGGAGCTAGGGCGACGCTGGCGAGGGCTCGGCGAGGGGAGCGGTGGCGGCGTCTCGGCGAGGCAGAGCGGAGGCTAGGCGGTGAGGGGTGGTTCGATGGCCGGAGGGAGGAGAAGAAAGGGGGATTTATAGGCTGGGGGGAGGTTGTCTCCGGGCGAGGCGGAGGGGAGAGGGGGTCGTGGGCCGAGGGTTGCGGCGGGGCGGCGACGTGGCCAGGCAGCGCGGAGGGCGGCGGCTGCATCGCCGGAAAACGCGGGTGAACGGGTAGCAGAGGCGTGGGGGAGACTGGCGCCGGGTCGGGTCGGGTTCAGGCGGGCGGATCCGACCCGACCCGCTAGGCAGGGGCTGGGCCGGGTTGGGGCTGGGCCCGGTTTGGGCCCAATAGGCCGGGCCGGGCTCGGGTTTGGGTTTAAATTATAAAAAGAAAAAATAATAATAATAAAATCAGTAATAAATAAATAATTAATTAATTAAATAAAAAGTTTTAGGTGTTTAAAAATATGTCCGGGGCCAGATAAATTCTAGAAAAATTGCCCTAAGTCCAGTTTTTCATTTTACACCCAAAAATATTATTTCCATAATATTTTAATATTGTTTATTATTATTTAAAAATCATTGAGTAATTAAAATCCTGTTTTTAAATTACAGAAAAATCCTAAAAAATTCCAGAAAATTGTGAAAAATCCAGTTTTGAAAAATTTGAAAAATCAGGGGGTTTACAATCTACCCCCTTAAGAGGATTGCGTCCTCGCAATCAAAAGAATCACCGGCCAACAGAGATGACACGGTTGCAAGTATCGTTCGAAACACATCACAAGATACTTAGGGAAAGATCGTTTCCCTAAAAATGAAAGTTATGCACTTTCCAGAGAAATCTAGTTAAAGCAAGAAAACTACAACTTTTTAGAAAAAACAGGTTATTATTAACAAGTTGCAAATTACTAGGTTAGGGCTAAGGTCACGAACCAACGGGCACGAGCTAAAATAAGACTAGAAACGGATACTACGAATCACTTACTCGCATCAGCGTCCTGCACAGTCATCGCATAGGCTTGTCCTCGTCCTTGTGGTAGATTCCTCTGCTGCTATTGGGCTTGCTGAAAAAGTGCTGCTTGAGGTGCCAGAGGTAGCCTCGGTGCTGGCAAAGCTGGTTGGTTTGTCCTTCGTGCTCTATCTCGATGCTGAGGACAGTCCTTGGCTATGTGTTGATTGGTGCCGCAAATCAAGCATAATCCCAACTTGCGCCTGCAGTCCTTCTCGACATGGCCTATCTTGCCGCAGTAGTGACAGGTAGGAAGGGTCTGCGAAGCTGTCCTAGGTGGCTGGTTCGTGTGAGATCTCTTTGCAGATTCTTCCGGTGATGTTCTGTCTGGTGCTGAGGTGATTGGCCGCTTGAGGCGAGACTCCCTCCTGGTGACGCGTTCCATGCGTCTGGCTGCAGCGAGAACGTCTGAGTAGGAGGTAGGTGCGACGGATCCGATGAGTCTCTGTAGCTCAAAGTTCAGTCCGTCGAAGAACTTCTCGGCCTTCTCTTCCTCTGTCGGGATCAGGGTTGGGACGAAGCGGCTCAGACGAATGAATTCTGCGTTGTACTCTTCCACCGTCATAGAGTCCTGAGTGAGGCGATTGAATTTGTCCCGCAGTTCGGATCGTGCGATAGCCGGAATGTACATCTCCTGGAAGAGCCTGGAAAACTCTTCCCAAGTGACTCGGTCTGGTCCGAGTCGTGCCTCCTCAGACAACCACCAGTGGTGCGTGTTGCCTGTCAACTGCATTCGGACGGCCGTCATCCAGCATTCCCGTGGAAGCTCAGCTGCTTCAAGTTGATATCGTATGTTGGTGAGCCACTCATGAACTTCTGTCGGCTCCTCTTTTCCAGAAAAAGTGCGGGGCTTCAGTTGGCGAAAGTCAGTGATAGAGCCTGTAGATGGCCGTCGAGCTGGTAGGTTGGCCTGCTCCAGTACAGTTACGATGATGTCCCTCTAGAAGTTAGCTTCACGACGCTGAGCCTCGTGTTGGACTTGTTGCTGAGCTTGCATCATCGCGTAGATCATTTAGAATATCTGCTGTCCGTCAGTTAGCTGTCCTTGTGGGAGTACGGGCGTTGGTGGAACGAACTGCGACGGAGGTGGAATGTTATCGCGTCGGAATCGGGAGGTAGGTTGACCTGCCTGCTGGCTTTGTTGAGTTGAGGGAACTCCTCCGACTGGTGTCACTTCGTCGTCATAGGTGATACCTGTAGCTTGTGGCATTCCGGCGGGGGTCTCGTTGCATTCTTGTGGGTCCATTTCCCTGTATCCAAAATAAACAATAAGAGGCGCACAGGAATCAAGGCAAGATGCAAGTCAAAATTAGTTCGAATACGATACAGATATCAAAAATGATTCAAGCAAGTGGATGAGATCCTAAAAACTTATCCTACCTTATTGCAGGCCTGTTCGGTCCCTAAGTTGAAACCGAATAATTTAGTCGTAGACCTGCATGGGCCACCACAAAAACCATGTCACGCCCCAGTCCCAAAATGCCGAGGGACTGAGCACGTGAGCAATGGCCAGCAGCACGCACCGATGGACAACCTAATTTAATGGATCCATCAGGGCATGCTTAAGCTGTAGTCTAGCTGTGAAATGTTACAAGTCTCAGGTATTTCTAATCTCATCCACAAAATAACGCAGACTAATGCCAGAAATAATACAATGGAAATAAATGAGCAATATCAAATAAGCTTATCTCGGGAAACAATCCGAGAATTAGTCTGTTACATTTAATGAGAATAGACAGAAAATAAAATACTGAAAATAGAAATACTGTGTAGATGAAGCCGGTGCTCAGGAGAAATCTTCTGCCACTATCTCGTCCTCTGTTCCTGGTTCTGCTCCAAGGAGTGCTCCTGTACCGTACACCTTGGGGTAGTTCTCTTCAGCTGTACCTGGGGACATAATCCGGATCCAGGTCCTCAGGGGACAACAAGGTACAGAAAATATAAGCCAAAATAAATACAGTGCAGCAGATAATTAAACAAGAGGGTGGGCTATGTAACCAGCTAAGTGATATGCAATATGAGAGCAGCACTAGAACTTTAGGCTGAAGCCACTACAAGCTCTGTGTCGGGGAGCCGGGTAGCGACAATAACTATGAATTATACTCTGAAATATACTATGTTTTATATATATAATATCAGCCTGTAGTCAGTGTGTCTCTCCCCACCCAATGTAATCCCACATCTCATGTCCACGATGCCTCATGTCTATATAATATCAGCGATTATAACTAATACAGCAAGTCTGATAGCTATGAATCAAATGTCTAAGAATATAAAGTCTATGTCATAAAACATGCCTCCTATACAGAGTTACCTTGAATGTCTCAGGAAGACTCTGTCTCATGAAATAGTGTCAAGTGTCCTGGGTTCAGTAGTACTTGATAAGACAAGTACGAGAATTATCGGGCCTCGATAACCATGTCTATGTGACATTACACAACCCCGCGTACGGAGTCGGCACCCGACTATGATCGGACACTAAGCACGTCACCCGTTTCCTAGGTTAAGCAGTTAAAACGAGTTTATATTTAATTCCACAAGAAATCAAGTAAATTACTATGTCAGAACTACTGAGATTTGGCAAGCTTTACTTTCCCACTAATGCATAATTAAGTCCAAAAAAATAATTAGCAAGCTGCAGGGTTTGGCAAGGTACACTTGCCTGTGGTTCCGGCTCTGATTTCGGCTCTGACTTCAGTTGGAGTTGCAGGCGGTACTCCGGTTGCTGAAATAAACATCACCATCAGATCCAAAAAATATCACTCAGCTAAAAACACCTGTCCTTGGGTCCAATTTGGAGACAAGGGCAAAACGGCAATTTCGGGTCAAAACGGGGTCCACCTGCGGGCCCGCCTTGCACCGAAAAACGTGTCCGGGTCAAAGGTCTCCAAATTTTCCAAACTTAGTGTCAACAGGTCAGGAACGATGATACGAACCCAACGGAACTTACAGAATTGGATTCCGATGAGCCGATCACAAAATCGCCCGTCGAGCGGGGCCTGTGGGGCCCCCGACACGCGATTTCGTCAACGTTCTCAGAATCGAACCAAACTTGACCCACAGGACCAGCGTATTGCTACGAGTCCGATGGCACCAGTTTCGTCTCGATCCGACGTGTGTACACAAAGTTAGGACACGTTACAGAAAGTACGGATACGGAGCGATGTCCGCGGATACGCGTTGATCCCGGTGTGCACGCACACCCGAATCAGCTTCTGCGAAATTCCACACGTCTGTATCGCCGACACGCATGTATCTGTGAAGACCGCGCGCGACCAAGTCATCCCGTTTGGCGAAACGTACTCAGTTTCGGGGTAAAACAGGGTCTGGTTTTTTTCTGTTTTTGGATTGCGGTGTGCGATCACCACAGGACGCGATGCCCCGAACGGGTTGTCCGGGCACCGAGACAGTCATACAGGCTTCGCAACGCAATTTACGGAATTGAAATCCAAGCTACGGACAAGAAGATACACGCACCTGAACGGGATCCAAAAATCGGGGTCAAATTGTGTCCGACACGTGTCGGATACAAAATCGAAAACTAGGGTTAGGGTTTGGGTTCACTGGCCGGCGGCTGAGGCGGCGCTGAGGCAAAGGAGGCCGGGGGCTCTGCGACGGAGGGCGGTTCTGCGGCCGGAGGCGGCGGCTGGGCAGCGGGCCGGAGGGAGCTGCGGGGCGGTGAGGAGTTGGGGGCTCGGGGTGCTGGCTGCGGGGAAGGAGGAGAAGGGGGTGGCGCATCGGCGGAGCTAGGGCGACGCTGGCGAGGGCTAAGCGAGGGGAGCGGTGGCGGCATCTCGGCGAGGCGGAGCGGAGGCTAGGCGGTGAGGGGTGGTTCGATGGCCGGAGGGAGGAGAAGAAAGGGGGATTTATAGGCTGGGGTGGGGAGGTTGTCTCCGGGCGAGGCGGAGGGGAGAGGGGGTCGTGGGCCGAGGGTTGCGGCGGGGCGGCGACGTGGCCGGGCAGCGCGGAGGGCGGCGGCTGCATCGCAGGAAAACGCGGGTGAACGGGTCGCAGAGGCGTGGGGGAGACGGGCGCCGGGTCCGGTCGAGTTCGGGCGGGTGGATCCGACCCGACCCGCTAGGCAGGGGCTGGGCCGGGTTGGGGCTGGGCCCGGTTTGGGCCCAAAGGGCCGAGCCGGGCTCGGGTTTGGGTTTAAATTATAAAAAGAAAAAATAATAATAATAAAATCAGTAATAAATAAATAAATAATTAATTAAATAAAAAGTTTTAGGTGTTTAAAAATAGGTCCGGGGCTCGATAAATTCCAGAAAAATTGTCCTAAGTCCAGTTTTTCATTTTACACCCAAAAATATTATTTCCATAATATTTTAATATTGTTTATTATCATTTAAAAATTATTGAGTAATTAAAACCCTGTTTTTAAATTACAAAAAATTCCCAGAAAATTCCAGAAAATTGTGAAAAATCCAGTTTTGAAAATTTTGAAAAATCAGGGGGTTTACAAACAGATTGAAAATCGACACTTGCGCCCATAGAGTGCTTCGTACGGTGCCATCTGGATGCTCGATTGGTAGCTGTTGTTGTACGCAAACTCCGCCAACGGAAGGTGCGTGTCCCAACTATTCTTTAAATAGATCGCACACAACCGTAATATATCTTCAAGTATTTGATTTGTCCTCTCTGTTTGGCCATCAGGCTGGGGGTGGTATGCGGTACTGAACTGAAGCTTGGTTCCCAAAGCAGACTGTAGGCTAGTCCAGAAACGAGATAAGAAACGTCCGTCACGGTCAGAGACGATAGAAGCAGGCACTCCGTGTAATCGAACAATCTCGTCTATGTAGATCTGTGCTAACCGATCGACGCTCCACGTAACTTTTATGGGAAGAAAGTGGACTGATTTGGTCAAATGATCAACTATGACCCAAATTGCATCATGCCCCCATGGCGTCTTCGGAAATCCCACAATGAAATCCATAGTGATGTTCTCCCATTCCACTCGGGAATAGCGAGGTTCTGCATCTCCCCGCCGGGCCTCTGATGTTCAGCTTTCACCTGTTGGCAGGCCATGCACTGTGACACAAAGGTTGCCACATCCCGCTTCATACCTTGCCACCAGAAGGTACCGCATAATTCCTTGTACATCTTAGTGCTCCCCGGATGCAAAGAATACTTCGCGTAGTGCGCTTCCGCCATAATTTCCCTCCGGAGTTCAGGGTCGCTTGGGACACATAGCCTTCCTTTCATATGTAAGGCCCCATCTTCGCCTGCCATAAAGTCAGACGTCTTCCCTGCCGAGATCAATCCGCGTACTTTCGCTAGGAACTGATCGCCCTCCTGAGCTGACTTGATTCTATCTCGTAAACTCGGTTCAAGGCGGAGTGGTGCCAGCTGCACTCCTTGCTGCCGAACTCGAAATTTGATGTCCATCGCCTCTAGATCTCGAAGTAAAGGGTTGTTTATAGATAACGAGCCAACGTGCTTTCGACTCAGAGCATCAGCAATGACGTTTCCCTTGCCCGGAGTATACGCGATCGTTAGATCATAGTCCTTAATAAGTTCTAGCCAACGCCACTGCCGGAGGTTCAATTCCCGTTGGATGAATAGATACTTGAGGCTCTTGTGATCTGTGAAGATTTTGCAAGCAACACCGTAAAGATAATGCCTCCACAACTTCAATGCAAATACAATCGCCGCCAATTCAAAGTCGTGCGTCGGGTAGTTTTTCTCGTGCGGCTTCAGTTGCCTGGAGGCATACGATATTACCTTGTCCCGTTGCATGAGTACACATCCCAATCCGAGTCCTGAAGTGTCATTGAATATCAGAAACTCTTCTACCCCATCTGGAAGTGCTAAAATTGGAGCTGAAATAAGACGCCGCTTCAATTCACTAAAGCTGGCTTCACATTCTTTACTTTATTTGAATACAATCCTTTCTGGGTAAGGCGAGTCAAAGGCGAGGCCAGTTTAGAGAAATCTTTCACGAATCTATGGTAGTATCCTGCTAGGCCGAGAAAGCTTCTAATTTCGCTGGCTGACGTAGGTTGTTTCCAGTCCACCACCGCCTCTATTTTCTTCGGGTCTACGGCGACGCCTTCTGCCGAGACGACATGACCAAGGAACGCCACGCTGTTCAACCAGAACTCGCACTTGCTGAGCTCAGCGAACAACTTATGTTCTCGTAATGTTTGTAACACGATCTTCAGGTGTTCCTTGTGTTCTGTCTCGTTCTTGGAATAAATTAGAATATCGTCGATGAATACGACGACAAACTTGTCAACGTACGGTCGAAACACGCGGTTCATCAGATCCATGAAAGCTGCAGGGGCGTTCGTTAAGCCGAACGACATCACGAGAAACTCATAGTGTCCGTAATGAGTTCTGAACGCAGATTTTTGAATGTCTTCTGGTTTGATTTTCAACTGGTGATACCCTGACCTGAGATCAACTTTAGAGAAAATTGTTGCACCTTGCAGTTGATCGAACAAGTCATCTATCATTGGCAAAGGGTACTGATTTCGAACGATCGCCTTATTTAATTCTCGGTAGTCGATACACAGCCGCATGGATCCATCCTTCTTTTTCACGAACAGTACTGGAGTACCCCATGGAGAAATGCTTGGACGTATGTATCCTCGGTCCAACAGGTCTTGCAACTGAACCTTAAGTTCTTTTAACTCTGCTGGAGCCATTCGATAAGGTGCCTTCGATATCGGTCGCGCATCCGAAAATGTGTCGATGCTGAATTCGATCTCACGATCAGGAGGCATTCCAGGCAGCTCGTCTGGGAACACGTCGAGGAAATCTGCTTTAACATCAGCCTGAGCTGTATTTGCACTTTTCTACCGAGTGTCTCGAACGGAAGCTAAGTACCCTTCACAACCCGAATGCAGCATACGCCTAGCCGAAATTGCTGATATCACCATTGCCGTCTTCGGTGCAGCGCTGCACGAATAGTAGAACTCTGCCTCGCCGGGTAGACGAAATACGACTCGCTTCTCCGTGCACTCGATTGTTGCATGGCAAGCACCCAACCAATCCATCCCGAGAATAATATCGTAATCCTTAATGTCTAATACAAAGACATCTAAGGAAAGCTTCCTCCGTCCGATGCAAATATATCCATCCCTACAGATTGCATGGGCGGGCATGTCGACTCCCGAAGGTGTGCTTACGCAAAGATTCATATTTAAGGGAGTAGAAGCTAATTTATGCTCAACAGTAAAATCAGCAGATATGAAACTATGCGTAGCACCTGAATCGAATAAGACTCTAGCGGGCAATTATCTGAAAAGTAAAGTACCTGTTACGACCGTTTCAGAGACAGATGCCTCATCCCGAGTCAAGGCATAGACTCGGCCCTGAGCACCCTGACGTTGCGGGTTTACTGGCACCGCATTTGCATCACTTGCCGGAGGCCCCTTGTTCTGATTATTCCCGTTGTTTTGATTCGGCTTACCCTCCCGGCAGTTAAACTGTTTATGGCCCAGACGACCACATTTGAAACATCCAGTAACCCGACATTCGTTTACTCGATGCCCTACCTTGCCGCACCTGGTACAGTTCGGTGCCTGAGTCTGACCCCTGTTATCCGACGTGTGCTGACGCTTATGTGCTCCAGACCCTCCCGTTTCCTGAGGTCGTTTGTTGTTATTGGTACGGGGGGTTTGCACTTCTGCCTTTGGGAGACAATGCCCAAAGATTCGCTCGCTGCCCAGGGCTGCTTCATAGCACTCCCTGTAGGTTTGACATTTTTGATTGATGACGTCCCTACGCAACTCATCATTCAAACCCTTTTGAAAGCGATAGCACCATGCCTGCTGGTTAGGCAGGAAGTGCCCCGCAAACTTGGCTAGCTTAGCGAATACATAATCATAATCGTCCACAGACAAACTTTCTTGGACCAAATTGCTGAAGTCGTCTTCCTTTTGTTGGCGCACGGCTCGGGGAATATACTGTTCAATGAAAGCTGATTTGAACATTTCCCAAGTTATTTTACAATTGGGATTGGCATCGTAAATCCCTTGCTTCGTTGCCTCCCACCAATCATGTGCACGCAGTTCCAGCTGAACCGATGCACAGGCAACTCGCTTGGATCCCCGGATGCCAACCAGGTTGAAGAGTCCCTCCAGCTTAGCAATCCATCCCAGAACTACGTCCGGTTCCGCTCGTCCGTTGAACGTAGGGGGATGCATTTTTGTAAACTCAGCTGCTCGGCAGGAGTTCTTCGCTGAAGGTTGTGTTTCTTCGGACTCATCCTCTACCGCCACGGCCGGCGGTAGGGAAGGAGTCACAGTGGCAGTCCCGTTGCTTGGTACCAAGGATGCAATCAGTTGCATCATGGTATCCATTTGCTTCTGCTGGAAAGCAAATTGTGCCTGTTGCGTAACGGCTTATTGTTGCTGCACCTCCATGAGATGCATAAGCCGTTCTGCCATTCCGTTCGAACCCGCTCCTCTAGATTCTCCTGAACTTGTTGGGTCACTCTGGGTAGGCTGAGCACTGCTTGCAGCGGCAGTGTTTTTCCTAGCCATTGCTACAAAAGAGAGTAGCTTGTTAACACCCCAAAATTGATAGATTTTATATCTACGGGCTCATTGTATAGGCGACTCTTCTGATGCAGCGGACGCCGAACGCAACTCAATAGAGAGGCGCATCAAACTCCTTTATATTCTTTTGAAATCCCAAAGAAGTACAGCCGTGCTCTGATACCAATATGTCATGCCCCAAATCTCGAAAGGGTCGTTCATCCTCGCTGGATCCTTTACGGAACCGATTCGTCCTCGCTAGGGGTGTGATGCCGTGCGAGCCTGGAGTTGCGCTCGCACAAGGCAAGAACTTGCAGTTTTAGGAACCCATTTTGAAACACAATTGATAAAACACATTCACAGAGATTTGAACACAAATGCGAAAGAAACTTGCTTTTCATTGAATATTCAGAGTAATTTACATAGAGTTTACATTGATGCGCCTTCTCGGCTATTGAATTACATTACAAAAGATAACTCAAAATGCAGGGCGCACTCCGTCAGATAGTCCACGTCGTTTGCACATTACGCCCTTGTATAGATTGAAGTCCATGCCTTCAAAATAAACTGACTCCAGCTATACTTCAAAATAGAGGTGCTCCTAACGCCTCCTCGCTACGCTCTAGCGTTGCACCGTCTGAGTGCCTGAAATAGTTGCCAACAACGTGGGTCAGTACTCAACTTGTACTGGTGAGAGGGATGAATCCCACTCGACTAAATCGACACTAGCTTGTTAGGGGCGAGCATGCATTAAGATAGCTTCTATAAGAAAGCAAGTGAAATCAATTCATATCAGTTGCATGTTTTGATACGAATGAAAATAGCATTGAATCCAACCAGTGCACCGACTGCTTACTCAATCGATGCACGTCTTCCCTGAAACGAAACACAAGTATACTTACCATCTACACAAGACAATAAGTTAGCATGCGTTCTAGTCTATGCGGTCATTAGTGTGATCGACACCTTAGGGACATATTTCAAGCTTAGTGGCGCGCCCTATCAGCCCAGGTAGCAAGCCCTGCTGGAGGTCCCGCTAGGCATCGTAACGAACACGAATCAAATATTTTCCTCCGGATCGATACGGTTCCAGTGCCCCGGAAAGCCGTTTCGAGGAAATGCCAAACCCTGTGCACAAGTTGTCCCAGACTATGCAAATGCATAAAATAATTCATATTACATATAATACATCGAATTAAACAGGAGAAGTTAAGCAGCAACATATATATATCTCATGTAACAGTTTATATTTCTCAAGCGGTGTTCCGATTCAGTTATCCCATAAGTCCAAAACTCTATCCGAGGCACCAGGCCGCCACCAACAACCAACTTTCTTTTCTCAAAACCACAGTTTATAATACAAGCAAGCATATGATAATTTAGCCTACAAATCCCAAGTTCCTTTCTTAGTGGCTGGCATGCCTGTGGCTAAGGATTTCCTAGGCGTCCAACCGGGCATCATCGAGTGAACGATTGAAACTTAAAGATGTTGGCATGAAGAAGTAGGAAAGAAGGGACCAAACCACTCACTGGTTAAGGAAAAAGGTAGCTGAAACACGATTCCCGCCTAGCGACGATCAAACGTCAGTTACGCGGACCTGAAACAGCACGAGCACCGAGTTAGAAATCTTGCCTATCCTTCCTTGCCGAACTCCCCAAAACCTCAAAATCCAAACGATAAAACCAGCAGCGAAAACTAAGCAAATCGAAAGCAACACAAATCCTGAACCTCAAAACGGCAATCAAGAAAACCAAGCAACCAAAACACGAAAGCTATTGGACTTATTTCAATAGAGACCTTTCCATGAGTTGGAAAGGATCATCGTATTTTATCCGTGGCAAAGATGCCGAGATCTAAGTTACGACTCAGATGGACTAGCCACAGCCCAATTACATAGTGCCCGTCCCGGTCGGATCAGAATTTGAGGCACTACATTGGTTGATCATGAACCTACCATTCCCGAAGATGGAGGAGAGCTTGTAGTTAGTGTGGCACAGGACGCGTACTCCAAGTAGAAGGAAGACAACAACCTCTGTAGGTTGTTGATTCTCAACGTTATGGACGACTCGATGGCAGAGTCCTAAAGCAAGAAGGAGAAGGCAAGAGATGTATGGGAATCTCTTGAGAAGCACTACAAAACGGACAAAAAAATATCTAAAATCCATCTCGTCGAGAAGTTCTTCGATTTACAATTTGAGGACGAGAAGGTGATATTACCACAAGTTAAGGAACTTCTGAAGATGTAGCAAAAACTGGAGGAAGAGGGCATGAAGTAGGAAGACAAATTTATGGTGGGGGCTATCGTTACCAAACTTCCTCCAGGCTGGATCAGGTTCAAGACTGAGATGTACCATAAAAAGATGGAGATCTAGCTCGAAGATCTTCTTTACTGGATTCACATTGAAGATGAAACCAGGGGGCAACTGAAGTTGGACTCCTTGTCCACACAGTTGGCTAAGGCCAATATGGTACATGCTAGTGACTCTAAAGGGAAGCAGAAATTTTCCTACAAGAAGAAGAAGAAGAAGGACTTCAACCAGCTGAAGGCGAAGTCGGCTCAATTCAAGCCAAAGCCAAAGCCAAAGACTGATGTGACATGCTACAACTGTGGCAAGAAGGGTCACTACAAGAGCGACTGTAGGTCAAAGTCTAAACCGAAAGAGCAAGGTGAGCTTAACCTAGTTGCTATGATTGCGCAAGTTGAGTCACATGGCGTAGACACTGACTGGTAGGTGGACACTGGTGTATCTTGCCACGTGTGCTCTAAGAAGGAGTTGTTCGCCAAGTATAAGCCTACCTCTGAGAAAGTCTCGATGGAGGATAAGTCTCAAGTTGCAGTACTGGGGATCGGGATGGTAGTGCTGAAGCTGACCTCTGGAAAGTCACTTACACTAGAGAATTTGAAGCACGTACCAATGATCACCAAGAATCTGGTTTCTGGGAGTCTGTTATGCAAGGTGGGCCTGATGATGGATATCAATGTCGGCAGATGGTGATGTCTACAAAGAAGAGATGTTTAAACTGCAGCTTGTAACTCCTTTTATTTGTATCAATGCAGTCTGTACTTCTGGTTATTCTCTTGAGTTGTGGCATAATAGACTAGGATATGTGTATTATAAACGTATTAACAAGATGTCTAGTCTAGTCCTTATCTCCAAATATGGGGATAAGGAGGTAGAGAAATATAAAGTCTGTGCGTAGACGAAGATTGTTAGGAAGCTGTTCAGAAGAGTGAACCGAAGCACAGATCTTCTGGAGTTCGTACACTCAAATATCTGTGACTTCAAGCAATTCTCCATAAAAGCCAGAATAAAATATTTTACAACTTCCATTGATAATTTCTCGAAGTACGTGTTCGTATATCTTCTCAAGTAGAAAGACGAAGCGTTCAAAAAGTTCAAGAACTTCAAGGCTGAAGCATAATGTCAAACTGGTCAACAAATCAAAAGACTCGGAAGTGATCGAGGTGGAGAATATCGTTCCTTGGAATTAACATAGTTCTGCAAAGAACATAAATTTGTCAACGAAACCACTGACTGCAAAGAACATAAATTTGTCAACGAAACCACTGTACCGTATTCTTCCCAATCTAATAGTATAGCAGAAAGGAAGAACAGGACGCTGACAGAGATGATAAACTCCATGTTGTTGACAGCAGGACTTCCAAAGTGCTTCTGGGGAGAAACAGCGCTTACGGCTACGTTTATTCTGAACAGAGTATCGTTCGCAACATCTGACATTACTTCTCATGAACTCTGGTTCAAGGTCAGACCCAACTTGAATGCCATTCGAGTGTAGGGGTGTCTAGCATATGTGAAGCTTCCAGACCTCAAGATTCAGAAGCTGGGAACGAGAACTACGAAGACCATATTTCTGGGCTATGCTGATAAGAGTGATGCTCGGAGGTTCCTTGATATCGAATATAATCATATCATAGAATCTTGCGACGCAGAATTCTTTGAAGACAAGTTTTCTAGGCACAAGAATGTTGTTCTCGCAGATATCCTGGAGAATATTGCTAGCACAGACGAGGCAAATACCTCTCAGAGAGAAGTAGTCCAAGAAGAAGTTATCATTGATGAGACAATATTTGAACCAGAACCCGCTGAGCCGAGAGAAAAGCGAGTGAGGAGGCCAAAGGACTTCGGAGAAGACTTTGTTACCTATCATGTGGAAGCTGATCCGCTTACCTATGATGAGGCAATAAACATCAGAGATGCTAGTTTTTTGGAAAGAGGCTATCCATGATGAGTTTGACTCGATAACTTCTAATAATACTTGAAAGTTAGTCGATCAGCCTGGAGGAGCTAAACCCATCGGATGCAAGTGGATCTTTAAGAAGAAGATGAAAGCAGACAAAACTGTTGACAAGTTCAAGGCCAGGCTAGTGATCAAGGGATTTTCTCAGATACAGGGGATTGACTACTTCGATACCTATGCTCCCGTTGCACGGATGACTACTATCAAGATGCTGATTGCTCTAGGTGTTATTCATAGAATGGTGATTAATCATATCGAAGTCAATACAACATTTTTCAATGGTGAACTGATTGAGAAGATTTACATGCAGAAGCCAGAAGGGTTTGTCGTCAAATGTCTTGAAGACAAAGTATGCAAACTGATAAAATATCTGTATGGTCTGAAACAATCTCCCAAATTGTGGGACAAAAAGTTTGACAAAGTTATCAGATCAAATGGCTACAAGGTCAGCAAAACTGATAAGTGTGTGTACACGAAGTTCTCTAGCGATAGAGGTATCATCGTTTGTCTCTATGTGGACGATATGCTAATCCTAGGCACGGATGAAGAATGTGTCACTAGAACAAAGATGTTCCTATCGTTTAAATTCAGTTTGAAGGACATGGGAGATGCAGATGTTATCCTTGGGATTAAGATAATTCGGACAGAAACTGGGCTTACTCTATCACAAGCTCACTACGTGAAGAAAATGCTCACACGCTATGGATATCAAGATCTTTCAGGGATCGATACTCCATATAGATGTGACAAGAAACTGAAGCCTAATCCAGGAAAAAGCGTCAGACAGTTGGAGTATTCTAGCATCATCAGGAGCTTGATGTATGCTACAAATACCACTAGGCCTGACATTGCTTTTGCTGTGGGAATGCTTAGTAGATTCACGAGTAACCCAAGTGTTGAACACTAGAAAGCTGTGAAGAGGGTGATGAGATACCTCAAGAAGACTCAGAAGTTTGCACTTTACTATAACGGAGATCTAATAGTGGTAGAAGGCTTAAGTGACGCTAGTTGGTGTTCAGAAAAAGATAGCAAAAGATCCACATGAGGATATATTTTCTCAATGGGAGGAGCTGTCATATCGTGGAAGTTGAAGAATCAGACTATGATATCACGCTCATCGATGGAGTCTGAGTTCTATGCACTTACAGCTGCAACAGATGAAGCGGAATGGCTTCAAGAGCTCATGTACGATCTTCCAATGGTTGGTGTACAGATTTTGGCTGTACCGATATACTGCGACAACCAGGAAGCTGCAGCAGTAGCATCTAATAATATATTCATTAGAAAGAAGAGAACTGTGCGGCTTCAGCACAGAGTACTAAATAACTTCATCAAGACTGGTATCATTGCAGTGGTAGATGTTCGGAGTCAGGAAACCTGGCGGATCCGTTCACTAAAGGTCTCAAGCACCAGCTAGTCGAAGACACAGCAGGTGTAGAAGCATGAAAAATACGCTGGAGAATTATATGCGTAAAATCCTCAACATGCATGAAGCCCGCGTAAAACAAAGCTCCAGCACTGTGTGGCATAAAATATGACTTTAGAGCTATTGGCGTACAGCAGAGCTTCAACGCTGTACAGCGTAAAACAAAGCTCCAAAACAACCCGCATAATGCAGTACTTCCAGACTACTTTGGCATAAAAAGGTTGCTACATCGCCACTTTGGCGTAAAAATTGGTCTGCTTTTAATGCAGCAAAAAGTTGTACGAGGAACTCTTCGTATTCCTCGAATGAACCTGTCAGACGAAGCAGTGAACCTGACTCCTGACAAAGAGTACTGGACGACGATCAAGAGGACGGTTGTAATGATGATTCTGCACAGAGACCCAGACTGTCGTTTAGTGACATAATCCTTGATATAAGTCGTGTTTACGCATTCAAATAATATGCTGCCTATTATACACAGGCAGAGATGAGCGTTTACGCTCAAGATGAGACAAAATCAGATGCTACGTCAAAAGCTGTTCTTCGTATAGAACTCGAGGCACGTCTCTGCAGTTAATACGCGAGATGGGGGCAGATCTCTGCAATTAATGCACGAGATTTAGTTCTACTTTTAATGACTGGGAGAGCTAAAATTAGAGTTAATACGCTCACATCACCATACTGGCATTTTATGCCATGTCACGCCCCAGTCCCAAAATGTCAGGAACTAGGCCACGTGTCACTGGCCAGCTGACACGTCACTAAGGGCTTAATCCACTTTGATGGACCCAAAGGGACGTGCTACGCTGTCCTAAAATACTATAAGTATAGAACAGGTAAAACTATCTCATCCACAATAAAATGTCAGAAAAGCAAGTGCTGAAATATATATATATAACTGAGTCTGATACAGTACACAACTGGTGAGAATACAAGCCTACTACAAATACTGATAATAGTGCAGAAAAATCAGATAGACTAAGCAATGTCTATCTGATCAAAACATCTCCATCTCCAGGTAGCAGCATCTAGGGTCAAGCCTACTCTGAGGGTATCTCCTCGAGCTCCTCCTCGGTAGCACATCTGGCCTCCTGATCAGGCCCGTATACTGTGGGGTAGAAAGCCTCATCTAGATCTGGCAAGGAACCAGGTCCTCAGTGGGACGTAACAAGATACAGAAAAATGACATGCCATGTAATATAAATACTGAATAAAGAAATAAAATAAATACAGGGTGCTAACCATACTAAGTGAAAATGCAAGTAAAGATCCAGTAGTACGCATGGGAATGTGTGGCTAGACATACGCTGACGTAATTCACCAATCGTGGCGACTGGCTAGTATAGGTGTCGTATGCCCTCGACTCAGGAAACTCTGCAATCGACCATCTCCAAGGAGCATGGTGCGAAGGTATAGAACATTTGTGGAGGGGGTGTCCCATACGTCAACTAGTTATCTTTCCCATCCCAATAAAACTAAATGTCAAGTCGTACATTTCCTGAGTTATTCTAATCCGTAATACGGGTCACACGTACTGGTAGCTAACCAAATACGCAGCTCACATCCATATATGTAAATGCAACCATGTTGCGTGTTCTCGTGATAGGGTCTAGGAGAATATATTAGGATATTCTCTCAGCTGTTAGAGAGTCTGTAATATCATGTCAACATAACAGTTGACTGTACCCAAGGCAGTCTCAGGTGATCATGGTATATGAATTTTCAGAACAAAGTAGATATCAACAATTTAATTTAAACAATACTTGGCAAGGTATACTTGCCTACTCCCTGATAGTGTTGAAACCCTGATTTTACAGTCAGTTGTGAAGGTGCTGGTGACAGGGGGTCACTGGCTGAGCTGAAGTTGGCTTCTGTTAAAATAGACAGGGTTCGTAAATATCGTAGTTGTAATATAAAGCATATATATATACTTATATACACATATATAATATAGGTATATATATATATAGTATGTATATATATAGATATAATATATATAGCAGTATATATAGTATAAAGAACAGACAAATGCAAGTATAATAGTAGCAGGGTATATCCACTGCGATAGTAATATTATCAGGGTGTATCCTCTGATATATAATAATAAATAAATGAAATGACAGAGCAGAAATTAAATACATATATATTCAGGGTATATCCACTGATAGATATATAGGTAAATTGAAAAGACAGTGCAAAATTTAAATATGTATATAGATATATTTATATGTAAATATATAAGAAATAAAAGACAATGCAGGAATTAAATACATATATATATAGGTACTGTATTATCCAGTACAATATATTATATATATAATATATAGATAATGACATTGCAGAAATGTAAATTTTCATATCTATAATAAGCTGTATTATCCAGCTGGTATTTAATATATATACATATAGATAATATATATATATATAGATATATATATATATCATAGGTTCAGGAAATTAATGCAGAAAAATAAATAAAAGAAAAATATGCATAGTATACATATATACATTATACTAGTAATATGTTATATATATATGATATATAACATATTATTCATACTATAAATATATGTATATATACTATAGATATATATAATAATACATAATAGTATATAGTAAATATACATATACATATATACATATATAATATAATGATAGGTATATATATATATATATTTAGTATATATATATAATACTAGTATATACAGTATTATTATACTGTATAATAGCATTTATATATTATAGAATAATATATATATATAGATATACATATATACATTTAAATATACATATATATATACATATATATATATATACATATATATACATATACATATACATATACATATACAAATATATATATAAATACACATATATATAGGGTTTAGGGTTTACCTACTGGCAGGTGGGCCCTAGGGGTTGCCGACGGCAGGTGGACGGCGGCGGAGCTGGCCGGAGGCGGCCGGAGGGAAGGAAACAGCAGCAGTAGCAGATAGCAGCAGCAGTGGAGTGCGGGGGCTGCCGGCGGCGGAGGAGCGGCGGGGGTGGCCGGGCAGGGTGAGGGAAAGGTGGAGGGAGGAGTGGCGGTGAGGTTGGTGGTGGTGCCGGAGGTCCACGACGGCGGTGGCGGTAGCTGGAGGCCGTCGGAGGGAGGAGGGGCAGTAGCTAGGGTTAGGGGTGGTGGCTGCTGTGGGGGCTAGGGCGGCCGGAGGCGGCGCCGTGGAGGAGTGAGGTGGTGGTGGTAGGTAGGGGAGGTCGGGGCCAGTCGAATGGGGATGGTGGCGGTGGTCGGCGATGGCCGGAGGCGGCGGGGGAGGTGGCTCGGGTGGTGGTGGCTGTGAGTAGCAGTGAGGGAGTGGGGGTTTGTGGAGGCTGTGGCCGGCGGAGCAGGGTGGCTCAGGCGGCGGTGCTTGGCCGGAGGGGAGAGGGGAGGGTGGCGAAGGGTTGGCCGGAGTTGGGTGGCCGGCGGTGGTCGGAGGGAAGAGTTGTGGGGATTTGAATGGGAGGGGGTCGGGTTTTATAGGGGTTGGGGTGAATGGCAAAATCGTAATTACTTTGAAGTTCAGGGGTAAATGGGTAATTTGGTATTTTGGGATATTTTTGGCTGGATTTCTCTGGATTTCTGGGCGGGTCCCACACACCTATGGTCTATCCAATAGAATTAGGCCACCTAGTATGCAATTTTGCATAAAAACCCTTAACTTTTCAATAATTTCATAAATGCATAAAATTTGTATTTTGCGTAATTTTGCAATTTACCAAATTTCAAATACTGATTTCCCGTAATTCTAAATTATACAAAAATGAGGGAAATAGCTGGGAAAAATGTTTTGGACAGTGTGGGGTGAGTCTGGGCAGATGCAGGGTCTGTTATTGCAGGTGATACAGTCTTCGTATTTATTATTTAATAAATACTGCGCACGGTGTTCACTAATTATTTAGAGGCTTTTAGGGTCATAATTTTTCTACGGTGTCAAAACGATAATTGAAGTATAATTAGAGTAGAATATTATCGTATTTTTGGTTGGGCAATCAGGTGCCTACTGGTCCTCAAATCTCTAAGGGTACAGAGATGGATAAAGAGCAAAAAATTAAATAGGAAATAATTACATACGTATGTAACGATATTTGTGCGACTAAAACGAAGCACCAGATGAGGTTTCTGGAAGTTGCTAAAAATACAGAAAAAGTAGTCTAGCAAGTCTAGGGCAGGGATGTGAAATTTGTTTAGTGTTAACAGCTAGTGTGATGCCCTAATTAATTGTGTAATAAACAAGTGCACAATCAATAGTTTATATAATAAATAAAATTTTAAAAAGTTGCACTAATTCTAATTAGTCAAAATTAATCCTAAATTACTGAAATCTGGTCGAAGGAGTTTACAATCTATCCTCCTTAGAATGTTTTGTCCTCGAAATAAAAACAACCATATAATGAGAATGAAAAAGGACATAAGATGATTAAGGAAGATTGAATTTGAAATATTGGACATACCCTAGTTTGGAAATAGGTGGGGATAACGCTGACGAATATCCTCTTCTCGTTCCCAGGTGGATTCACCTGGTGCATGATGTCTCCATACAACACGAACGAGAGGAATAGTCTGGCCTCGCAACACTTTCTCGCTACGGTCCAGAATCTCTACAGGCTCCTCCTGATAAGATAAGCTTGGCCCGATGGTGATCTCTGAGTAGTCTAGCACATGACTCGGGTCTGGGATGTACCTCCTCAGCTGAGATACGTGGAAGACATCATGTACTCCCTCCAAAGTCTGAGGTAGAGCTAGTCTGTAAGCAACTTCTCCGACGCGATCTAGCACATCGAAGGGTCCAATGTATCTTGGACTTAGCTTCCCTCTTCCTCCAAATCTGATAGTTCCTCTAGTATGTGAGATCTTTAAGAACACATGCTCCCCTACTTGGAACCCTAGAGGTCGGCGATGAATGTTGGCCCAGTGCTTCTGCCTGTCTTGTGCAGCTCGTAGGTGTCCCTGGATCTTCTTTACTTTCTCCACCGTACGAATAATCAGTTCTGGTCCCAAGATCTGTCTCTCTCTAACATCGCTCCAGCATACTGGGGAACAACATTTTCTTCCATACAAAGCTTCAAAGGGAGCCATTTGAATGCTCGCTTGATAGCTGTTGTTGTAGAAAAATTCCACCAGATGTAAGTGATCTTTCCATGATCCGCTGAAATCAAGCATGCAGGCTCTCAGCATATCTTCAAGTGTCTGGATGGTGCGTTCTGATTGGCCATCTGTTTGTGGGTGATACGAGGTGCTGAACTTGAGACGGGTACCAAGACTTTCTTGCATACTTCGCCAAAAGTAAGATGTAAATCTCGTATCTCTGTCAGATACTATGCTGACTGGTACTCCATGCAGACGCACTATCTCCTTCATGTACATGTCTGCCAAGACTTCTGTAGATTGTCCAACTCTAAAAGGTAGGAAATGAGCAGCCTTTGTGAGTCTATCTACGATTACCCATACAGCATTACGACCACTAGGACTTCTTGGGAAGCCCGTAACAAAGTCCATCGTAATGTGTTTCCATTTCCACTCGGGTATTGGGAGGGGTTGAAGTAGACCGGCAGATCTCTGATGCTCAGCCTTGACCTGCTGACACACCAGGTATTTGGCCACAAAGCGTGCTATCTCCCGCTTCATTCCATGCCACCAGTAATATTGTCGTAAATCTCTGTACATCTTTGTGCCTCCTGGATGTATAGAGTATGTTGAGCTATGAGCTTCTGACATCAGCTCATTACGAAGTTCTCCATTTGGAACATAAAGACGATCACCACATCTTAGAGTCCCATCTTCGTGTATGCGACATCCTGTCTGAATTCTAGCCTCTGTTCTTTGTCGAAGTCTCTGAAATCTTGCATCTGTTGGTAGAGTAGTTTTGATTCTTTCTACCAAGGTTGATTGCAGCTGATAGTTTGATAATTGGCCGTCAAGTCCTGGCATAATGACCTCTATTCCCAAATTTTCTAGATCTCTCAGAAGACCTGGTTGGGTGATCATAAAGAATGTCGAGGGTCTTCTGCTTAGAGCATCTGCCACCATATTAGCTTTCCCTGGATGGTACTGTAGATCAATTTCGAAATCCGCCATCACTTTGAGCCATCGTCTTTGTCTCAGATTTAGGTCCTTCTGGGTGTAGACGTACTTCAAACTTTTATGATCGGTGAATATCTCCACTCTTTCGCCATATAGATAGTGTCTCCATAGCTTCAGGGCAAAAATGACTGCGGCAAGCTCCAGATCGTGAGTGGGGTAATTCTTCTCATGAGTCCTCAACTGTCTTGAGGCATAAGCTACAACCTTCCCATGTTGCATTAAGACACAACCAAATCCTTTTCCGGATGCATCACTATATATGACGAAACCTCCGGATCCAGATGGTATAGTCAAAATGGGAGCTGTAGTCAGACGCTTCTTCAAGTCATCAAAAGCTGTCTGGCAATCTTCAGTCCATATGAACTCCTGCTCCTTGCGAGTAAGACGGGTATCGGCTCCGCAATTCTTTCAAAGTTTTCTACGAACCTCCGGTAATATCCGGCAAGTCCTAGAAAGCTCCTCACCTCTGAGACGTTGGTCGGGGTTGGCCACGTCTCAACAGATGAGATCTTTGCTGGGTCTACCGAGATGCCTTCTCCTGTGATAACGTATCCAAGAAATGCGACACGGTCCAGAAAGAATTCATACTTGCTCATCTTAGCATAAAGGCTCTCCCATCTCAGCGTCTCTAATACCAACCTTAAGTGCTCTTCATGCTCCTCATGGCTTTTTGAATACACCAGAATGTCGTCGATGAAGACTACCATGAACTGGTCCAGATATTGGTGGAAGACTCTGTTCATCAGGTTCATGAATACGGCAGGTGCATTAGTTAGTCCAAAAGGCATCACTAGGAACTCGTAATGACCATAACGAGTCCTTAATGCTGTTTTTGGAATATCTTCCCTCCGTACCTTGACCTGATGATAGCCTGATCTCAAGTCTATCTTCGAGAATACCACGGCTCCTGTTAGTTGATCGAACAGGTCGTTAATTCTCGGCAAGGGGTACTTATTTTTGATTGTTAGAGCGTTGAGGGCTCTGTAATCAATGCACATGCGATATGTTCCGTCCTTCTTTGGTACAAACAACACTGGTGCTCCCCAGGGTGATGCACTAGGACGAACAAATCCCTTGATCTGTAGTTCCTCCAGTTGGAGCTTCAGCTCGTCAAGCTCCTTCTTTGCCAGTCGGTATACATTGGAGGATACTGGTGCAGCTCCGGGTATCAGCTCAATAATGAACTCCACTTCTCTGTCAGGCGGTAGGCCTGACAATTCTTTTGGAAATACGTCCTCGAACTATGCTACAATTGAGGGAAGTGCTGTCTCCATCGCCATGTAAGCTCTAGGAGTCTGGCCTACTCCTTGCTCAATGGTTCCTCGGACATATTCGAACTCTGGGTGATCTGGGGGTCTAAAGATAATACTACCCTTTCGGCAGTCTAGGATAGCATCGTTCTGGCTTAGCCAGTCCATGCCTAAGACAACATCGAAATTTGGCATTGGAAGTACCAAAAATCGTGCTCTTAGTCCTCTACTACAAACAACTACCGGACAAGTTTCGATAATGTTGGTAACTGGAACAATACCTCCTCCAGTAAGTATTTTCCAACACTTGGGTAGCAGGGAAGTGGATAGCTTGTGCATGGCTACGAAACTACTGGATATGAAAGACAAAGTAGCCCCAGAATCGAATAATACAGTTGCAGGTAATGATGCAACTAAAATGGTACCTGTTATAGTTTCCCCTTCAGGTTCTTCTGCAATAGCAGCTAATGCAAAGGCTTGTCCCTGCCTTTGTCCTCCGGCTTGTTGTCTGGCCTTGAACTGGGTCTCCTGAGTAGGCAGAGGTGCTCCTCTCTGATATCCTCCTGATGTGGAGGTAAGCATCTTCTGAGCTTGTGCTCCTGGTTTCTGCCCTTGTTGAGGTGCTGCATCTCTACGTTGTGGGCAGTCTTTGGCCATATAATTTTTAGCTCCACATAGCAGGCATAATCCCAGCTTCTTTCTACAGTCATTGGCAAAATGCCCCTTCTTGCCACAAAAGTGATAAGTCGGGAGCTCCCTCTTCTGGTAAGGCCCCGTCGTCTGCTGCGTCTGATATTGGGGACGACGTATAGGTCCTCCTGCTCCGTGCTGATTCTTGGCCGGGAAGGTTGGATTTGAGCGTCTGGCTCCTCGGCCAATGGCTTCTTGCTCCCTGGCTTCTGTAAGAACCTCGTTGTAGGAGATTCTCGACTGCGTTGTTGTGTACCTCTGGAGCTCGTGGTTAAGGCCATGGTGGAATCTTTTAGCCTTCTTCAGCTCGTTTAGGATCAGATCAGCACCGAAACGACTTAGTCTGCTAAATTCCACGTCGTAGGCATCTACCGTCATGTTTCCTTGCTCCAGGTGCAGGAACTGGGAGTATAGGGCATTCTGGACTGTCGCTGGAAAGTACTTGGCGTTGAAATGCTCCAAGAATTGTTGCCAAGTTTGGTCTTTTCCGACGCTGCGCTCTATGGATTCCCACCAGTGATGGGCGTTGCCAAGAAGTTGGCCCCTTACAGCGGTCATCCATAGGTCGGGAGTGAGTTGCGATCCTTCTAGCAGCATTTCGGTGTTGGAGATCCAATCGGAGATCTCTTCAGGAGTCTCGTTGCCTTTGAAATCCCTCGGGCTCATTTGACGGAAGCCTCGAACTGTGCCCGCTGGTTGGACAGGTACTGGTGTCGGAGTAGTAGTTCTCTCCAAAGCCGTCATCAACGTCTGTCGCAGAGCTTCAGTTTGCTGCCACTGAGACTGTCTCAGGGCCTCAGTTTGTTGCCACTGGTTCTGCAATATAGTCTGGAGAAACTGCAATATTTGAGGTTGACCCTCAAGTTGTGGCATCAGGATAGGCAAGGCTGGAGGTGGAGACAAAGGTGTCTCCGCCTGCGGTGTTGGTGTCGTCTCCTGGCCAGAATTCTGGTGATTGGACGGAGTTCCTTGGGCACTTGGCGAAGGGTCTGTTGCTTGGTCAGCCCCATTATTCGCAAGTTTCCCGGGTATGTCCATATTTCTGAGGAAAATAGGATAATTAGAAAACACAAAAGAGATAAATAATGATAATCAAGCAAGATGAAATAATAGAATTTGTAGAGATGGTATCAGTGTGGATGAGACCTAATATTCCTATCCTATTGCAGGCATTGCTGGGTATGTCATCATACCACTATCAAATAAAACTTGACCTGCATGGGCCACCACTAAAACCATGTCACGCCCCAGTCCCAAAATGTCAGGAACTAGGCCACGTGTCACTGGCCAGCTGACACGTCACTAAGGGCTTAATCCACTTTGATGGACCCAAAGGGACGTGCTACGCTGTCATAAAATACTACAAGTATAGAACAGGTAAAACTATCTCATCCACAACAAAATATCAGAAAAGCAAGTGCTGAAATATATATATATAACTGAGTCTGATACAGTACACAACTGGTGAGAATACAAGCTTACTACAAATACTGATAATAGCGCAAAAAAATCAGATAGACTAAGCAATGTCTATCTGATCAAAAAATCTCCATCTTCAGGTAGCAGCATCTAGGGTCAAGCCTACTCTGAGGGTATCTCCTCGAGCTCCTCCTCGGTAGCACATCTGGCCTCCTGATCAGGCCCGTATACTGTGGGGTAGAAAGCCTCATCTAGATCTGGCAAGGAACCAGGTCCTCAGTGGGACGTAACAAGATACAGAAAAATGACATGCCATGTAATGTAAATACTGAATAAAAAAATAAAATAAATACAGGGTGCTAACCATACTAAGTGAAAATGCAAGTAAAGATCCAGTAGTACGCATGGGAATGTGTGGCTAGACATACGCTGACGTAATTCACCAATCGTGGCGACTGGCTAGTATAGGTGTCGTATGCCCCCGACTCAGGGAACTCTGCAATCGACCATCTCCAAGGAGCATGGTACGAAGGTATAGAACATTTGTGGAGGGGGTGTCCCATACGTCAACTAGTTATCTTTCCCATCCCAATGAAACTAAATGTCAAGTCGTACATTTCCTGAGTTATTCTAATCCGTGATGCGGGTCACACGTACTGGTAGCTAATCAAATACGCAGCTCACATCCATATATGTAAATGCAACCATGTTGCGTGTTCTCGTGATAGGGTCTAGAAGAATATATTAGGATATTCTCTCAGCTGTTAGAGAGTCTGTAATATCATGTCAACATAACAGTTGACTGTACCCAAGGCAGTCTCAGGTGATCATGGTATATGAATTTTCAGAACAAAGTAGATATCAACAATTTAATTTAAACAATACTTGGCAAGGTATACTTGCCTACTCCCTGATAGTGTTGAAACCCTGATTTTACAGTCAGTTGTGAAGGTGCTGGTGACAGGGGGTCACTGGCTGAGCTGAAGTTGGCTTCTGTTAAAATAGACAGGGTTCGTAAATATCGTAGTTGTAATATAAAGCATATATATATACTTATATACACATATATAATATAGGTATATATATATATATAGTATGTATATATATAGATATAATATATATAGCAGTATATATAGTATAAAGAACAGACAAATGCAAGTATAATAGTAGCAGGGTATATCCACTGCGATAGTAATATTATCAGGGTGTATCCTCTGATATATAATAATAAATAAATGAAATGACAGAGCAGAAATTAAATACATATATATTCAGGGTATATCCACTGATAGATATATAGGTAAATTGAAAAGACAGTGCAAAATTTAAATATGTATATAGATATATTTATATGTAAATATATAAGAAATAAAAGACAATGCAGGAATTAAATACATATATATATAGGTACTGTATTATCCAGTACAATATATTATATATATAATATATAGATAATGACATTGCAGAAATGTAAATTTTCATATCTATAATAAGCTGTATTATCCAGCTGGTATTTAATATATATACATATAGATAATATATATATATATAGATATATATATATATCATAGGTTCAGGAAATTAATGCAGAAAATTAAATAAAAGAAAAATATGCATAGTATACATATATACATTATACTAGTAATATGTTATATATATATGATATATAACATATTATTCATACTATAAATATATGTATATATACTATAGATATATATAATAATACATAATAGTATATAGTAAATATACATATACATATATACATATATAATATAATGATAGGTATATATATACATATATTTAGTATATATATATAATACTAGTATATACAGTATTATTATACTGTATAATAGCATTTATATATTATAGAATAATATATATATATAGATATACATATATACATTTAAATATACATATATATCTACATATATATATATATATATACATATATATACATATACATATACATATACATATACAAATATATATATAAATACACATATATATAGGGTTTAGGGTTTACCTACTGGCAGGTGGGCCCTAGGGGTTGCCGACGGCAGGTGGACGGCGGCGGAGCTGGCCGGAGGTGGCCGGAGGGAAGGAAATAGCAGCAGTAGCAGATAGCAGCAGCAGCAGCAGCAGTGGAGTGCGGGGGCTGCCGGCGGCGGAGGAGCGGCGGGGGTGGCCGGGCAGGGTGAGGGAAAGGTGGAGGGAGGAGTGGCGGTGAGGTTGGTGGTGGTGCCGGAGGTCCACGACGGCGGTGGCGGTGGCTGGAGGCCGTCGGAGGGAGGAGGGGCAGTAGCTAGGGTTAGGGGTGGTGGCTGCTGTGGGGGCTAGGGCGGCCGGAGGCGGCGCCGTGGAGGAGTGAGGTGGTGGTGGTAGGTAGGGGAGGTCGGGGCCAGTCGAATGGGGATGGTGGCGGTGGTCGGTGATGGCCGGAGGCGGCGGGGGAGGTGGCTCGGGTGGTGGTGGCTGTGAGTAGCAGTGAGGGAGTGGGGGTTTGTGGAGGCTGTGGCCGGCGGAGCAGGGTGGCTCAGGCGGCGGTGCTTGGCCGGAGGGGAGAGGGGAGGGTGGCGAAGGGTTGGCCGGAGTTGGGTGGCCGGCGGTGGTCGGAGGGAAGAGTTGTGGGGATTTGAATGGGAGGGGGTCGGGTTTTATAGGGGTTGGGGTGAATGGCAAAATCGTAATTACTTTGAAGTTCAGGGGTAAATGGGTAATTTGGTATTTTGGGATATTTTTGGCTGGATTTCTCTGGATTTTTGGGCGGGTCCCACACACCTATGGTCTATCCAATAGAATTAGGCCACCTAGTATGCAATTTTGCATAAAAACCCTTAACTTTTCAATAATTTCATAAATGCATAAAATTTGTATTTTGCGTAATTTTGCAATTTACCAAATTTCAAATACTGATTTCCCGTAATTCTAAATTGTACAAAAATGAGGGAAATAGCTGGGAAAAATGTTTTGGACAGTGTGGGGTGAGTCTGGGCAGATGCAGGGTCTGTTATTGCAGGTGATACAGTCTTCGTATTTATTATTTAATAAATACTGCGCACGGTGTTCACTAATTATTTAGAGGCTTTTAGGGTCATAATTTTTCTACGGTGTCAAAACGATAATTGAAGTATAATTAGAGTAGAATATTATCGTATTTTTGGTTGGGCAATCAGGTGCCTACTGGTCCTCAAATCTCTAAGGGTACAGAGATGGATAAAGAGCAGAAAATTAAATAGGAAATAATTACATACGTATGTAACGATATTTGTGCGACTAAAACGAAGCACCAGATGAGGTTTCTGAAAGTTGCTAAAAATACAGAAAAAGTAGTCTAGCAAGTCTAGGGCAGGAATGTGAAATTTGTTTAGTGTTAACAGCTAGTGTGATGCCCTAATTAATTGTGTAATAAACAAGTGCACAATCAATAGTTTATATAATAAATAAAATTTTAAAAAGTTGCACTAATTCTAATTAGTCAAAATTAATCCTAAATTACTGAAATCTGGTCGAAGGAGTTTACAATCTATCCTCCTTAGAATGTTTTGTCCTCGAAATAAAAACAACCATATAATGAGAATGAAAAAGGACATAAGATGATTAAGGAAGATTGAATTTGAAATATTGGACATACCCTGGTTTGGAAATAGGTGGGGATAACGCTGACGAATATCCTCTTCTCGTTCCCAGGTGGATTCACCTGGTGCATGATGTCTCCATACAACACGAACGAGAGGAATAGTCTGGCCTCGCAACACTTTCTCGCTACGGTCCAGAATCTCTACAGGCTCCTCCTGATAAGATAAGCTTGGCCCGATGGTGATCTCTGAGTAGTCTAGCACATGACTCGGGTCTGGAATGTACCTCCTCAGCTGAGATACGTGGAAGACGTCATGTACTCCCTCCAAAGTCTGAGGTAGAGCTAGTCTGTAAGCAACTTCTCCGACGCGATCTAGCACATCGAAGGGTCCAATGTACCTTGGACTTAGCTTCCCTCTTCCTCCAAATCTGATAGTTCCTCTAGTATGTGAGATCTTTAAGAACACATGCTCCCCTACTTGGAACCCTAGAGGTCGGCGATGAATGTTGGCCCAGTGCTTCTGCCTGTCTTGTGCAGCTCGTAGGTGTCCCTGGATCTTCTTTACTTTCTCCACCGTACGAATAATCAGTTCTGGTCCCAAGATCTGTCTCTCTCTAACATCGCTCCAGCATACTGGGGAACAACATTTTCTTCCATACAAAGCTTCAAAGGGAGCCATTTGAATGCTCGCTTGATAGCTGTTGTTGTAGAAAAATTCCACCAGATGTAAGTGATCTTCCCATGATCCGCTGAAATCAAGCATGCAGGCTCTCAGCATATCTTCAAGTGTCTGGATGGTGCGTTCTGATTGGCCATCTGTTTGTGGGTGATACGAGGTGCTGAACTTGAGACGGGTACCAAGACTTTCTTGCATACTTCGCCAAAAGTAAGATGTAAATCTCGTATCTCTGTCAGATACTATGCTGACTGGCACTCCATGCAGACGCACTATCTCCTTCATGTACATGTCTGCCAAGACTTCTGTAGATTGTCCAACTCTAAAAGGTAGGAAATGAGCAGCCTTTGTGAGTCTATCTACGATTACCCATACAGCATTACGACCACTAGGACTTCTTGGGAAGCCCGTAACAAAGTCCATCGTAATGTGTTTCCATTTCCACTCGGGTATTGGGAGGGGTTGAAGTAGACCGGCAGATCTCTGATGCTCAGCCTTGACCTGCTGACACACCAGGTATTTGGCCACAAAGCGTGCTATCTCCCGCTTCATTCCATGCCACCAGTAATATTGTCGTAAATCTCTGTACATCTTTGTGCCTCCTGGATGTATAGAGTATGTTGAGCTATGAGCTTCTGACATCAGCTCATTACGAAGTTCTCCATTTGGAACATAAAGACGATCACCACATCTTAGAGTCCCATCTTCGTGTATGCGACATCCTGTCTGAATTCTAGCCTCTGTTCTTTGTCGAAGTCTCTGAAATCTTGCATCTGTTGGTAGAGTAGTTTTGATTCTTTCTACCAAGGTTGATTGCAGCTGATAGTTTGATAATTGGCCGTCAAGTCCTGGCATAATGACCTCTATTCCCAAATTTTCTAGATCTCTCAGAAGACCTGGTTGGGTGATCATAAAGAATGTCGAGGGTCTTCTGCTTAGAGCATCTGCCACCATATTAGCTTTCCCTGGATGGTACTGTAGATCAATTTCGAAATCCGCCATCACTTCGAGCCATCGTCTTTGTCTCAGATTTAGGTCCTTCTGGGTGTAGACGTACTTCAAACTTTTATGATCGGTGAATATCTCCACTCTTTCGCCATATAGATAGTGTCTCCATAGCTTCAGGGCGAAAATGACTGCGGCAAGCTCCAGATCGTGAGTGGGGTAATTCTTCTCATGAGTCCTCAACTGTCTTGAGGCATAAGCTACAACCTTCCCATGTTGCATTAAGACACAACCAAATCCTTTTCCGGATGCATCACTATATATGACGAAACCTCCGGATCCAGATGGTATAGTCAAAATGGGAGCTGTAGTCAGACGCTTCTTCAAGTCATCAAAAGCTGTCTGGCAATCTTCAGTCCATATGAACTCCTGCTCCTTGCGAGTAAGACGGGTATCGGGTCCGCAATTCTTGCAAAGTTTTCTACGAACCTCCGGTAATATCCGGCAAGTCCTAGAAAGCTCCTCACCTCTGAGACGTTGGTCGGGGTTGGCCACGTCTCAACAGATGAGATCTTTGCTGGGTCTACCGAGATACCTTCTCCTGTGATAACGTATCCAAGAAATGCGACACGGTCCAGAAAGAATTCATACTTGCTCATCTTAGCATAAAGGCTCTCCCGTCTCAGCGTCTCTAATACCAACCTTAAGTGCTCTTCATGCTCCTCATGGCTTTTTGAATACACCAGAATGTCGTCGATGAAGACTACCATGAACTGGTCCAGATATTGGTGGAAGACTCTGTTCATCAGGTTCATGAATACGGCAGGTGCATTAGTTAGTCCAAAAGGCATCACTAGGAACTCGTAATGACCATAACGAGTCCTTAATGCTGTTTTTGGAATATCTTCCCTCCGTACCTTGACCTGATGATAGCCTGATCTCAAGTCTATCTTCGAGAATACCACGGCTCCTGTTAGTTGATCGAACAGGTCGTTAATTCTCGGCAAGGGGTACTTATTTTTGATTGTTAGAGCGTTGAGGGCTCTGTAATCAATGCACATGCGATATGTTCCGTCCTTCTTTGGTACAAACAACACTGGTGCTCCCCAGGGTGATGCACTAGGACGAACAAATACCTTGATCTGTAGTTCCTCCAGTTGGAGCTTCAGCTCGTCAAGCTCCTTCTTCGCCAGTCGGTATACATTGGAGGATACTGGTGCAGCTCCGGGTATCAGCTCAATAATGAACTCCACTTCTCTGTCAGGCGGTAGGCCTGACAATTCTTCTGGAAATACGTCCTCGAACTCTGCTACAATTGAGGGAAGTGCTGTCTCCATCGCCATGTAAGCTCTAGGAGTCTGGCCTACTCCTTGCTCAATGGTTCCTCGGACATATTCGAACTCTGGGTGATCTGGGGGTCTAAAGATAATACTACCCTTTCGGCAGTCTAGGATAGCATCGTTCTGGCTTAGCCAGTCCATGCCTAAGACAACATCAAAATTTGGCATTGGAAGTACCAAAAATCGTGCTCTTAGTCCTCTACTACAAACAACTACCGGACAAGTTTCGATAATATTGGTAACTGGAACAATACCTCCTCCAGTAAGTATTTTCCAACACTTGGGTAGCAGGGAAGTGGATAGCTTGTGCATGGCTACGAAACTACTGGATATGAAAGACAAAGTAGCCCCAGAATCGAATAATACAGTTGCAGGTAATGATGCAACTAAAATGGTACCTGTTATAGTTTCCCCTTCAGGTTCTTCTGCAATAGCAGCTAATGCAAAGGCTTGTCCCTGCCTTTGTCCTCCGGCTGGTTGTCTGGCCTTGAACTGGGTCTCCTGAGTAGGCAGAGGTGCTCCTCTCTGATATCCTCCTGATGTGGAGGTAAGCATCTTCTGAGCTTGTGCTCCTGGTTTCTGCCCTTGTTGAGGTGCTGCATCTCTACGTTGTGGGCAGTCTTTGGCCATATAATTTTTAGCTCCACATAGCAGGCATAATCCCAGCTTCTTTCTACAGTCATTGGCAAAATGCCCCTTCTTGCCACAAAAGTGATAAGTCGGGAGCTCCCTCTTCTGGTAAGGCCCCGTCGTCTGCTGCGTCTGATATTGGGGACGACGTATAGGTCCTCCTGCTCCGTGCTGATTCTTGGCCGGGAAGGTTGGATTTGAGCGTCTGGCTCCTCGGCCAATGGCTTCTTGCTCCCTGGCTTCTGTAAGAACCTCGTTGTAGGAGATTCTCGACTGCGTTGTTGTGTACCTCTGGAGCTCGTGGTTAAGGCCATGGTGGAATCTTTTAGCCTTTTTCAGCTCGTTTAGGATCAGATCAGCACCGAAACGACTTAGTCTGCTAAATTCCACGTCGTAGGCATCTACCGTCATGTTTCCTTGCTCCAGGTGCAGGAACTGGGAGTATAGGGCATTCTGGACTGTCGCTGGAAAGTACTTGGCGTTGAAATGCTCCAAGAATTGTTGCCAAGTTTGGTCTTTTCCGACGCTGCGCTCTATGGATTCCCACCAGTGATGGGCGTTGCCAAGAAGTTGGCCCCTTACAGCGGTCATCCATAGGTCGGGAGTGAGTTGCGATCCTTCTAGCAGCATTTCGGTGTTGGAGATCCAATCGGAGATCTCTTCAGGAGTCTCGTTGCCTTTGAAATCCCTCGGGCTCATTTGACGGAAGCCTCGAACTGTGCCCGCTGGTTGGACAGGTACTGGTGTCGCAGTAGTAGTTCTCTCCAAAGCCGTCATCAACGTCTGTCGCAGAGCTTCAGTTTGCTGCCACTGAGACTGTCTCAGGGCCTCAGTTTGTTGCCACTGGTTCTGCAACATAGTCTGGAGAAACTACAACATTTGAGGTTGACCCTCAAGTTGTGGCATCAGGATAGGCAAGGCTGGAGGTGGAGACAAAGGTGTCTCCGCCTGCGGTGTTGGTGTCATCTCCTGGCCAGAATTCTGGTGATTGGACGGAGTTCCTTGGGCACTTGGCGAAGGGTCTGTTGCTTGGTCAGCCCCATTATTCGCAAGTTTCCCGGGTATGTCCATATTTCTGAGGAAAATAGGATAATTAGAAAACACAAAAGAGATAAATAATGATAATCAAGCAAGATGAAATAATAGAATTTGTAGAGATGGTGTCAGTGTGGATGAGACCTAATATTCCTATCCTATTGCAGGCATTGCTGGGTATGTCATCATACCACTATCAAATAAAACTTGACCTGCATGGGCCACCACTAAAACCATGTCACGCCCCAGTCCCAAAATGTCAGGAACTAGGCCACGTGTCACTGGCCAGCTGACACGTCACTAAGGGCTTAATCCACTTTGATGGACCCAAAGGGACGTGCTACGCTGTCCTAAAATACTACAAGTATAGAACAGGTAAAACTATCTCATCCACAATAAAATATCAGAAAAGCAAGTGCTGAAATATATATATATAACTGAGTCTGATACAGTACACAACTGGTGAGAATACAAGCTTACTACAAATACTGATAATAGCGCAGAAAAATCAGATAGACTAAGCAATGTCTATCTGATCAAAAAATCTCCATCTTCAGGTAGCAGCATCTAGGGTCAAGCCTACTCTGAGGGTATCTCCTCGAGCTCCTCCTCGGTAGCACATCTGGCCTCCTGATCAGGCCCGTATACTGTGGGGTAGAAAGCCTCATCTAGATCTGGCAAGGAATCAGGTCCTCAGTGGGACGTAACAAGATACAGAAAAATGACATGCCATGTAATGTAAATACTGAATAAAGAAATAAAATAAATACAGGGTGCTAACCATACTAAGTGAAAATGCAAGTAAAGATCCAGTAGTACGCATGGGAATGTGTGGCTAGACATACGCTGACGTAATTCACCAATCGTGGCGACTGGCTAGTATAGGTGTCGTATGCCCCCGACTCAGGGAACTCTGCAATCGACCATCTCCAAGGAGCATGGTATGAAGGTATAGAACATTTGTGGAGGGGGTGTCCCATACGTCAACTAGTTATCTTTCCCATCCCAATGAAACTAAATGTCAAGTCGTACATTTCCTGAGTTATTCTAATCCGTGATGTGGGTCACACGTACTGGTAGCTAACCAAATACGCAGCTCACATCCATATATGTAAATGCAACCATGTTGCGTGTTCTCGTGATAGGGTCTAGGAGAATATATTAGGATATTCTCTCAGCTGTTAGAGAGTCTGTAATATCATGTCAACATAACAGTTGACTGTACCCAAGGCAGTCTCAGGTGATCATGGTATATGAATTTTCAGAACAAAGTAGATATCAACAATTTAATTTAAACAATACTTGGCAAGGTATACTTGCCTACTCCCTGATAGTGTTGAAACCCTGATTTTACAGTCAGTTGTGAAGGTGCTGGTGACAGGGGGTCACTGGCTGAGCTGAAGTTGGCTTCTGTTAAAATAGACAGGGTTCGTAAATATCGTAGTTGTAATATAAAGCATATATATACTTATATACACATATATAATATAGGTATATATATATATAGTATGTATATATATAGATATAATATATATAGCAGTATATATAGTATAAAGAACAGACAAATGCAAGTATAATAGTAGCAGGGTATATCCACTGCGATAGTAATATTATCAGGGTGTATCCTCTGATATATAATAATAAATAAATGAAATGACAGAGCAGAAATTAAATACATATATATTCAGGGTATATCCACTGATAGATATATAGGTAAATTGAAAAGACAGTGCAAAATTTAAATATGTATATAGATATATTTATATGTAAATATATAAGAAATAAAAGACAATGCAGGAATTAAATACATATATATATAGGTACTGTATTATCCAGTACAATATATTATATATATAATATATAGATAATGACATTGCAGAAATGTAAATTTTCATATCTATAATAAGCTGTATTATCCAGCTGGTATTTAATATATATACATATAGATAATATATATATATATAGATATATATATATATATCATAGGTTCAGGAAATTAATGCAGAAAAATAAATAAAAGAAAAATATGCATAGTATACATATATACATTATACTAGTAATATGTTATATATATATGATATATAACATATTATTCATACTATAAATATATGTATATATACTATAGATATATATATAATAATACAGAATAGTATATAGTAAATATACATATACATATATACATATATAATATAATGATAGGTATATATATACATATATTTAGTATATATATATAATACTAGTATATACAGTATTATTATACTGTATAATAGCATTTATATATTATAGAATAATATATATATATATATATATATACATATATACATTTAAATATACATATATATATACATATATATATATATACATATATATACATATTCATATACATATACATATACAAATATATATATAAATACACATATATATAGGGTTTAGGGTTTACCTACTGGCAGGTGGGCCCTAGGGGTTGCCGACGGCGGGTGGACGGCGGCGGAGCTGGCCGGAGGCGGCCGGAGGGAAGGAAACAGCAGCAGTAGCAGATAGCAGCAGCAGCAGCAGCAGTGGAGTGCGGGGGCTGCCGGCGGCGGAGGAGCGGCGGGGGTGGCCGGGCAGGGTGAGGGAAAGGTGGAGGGAGGAGTGGCGGTGAGGTTGGTGGTGGTGGCGGAGGTCCACGACGGCGGTGGCGGTGGCTGGAGGCCGTCGGAGGGAGGAGGGGCAGTAGCTAGGGTTAGGGGGGGTGGCTGCTGCGGGGGCTAGGGCGGCCGGAGGCGGCACCGTGGGGGAGTGAGGTGGTGGTGGTAGGTAGGGAAGGTCGGGGCGAGTCGAATGGGGATGTTGGCGGTGGTCGGCGATGGCCGGAGGCGGCGGGGGAGGTGGCTCGGGTGGTGGTGGCTGTGAGTAGCAGTGAGGGAGTGGGGGTTTGTGGAGGCTGTAGCCGGCGGAGCAGGGTGGCTCAGGCGGCGGTGCTTGGCCGGAGGGGAGAGGGGAGGGTGGCGAAGGGTTGGCCGGAGTTGGGTGGCCAGCGGTGGTCAGAGGGAAGAGTTGTGGGGATTTGAATGGGAGGGGGTCGGGTTTTATAGGGGTTGGGGTGAATGGCAAAATCGTAATTACTTTGAAGTTCAGGGGTAAATGGGTAATTTGGTATTTTGGGATATTTTTGGCTGGATTTCTCTGGATTTCTGGGTGGGTCCCACACACCTATGGTCTATCCAATAGAATTAGGCCACCTAGTATGCAATTTTGCATAAAAACCCTTAACTTTTCAATAATTGCATAAATGCATAAAATTTGTATTTTGCGTAATTTCGCAATTTACCAAATTTCAAATACTGATTTTCCGTAATTCTGAATTGTACAAAAATGAGGGAAATAGCTGGGGAAAATGTTTTGGACAGTGTGGGGTGAGTCTGGGCAGATGCAGGGTCTGTTATTGCAGGTGATACAGTCTTCGTATTTATTATTTAATAAATACTGCGCACGGTGTTCACTAATTATTTAGAGGCTTTTAGGGTCATAATTTTTCTACGGTTTCAAAACGATAATTGAAGTATAATTAGAGTAGAATATTATCGTATTTTTGGTTGGGCAATCAGGTGCCTACTGGTCCTCAAATCTCTAAGGGTACAGAGATGGATAAAGAGCAAAAAATTAAATAGGAAATAATTACATACGTTTGTAACGATATTTGTGCGACTAAAACGAAGCACCAGATGAGATTTCTGGAAGTTGCTAAAAATACAGAAAAAGTAGTCTGGCAAGTCTAGGGCAGGGATGTGAAATTTGTTTAGGGTTAACAGCTAGTGTGATGCCCTAATTAATTGTGTAATAAACAAGTGCACAATCAATGGTTTATATAATAAATAAAATTTTAAAAAGTTGCACTAATTCTAATTAGTCAAAATTAATCCTAAATTACTGAAATCTGGTCGAGGAAGTTTACATGCCAACCCAGCTATTTTCAACTATAGGAGCACGTCGTACGCTATCTCCTCGAAATACGCCAATCAGGTTATTTTCAACTATAAGAGCACGCTGTATGCTATCTCCTCAAAATACGCCAACTCAGGCTATATTTGCAAATGTGCGTGATAAGGCTATTTGGCCCAGAATACGCTCAAGACCTCAGTCAAGGAAGGATAATTGGCTAGTTTACGCTGGTTACCTATCTATGCAGCATCAAGCTTTATACAGCTACTTGGCTTTTACGCCATCAAGACAGCTACTTGGCTTTTACGCCAACAAGACAGCTACTTGGCTTTTACGCCATCAAGACAGCTATTTGGCTTTTATGCCAATAAGACAGCTACTTGGCTTTTACGCCAACAAGACAGCTATTTGGCTTTTACGCCAACAAGATAACTATTTGGCTTTTACGCCAACGAGACAGTTATTTGGCTTTTATGCCAACCATCTCTACGCGAGGGGCAGTTATCTACGTGGCTTGCATGCGGTGATCTTCGATGAGCGATTATATGCGTTACCTCATAATGGGACACACATCACACGCAGATTCACGAGATCATTCAGACATCGGTAGCAGTTATTATAACCGCCGCATAAAAGGTACAGCTCTCTCCGCTGTTCGGTTTCTACGCCGACTGTGACTGAACTCTATAAAAGAGATCTCCGGCCACGGAGGTCCAGGATCAGAGACAGAGGTCAAGAGCATAGGTCAAGGTCAAGATCAAAGAGAGAGCACATCCAGAGTGTTGATCGACTACTTTGGCAACGAGAGTTCAATCCCTCATGCATTCTTTGAAGTTTCTTCTCCGTCTTCTACAGTACTTCTTCGTCATCGTGTGATCCAAGGAACAAAGTGATCGACCGCAGATCAGACTCCTATAGCAATATTTCTTCGGAATTAATTTTTGTACTTAATATCCTCGTATAGGATTAATTGTACTTCTTTTTCTTGTTTGTAAACAAAGAAAGGGTTTCGTATAAACCTAGTTTCAATTTATTTCGTTTATTATCAAACACAAGATGGCGACTCTGCTGGGGACCACTTTCTCATCTGACGAGAAAGCCATTGCTCAACATGATGCCGTATCCGTCGGATCAACGAAGAAGACTCTGGTCGTCCAATTCGACCAATATGCTTATGAAGACATGCTTCGCACAGGGGGTGGCTCTCGTTCCCTCTCTGTCCAGGACAACAGGAAGCTGCATAAAGTATGGATGCCCCGGACATCCTCTACCCTTCCTGCAGGCTCTCTCTCTCCGACCAACAAGGTTGTGACATCGCAACCTGTACGCCTCACTCGTAAAAATCAGTCTCCCGTCTATGACGTGGCAGACAAAGCTTCTGGCAATGCCTTAGTGCCAATCCAGAAGTCTACACCGCGCCTCGCGCGTAAAAATTAGTCTCCCGTCTGTGACATGGCAGACAAAGCTTCTGGCAATGCCTCAATGCCAATCTAGAAGTCTACACCGCGCCCCGCACATAAAACTTCGTCTCCCGTCTGTGACGTGGCAGACAAAATTTCTGACAATGTCTCAGCGCCAATTCAGAAATTCCAAACGCGCCCCGCGCGTAAAAATACATCTTCCGCCTATAAGGAGGCAGATGGACCCTTGGATCACATCAAGGGAAAACAAGTGGCAGATTTCCCGACCTCTAGGCTTTTAGGTCATCAAGGGAAGAAGGTGCCCACACTTTAAATTATGCATGACGCTGGAGGCCGTTTGAGGACTTCTCCCATTTTACGCCATCCTGTGCAAAACTCCAGAGTACACCAGGATAAGCCCGTCCGCATAAAGAAGACCCGGTTCATGGGAACATATGCTCCTTAGATGTATGACGGATCGTACGCTGCTCACATGGCTGAACTGTTGTATTCTTATGGCAGGAAGAGAGTTATGGTTCCCAATCTCCATACCCCAACTGATGTAAAAAGACAAAATAAGCCTTCTTCTTCTTCTGTTCCTGTTAATCTCCCTGATTTACGTAATTTCTTGATCCAGAAGTGCAAAGACAGAGGATCTTTCAATAGGTCTATTACATCTCCTAGCGAGCACTATTGTAATAGTTATAAAGTTGTAGTTAACTACTGCTGTTCAAAGGCAAAATGGTCTGTTTTCGACCGGTTGAACTACTCTTTGCCCTTACAGGTAGAAGAGCCGACATTCGCATCAGTAAACATGGCTTCACACGTTTCTAGAGGAAGATCAAATTCAAGACGTCATCCCTCTAGGACTCTGAGCCAAAGGAGATTTGACAGACTCCTTGAGAATATTGAAGCAGGTGTCTTTCGAAACACTCGCTCAATGTCGCGGCAATCGACTTCATATTCTTCCGATTTTGACACTGGGGGTCACCAGTTTCCTGAATGTGATACTGACAGTATAGATTCGATCTCTACAGAAATCTATACAAATCCCTCAGTGACATCCAGAGAAGTGGGAGTTTATGCCATTGGAGATGAACATGAAGAAGCTTCCCCGTCAGGAAGTACGGAACAACGCATCACTGTATTGGAAGCATTACTCAAAGAGATGCAGACCATAATGGAGAGTATGCACCAAATGTTGGTGACTCAACACACGGCTGCACCTGTTCCTCCGACTCAATTACGAGTAGGAGTAGATATACCATCAAGTCAGGATCCTGTTCAAAATCAAGAATCAGCTGCTCCTCAACCTCTCAACCCAGAGAACGTATTACCTCCTGTTGGAGTCATAATACAACCGACCTCTCACCTCTCTGCGGTCCCTTTCCCAGCTGAAGATCCAATGCAAGCAGTTCGGGAATTAAAAGCCCAATTCGATACCTTGAAGCATAAGGATCAGCTCAAGAAGTTGGAGATCAATCAGCCATACCCAGCTATCTGGGATGAGATCCCTTTACCGCCAAAATATAAACCACAGGCTATGATTTTGTTTGAGGAAAAGACGTCACCAAGTCAGTACATGAACTACTTCAGCATGATAACGGTGTTGCTGCAAGGGAATAACGCCCTTCTCACTCGAGTATTTAAGGGCTGTCTGTCTGGAGTGGCCTACCAATGGTACCGTAGTCTTGCGGACAACTGTATTACTTCCTTTGAAGATTTTAAGACTCTGTTCTTTGCTCGATTCTACGAAGGAGGGATGGACATGTCTATGTCCTCACTCATCGAAGTGAAGCAGAAGGAGAAAGAGAACGTTCGTACTTTCATTGAACATTTTTGTCAGGCCACTTTGTAGATGCCTCCCGGAGTTCTGGATTCAGCCTTGGTGGACATTTGCAGGAAGAACCTTCTTCCACTAATCTCAGTGTTCACGGGACCATATCAGTTCCATGATTGGCCCTCATTTATCATCTCAACGGTAGCCGCTGAAGATAACAGTCGGAAGACGCGTGACAATGGAATCATGATCTCTACCTCTGACAAAGGAAAACGGTCATCTTCCAATAGCGACCATACTCGTGGTTCCAAAGAAAAGGAAGCTCTGGCGATCAACACGTCCAGGCAAAATACTCCGTCAACCACGTGGACGAAACCTGGGACTTCCAGGCCTATAGAAGAATATTCTTTTGACGATGACGACATTTCGAGCATATTCGATTGTCTAGTCAAAAGTGGCAAGCTCATTCTCCCTGAAGTAAAGCGGCCTAATGAAGTCGATAGTACCAATAACCCTAAGTACTGTATTTTCCACAGATACATACATCACCCCACAAAGGCATGTTATATATTGAAAAGAAAATTTCAGGAGTTGATCGATGCCAAGGCCATCACTCTGGGTAATAGCGAGAAGACGGTCACTGCCAACATGATCTCTCTCCAGTTTGGCAATCTGCCCCCTCAGGAAGTCCCGGATGGTGTAGTACCAATTCCACGGGCGATGATGAACATTGTTAATTTTCCTCCAACCAGGAGTCAAAATCATGACCTGGTACCTCTAACTACCAAGCGTGGTGAGATTATATAGGTTCATCCAGATCTGGTGTCAGAGATTGAGGAAGAGACTCAAGCTGCTAAAGCTAAGTCTAAAAAGAACTCAAGATGTAAACCATGCCACATAGTTGCAATATCCCCGACATCAGAAGAAGAGGCCTTGGCTACCAGAACCCGTTCAGGGAAAGCCTACCTCAGGGACTATGGAGGAAATCAGGAAGAAGCAATGACAGACACTTCGGCTGTCAAACTTCCAGAGCCTGAACCTGTTATACCAGAGGCAGAACCTTCTAGACCAACTTCGGCGGACAAAGGCAAGCAAAAAAAAGTTCTTTTCGATAAACCTTTAAAGAATATTCAAAATAAAGGTTTAGAGAAACCATATAACTTCGATATCTTGGCCCAGTTGGCCAATACTCCAGCCAGATTGTCCATTTTTGAGCTGCTTAGGCTATCCAAAGACACTAGTTAAGCCTTGAGTGAAGCTCTAATGCAGGTGGATGTATGCTTGACTCAGCTCAAGTCCCCTGATAAAGAACCTGTGGCATGTCCTCAATGCCACATTGTGATGGAAGTGGTCCCTAACATCACTTTCACACAGGAGGACATGTTGTTGAAATATAACAAGCATGACAGGCCTCTTTATTACACCGGATATGTCAACTCCATGGAGGTAGGCCAGATTCATATAGATCCGGGATCGTCGATCAGCATTATCCCTCATAGTCTGCTACGACCGTTGAGAATTCCTACAAGCGAACTGGCTTACACTACCACTATAATCGTGGGCTTTAATGCCAGAAAAAGTAAGTCGTTGGGAAAGATTCGTCTGAGGATCCAGATTGGTGACCTTAGATCAGTGGCTATATGCTACGTCATTGATTCAGATGTGTCCTACAATATTCTGTTGGATAGACCATGGATCCATGATCACAACATTGTTCCTTCCACTCTACATCAATGCTTCAAATATGTAGACTCTCAAGGGACAGTGAAGACAGAGTTTGCTGATCTCAATCCTTTCAAAGGAGTTGAGTCCTACTACTCCGATGTCATGTTATACACCCAAGACTACATGAAGGAGGTGTCAGGCAGGACGGAGGAAGAATCCCACAAGGAGCCAGGAGAATCATCTGCTGAGCAACCTTTGTCAATCAAGGTGAAAGGGCGGACTACCCGTCCGAAAGTCATGGGACCCATGGCTATCCACTTGGACAAAACCAAATCAGGAGGAGGAAAAGATCCCCTAGTGATCACTCTAAACCAGAAGTCTCCACCTTTGGTCATCAACCTTAGGCACAACACACAGCCGACGGATGTAAATACAACTGGAAACGTGGTTTCTGACGATAATAAAGATTTCCCTTTCCAGTATACTGACGCTCAATTCCTTAAACAGGAATCTTCCCCCCATAACGATATAGAGCCTATAGCACAAAAATTCTTGAAAGCTATAGACTTCTATCAGCCGTATCTGTGGGAGGTAGCGTCAACATCTAATGTCATCACGACATATGGGCCACATAAAGATTCTATCTTTATTATCCCGCCTACTCGCAACAATCAGCATCAAATAGTCTTCGGTCGCATGCGGAACAGACCGATTGTACAAGAAGATTCTCACGAGTTTGATGCTGGAAAATGCAGGTCCACAGATATAGCCCACAAGCTTTGAAAATTATGCAAAGCATGGGCTATGACCTGAAGTCGGAGCCAGGCCTCAACTATGGAAAAGGCAGACGAATGCCGTTGCATGATGATCCCTACTGTCAACGAACTCATTTCGGGTTAGGGTATACCACATCTCTTGCAACTTCGAACAACTCTGAGTCAAGTGAGGACGCCTTTTTTCTCTTCTCAGGATGGTTCGTCATCCTCTGGTTCAGATGATGAACTCCAACAGGCATTATCAGTAAATACGGTATTAACAGATTCTCTCGAAGCAGAGGAACAAGAATCTGAACCGTTTGAAGATGAATCCTGGGCACAACAAATGGATACACAATGGGAACTCCGGTTCGAGCAAAGAGAACCACCCACTGAAGATAAAGTTATCCAAGTCGATGTTGGGAATAAAATATCGCCAAAGCCGATATTTATCAGTAACAATCTTTCCGAAGAAGAAAGAGAAAAAATGATCCAGCTGATAAGAGAATATATCGACGTCTTTGCGTAGAATTATGAGGATATGCCAGGTCTTGATCCAAAAGTGGCTACCCATAAACTCAATATATTGCCCAATTCAAAGCCTGTAAAGCAGCACCAACGCCGGTTTCGTCCGAATATGATGGATGCCATCGAAGCTGAAATCAAGAAGTTGATAGCCTGCGGGTTCAACAGGGAGGAACAACATCCTGATTGGGTCGCCAATGTTGTCCCAATCATGAAGAAAAGCAGAAAAGTTCGCATTTGTATCGACTTCCGAGACCTCAATGTGGCCTGGCCCAAGGATGAGTTTCCTCTTCCCATCACAGACGTCATGATCGACAATACATGCGGTTTTGAGCGCATGCCTTTCATGGACGGATTCTCAGGATACAATCAGATTAAGATGAATCCTGAAGATGAGAAGCATACTGCCTTCCGTACACCACTGGGGGTATATTGCTACACAGTCATGCCTTTTGGATTAAAGAATGCCGGGGCTACATATCAGCGAGCTATGAGTAACATATTCCATGAGCATCTACGCAAAAAGGTGGAATGTTACGTAGACGATATCGCTGTCAAAAGCCGCCTCAAGGATAATCATGTCCAAGACTTGAAGACAGTGTTCGAGTTGATGCGCCAACATCAACTCAAAATGAACCCCACAAAATCCTTTCTCGGTGTATCCAGTGGCAAATTCCTGGAATTTGTCGTTACCGCTAGAGGCATTCAAGTTGACCCTGATAAAGTAAAAGCTATCCTAGAGATGCGACCGTCCCGTAATCTGAGAGAACTCAGGGGATTTCAAGGTCGCCTAGCTTATATCAGGAGATTCATTTCCAACCTCTCCGGAAGGTGTCAACCTTTCTCCCGTCTGATGAAGAAAGATGTGTCGTTCGTATGGGACGAAGCCTGTCAGCAAGCGTTTAATGATATCAAACGCTATCTCACTAATCCTCCAGTTCTGGTGCCTCCCGTCATAGGAAGACCATTTTTGCTGTATGTTCGAGCAATGGATCATTCTTTAGGAGCTCTCCTCGCATAGAAGAACAATGAGGGTCATGAACAGGTTATCTACTACCTAAGCAGGATGATGGTCGGAGCTGAACACCGGTACAATCCAGTGGAAAAAGAATGCTTGGCCGTAATGTTTGCCATTCAGAAGACGCGACATTACGTCACAGGCCAAACTATTCATATCATCTCCAGAATCAATCATCTTCGGGTATTGATGAACAAGCCGAGTGTCCTTAATTTTCGACTAGCGACTTGGGCGATGTTATTAACACCGTATGATATGGTGTAAGTCCCTCAGAAGTCCATAAAGGGTCAAGCCTTTGCTGACTTCTTAGCTGCTCATCCGATTTCGGAAACCTCCAAACTATACGAGGATATTCCCGACGAAGTTGTAGAATGTAACTCTGCAATGGAAGGTGATACCTGGCAGCTATTCTTCGATGGCGCCTCCAGGAGTGGTCCCAAAGGAAACGTGGTTTCAGGAGTAGGAATTGTCCTGGTAACTCCTGATAAACTCGTTATCTATCGAACATATTCTCTTAGCGAACCCTGCTCTAATAATGTGATAGAGTATAACGCTCTACTAATCGGACTTCAAGTCGCTAAAGAATTGGAGGTAGAATACCTGGAAGCTTTTGATGATTCCCAGCTGATCGTCCAATCATGATGAGAAGAATGCAGGACCGGCCAATCATGACGATTCCGTACGATCATGAATAGAACGAAATGATGTCGGTTGGCTACAGAATTAGCACCTTTTATTCATGATGTAAATACTAAATTCAACTTTTTCAAACATTACATCATTAAACATTGCACGCTGGTGGAAAAGGAAAAGCAATAAATAATAATACTAGCAGACCATCGAGTACATACTTTCCTGTCTCTCACTTACATGCCGGAAGTGGGTATCCGCACAGACATTTGTTGTCTTCGAAGATACCGGCGTACGTCGGAGTAAAATTCCCGCCTCTTGGTATCTTCCCACACAGCTTGTTAGACCTCACACTAAATTCAAACTTCCGTAGAACTTGTGTGATTTGCTCGTTAATGCTCCCATAGATCTCGTTACTACTGATGTCTAAGTAGTCCAGATTCTTTACTGGGTACTCCACATTGGTAAGATCGAAGGACAGCTTGTTGTTGTACAAAAGCATTTCAGCTAAGGGTTTGGACTTGCCGAAGAGGCACGAAGCGTCTCCGGTGAGCTTGTTGTCGCGCAAACTGATTCGGCTGAACGGGACGCTGCCGAAGGACTTAGGGATGGCGCCTGTCAGCTGGTTGACACCCAGATCGAGGTCGGCGAGCATGCCTTTCTTGAGCCTGCTGAAGAGCGTCGACGGGATGGTCCCCGTGAGCTTATTCTGCCTAATCGAGACTGTGTTGAGGCTGACGAGGTTGCCCAGAGAAGGAGGGATGGTACCCGTGAGCTCGTTGAAATCGAGCAGGAGCACTTGGAGGGAAGTGAGCTGAGAGAGGAATGAAGGGACCGGGCCGGAGACGTTGGTGCTGTAGATGGAGATGCTCTTGAGATTCTTCAGTTTAGACCAATTGTAAGGGATAGGGCCGTGGAGGTTCGGCTGCTCGTAGATATCGACGCTCGTGAGAGCGGAGAGGTCGCCGAGGGATGGCGGTAGGGAGCCGTGGAGCTCGAGAGGGGCCACGTGGTGGTTGAACACGTCGCTTGTGATACGGAGAGAGGTGACGCGGCCGTTTTCGCAACCGGCGATGTTGCCCCATGAGCAGCAGTCGGCAGAAGCACCCCACCATGTGGGGAAGGTGTTGGGGGAGAAGGTCTCCTTGAAGGAAACGAGGGCTTGGAAGTCCTCCTTACTGCAGGCAGTAGAGGAGAAGGGAAGGCTGATACATCATGCTTGGTTGTGATTCACGTGCATGTATTACTTTCAACATTTCTTTTGATAAATATGCCTGAGAGAATCGAGAGATACATCATACTTGATTGATGTCAAGAAAAACAAAGAAAATTTGCATCATGCGGGATACACGTACCAAAGTGGGGTGCATAGACGAGTCAGTGCAAGGACATATCAACACAAAAAGACTGAGGTTGATTGAGAGTGTGAGGACATCAAGGCTTTGGATGCCATTTCAATTATTGGATGGGTGAACATATTTTTCACGTGTCCAATTTATCGTGTTCACCAACCTAAAGATAGAAGTACCTTAAAATTAAGGGGAGATGCACCTTCTCTCGAAATTGAATTTTTCGTGTTTAAGCATCGGCCTTTAAGACCCTATACTCCTCCAACCAATTCTGGTGGCGCCAAGATTTTATTGTCTTTCTTTTGGAGCTATCTACCCTAGTTTGACTCATGGGTTTGATATTGGTGGTTCACATGTGAACGTAATCTCTTTATGCTAGACGTATCTCATCTGTATCTAGTGGGTAAGACCACTAACAAATCAGAACAACAACATATGCTATAGGTGACTGCCATACAAAGAGGTGGTCACATTGGTCTTGACCTTCAAACTTGAAAACGGCTCATAGTTATAACCAATAATCAAGTTTATATGTTAAAATAAAATAAAATAAATTTTTGGTTGAGTTTAGGATACATAATGTGAAATTTGAATACATTTGTATCTGTTTCGATTTTTCTTTAATTCTGATAAGATCTTTTTCCTATATATATTCCTCCAACTCGATTCTTATTTTAATACAAAGAAATCAGCTTCAGAAGTTGACAATTGAATCCAATATATATTCGAGTTATTTTTTTTGAAGAAAATGATCAAAAATATTTTTCAATTATATTTGTGCTTTATAAGATGAGCAACCTTTGTAAACTTGTTTTGAATGGTAAAAAAAAAGTCAAATGAATTTATATTTTCATTCAAGTACAGAATAAGAATTGGATTTAGGTACATAATAAGTAGATGGAGTGATCTAACAATAGATGACTTTAAGATGAAGGATGTGAACTTCATTCTTAACTGCATGCAGGTTCTGGGAGATTTCAGCCATAAATAGCAGAGCGCACACGGCTCTTGAAGCTAAAGACACTGAACCATGATCCAAGTTGGAGAAGAAAAGGAGGCACGATCGAGCTGGCGGCAACCCTCAAGGCTAATTAAGGACGGCGAGCTGGAAGTCAGGCTTCAGGCCAAAGACGTGGATCTCTCCAAGTTAAAAGCTAAGATAGTGGCCAAGATGTTGAGCTTGAGGAAAAGGAGATCAAATTGACCTAATTTTGCCAAATGGAGACCAAAATTGAGGTCCAATACAAAATCAAGTATAGTGAGCTTGAGGTTAGTGATCGAGATCAGGGCTCTATACACTATATCAAATCAGGGCTTTTACTGTCTCTTAATTACGGCGTGCGTTGGATGCATGCCGTAAATGATATAATATTATGACACACCATAAATGCGAGACGTAAATTCCCTTTTTCGTTTTTTTAATACGGCGTGCAATTTTAGGGCCGTTAAATGTAATCATTTAAAAAAAAAAGGGCTTCAGACTCACGTAGACCAAACCCAAAAACCCTATTCTCGAAGAAACTTGCCGGCTTCAAATTCTCGGCGGTGGGCGATCACAAGCGACCGCTTCCTTCTCCTGTAAGGTGAGATCCCGGCTTGTCTTCGTCTTTCTCGACGAGTCTTCATCGGCAAAGATCGTCCTTCTCGACGAGTCTTCATCAATGAGTCTGGATTCCTTCTCCGGGAAGATCGTCTTTGTCGACGAGTCTTCATCGGCGAGATCTAGTTTGATCCGAAACCTTCTTTGATTTTATTAATTCAAACTTGACTGGTAGGTGTTTGATCCATTTCCTCAAAGGAGCCACCAACTTCGGTAAGGAGAATCGTGACGCTACAAGCAGCTCCTTGGCTCGAGGCATTCGTCGATCGGTGAGTATTCTCGAGATGTTGTGGTTTGATCAATTGAATCGGTGTATTCTATCGAATTTCTGATCTCCCTTATATTTTTCAGGACAATTTCTGTTAAATAATTGATCTAAAAGATTTGTGATATAGAAGGAAAGGACCAACTTCATTTACATGCATTGTATTATAGACCAACTTCATTTTATATGTTCTGCCAAAAAAAAAAAAAAAAACCTGCGAGTTTTTCACCTGTTAGAGTAGGAAGCTTGATGTTCAATATAAGCCTCCTAGAAAAATAGACACAGCTGGTTGGCTCGTTCTAAAGAATGAGCAGTGAGAAAACTTGTCAATCTCAGGCAGTTAAGAGTTGACCTAGCTAGGCTATGTGATGTTAAAGTATTTGGGGTTTTCCTATCAATGCTAATATTGATGGATGTTCAAAATTAGCATCATCAATAATCATAACCCCATGCAGATGTTAATATTTGGCAATAGTTCATGATAGCAAAAGAACAAGCTCCCATTTTCATTGTGAGCAGGTGAACTAGATACATTTTCCTTCAAGAAATTGACTCTGGAGACAGGTTTAAAAGACCCAGTTGATCCCCTAACCAATCTAGGTTGACATTCATCGTGGTCTTATAACTGGTTGATCATCAAGGTTTATTTTTGTGTGTGCAAAATTAAGGCTTGATGAAAGAGGGTTGGTAACGGTTTGTCAAAGAAATGCGGAAAGTTTATGACTATGGCAATGAAAGGGAACTTTACTATCTAATCTTGCCCCATTTGTTGGATGCCACAGGAAGTTTCTTATGTCACTACTTGGAAACTTTGATAATTAAGATTTTATATGGTTCCTCCATGTTATGTTGTGTCACATCTAATAAGAAATGTTTGTTAGAAGTATCAACATCAGAACGAAGATTTCCTTTTCTTTATTTTTAGTGCATTAGCTTCACCAAGTTTTTACAGTATAGCTGGGAAACATGGTTCAGTGGCCCTTGTTGTTTTATATATCTATGCATGGTTAAAGCTAGTAATAATATATTAAGTAGCCACTCTTTATAGATTGATTGCACAGGTACATGCACATTATATAGTGGATATACATTATTTGCCAGATCTTTGTGGTTGTTGGGATGTTTGGATAATGATATTTGTATGCTTTATTATACTGTAGACTGTCACCCCCCGATCTCCCGCAGGCTAATCGGTCGTCCCCGCTAGGCGAGAATCATCGCGCCAGCGCTCCCGCGGGGACGATCGCTTGACACATCTGGACCTGATGCCGCACAAGCATAAGCCGCGTCCGTGCAAGGCGGGGATTCTTGCTGGCGGTAAGAGGTTTGAGCCACAGAGTCGCACAGATTATCCGATTGCAGCGGAATTATAAACGCATAGGCGATTGGTAACAAGTTCACTGAGTCGAGAATAGCGGAAGCATTGAATAACACAAGTATTGAAGTAAAAAAAACTCTTTATTGATGTTGAACAAGTGTTACAGGCGGCGCATAGCCGATATTACAAGTCGCTCAAACCTCTCTCTCTGAAACAGTAAAAGCGTGCCAAGTGGCTACATTTGTCGAATGATGTACAGGCGATGTTCCAACATTATGTCTTGTATATGTGCTTCAGTTTTGGACGCAACGCTCCAAGGCTCCAGAGTGAACTCCACACCTTAGCACACACGAAGAAGCCATCCGCACCGAACGAGATTCTCCCGCACCCTGCAAGCAAATATGGTGGGTTATCAGTAGATGAATGCACTGGTGGGGAGGCTACTCGTCCGCTCGACAAATCCAAACACGTTCAATATGTTTCATGCACCATCTATTAAGTTATATTTCTAATCTTGCCTAGGATCAGTTTCATGACAAGGATGAATAGCCTAACTCGTGTGGCAATGCGCCGTGCGATATAAGAGGAAACACGACGAGACTTACCAACTTACCATTTGTCCTTCCCTGTCGAAGGCAAACCAAGTTAATTCAAGCATAAGCAGCATATTTAATGAATCAAGGGGCAATAATATGTGCAAACACGAGTGTCGTGAGTGAGATTACGTTTTGGGTGCACGAGTTACACGGATTATCAGGTGTGATGCAGAAGATGTTGAAGTGCTCATTTAATGTACAAGTATCTTACATCCATGATCGTTCAGGTGTTTCCGATATTCTCTACGCGATGCAATGACTCGCACGCGGATAGCCGCTAAGCGAGAATGACTTATCTATATGAACAATTGTCGCTGGCTTAGCCATAAAGGACCTAGTCATTGACGGGAATGACATGCAACGAAAGTACGTGGTGCGCTACAAGCGATCCCGCCAATCATGTGAGACTAAACGTTAAGTTCCATCCGAATCGGATCAGCCCCGGTGCCCCAGAGACTCCCCTGGAACTGAGATCTGAAGATCACCTTTTTTAAGTTGTCCGCGACATGCAGGTCTTGGGTCATTCCAAATCCATAACTTGACATGATAATCCATGATTCTTGTTCTGAACCAAGAATTTGCTCCGCGAGCTGTCATTCTTGATTTGCTTGACATGATTCTCATTCAGAGGTAAACTTGATATGATTATCATTCAAATATAAACTTGACATGATTTCAGTTCAGTGTAATGTCAGTTTTATGTAATGTCTGTTTTGGTGTTCTGTTAATGTCAGTAAATGCATATTTTCCAAGGCAGTGTATTGGAATATTGTAGTGTCAGTTTTGGTGTTCTGTGCAACTCATGCATTAGTGGCCCATCTGTACACATCAGTGTAGATGGTGTGAACCCATTGTGCAATTGAATCCAGTATACACATAATAGCAGACTGCAACAGGGAAGGGTAGTAGAGCAAATTTATGCTATGTGCAGCAGTGTTCATGTGTGTGTTAGTATCTAGGATGTTGTGTATTAGTATAGAACAATGAGTGCATTATAAGTGTCTTAACTGTGTTCAACAGCAAGGGATATTAAGTTTAATGCATTTTTTTTCTTCCTAGTATCAGAGTACTATTTATCTTTGAGTTTTCTTCGATTCTCTTAGAATAAGGTTAAGTTCTCTCTAGTATTGTAATTGTATTCAGAAACGATATTTATTCTTGATTAGCAACATGAATTTGTAACTTTGTCCGCATAAAATGTTTTCAAATTCACATTATCTATATTTTTTTATATAGGGGATAACTTCATATTGATGGCTAGTATGTTCAGTTTCGCTTCCAACTTCAACCATCTCAAGCTTTGATATTCAATGCTTGTTTTTTAAAGAGAAAACAAATACATCAATATAAATAGTTTACATATATTTTTATTTGTTTTACCGCTCAAAATTTATCTAACACACACACACACATATATATATATATATATATATATATATATATATATATATATATATATATATATTATACATGTTGCGAGCTGGGGAGCCTACTTGTTGAAGCAGAATGTGTTGATTATGTTCTTTGCACCAAGAGCTTTACATGAAGCTCAAGTACAGTTTGCGATAGACATTGACATGGTCCAATAGTTCGCACATCTCTACCATTTTCTGGCTATACATATACTCATTTGATTCTCTTGAAGTGTCCAGCTTTTGCTTTTGTAGTGAGAAAGTGACATTTGCTTTGAATCTTGAAGACTTTTGCTTTGATTCTTGTAGTGAGAACATGACTTGCTCTTGGAAATTTTGTTTAATGAATTTTGCTTTGTGTTAATATTTTATCATGTTGTATCATCTTATTAATGTTTATGGCATTAGTCCAACTTGCAGCTCTACTTGCTGGAAAAAAAATACTCAATGTGCAATTAGTTTGATTTCTGTTGGAAATAATGTGAGAACCTGATTATAGTCATATTTGATTTTGGTTGATTAATTTGTATTTGTAGCTATTCAAATGTGGATTTAATTAAAAAAAAAACTATAATCACGACACGTCTTCCAAGCCACAAAATTGTACTCATCAACCCCTTAATGGCCCAAAAATGCATGTCTTAAAAATGTTTTCGTTTTAAGTATTTACGGCTTACTATTAGTGCCATAAACTGAAGCAATTGAATAGTTTTAACGGCCCTCGCTTCAAGTTATAAAATTTAGTATTTACAGCCTGTATTTTGGGCCATAAATAAGATCCAATGTTTTCCAGCACCTTCATTAACATCGTACATTTACCTAAGTTACGGCTTATTATTGCACGTCGTAAAAACTAGTACCCTTTTAAGGCAGGAGCTTTTACGGCACGATCCTTTGAGCCGTAAAATTTGTTTTACGTCGCATTTTGTGAGCCGTAAAAGCCCATATTTGGTGTAGTAGCTATCAGATAAATTGGTCAAAGTGGAAGGCTAGACGGCTCTCCAAAAGAATAGTAAGGGAGAAATTCTTCTGTGGAAAGACCGTGATAAAATCTCTCTTAAGGAGAGCTTTAAGGAGGCTGAGGGCAACATATTCCTCCAAGGACAGTCTCGAGATGATATGAAATAGATCCTCGTGTTGTATCCTTACACGTGCATTCAACTATGTCATAGATGAGAGAGTCCTCGTTAAGTTTAAGGAAAGAACCATTTTTCTCATGCGATGAAGGTCAGTACATTGGCTTTTAATTAATAGACCATTATGCGCCTTATGTTATCCGAACTTCATCATATAACGGGTTTGTCATATGATGGTTAGAGCGTTAAGCACAATCTCCTTCGATAAGGGAGTTGTGTCCCCACCAATTCCTCCATTAAGACACCATATCCGCACAGACCCATTATAGGCTACAATACAATACTACCACACTAGCTTCTTTTCTTTTTTATCTAAGAAGTGAAAGAGGGGGAGAATTTCCATTCTATTTATTTGAATGATAATGAAAGTTATATAACAATTTATTAGAAATGAGAATGATTTTCTTTATTAGAAGCTAATGCCATTCCCATCTGAAAGACTCGACGTTAAAATGGTAATTTTATTCAGCTCAACAATCTCAAACAAGTACAAAGATCATAGCATATATTGTACATCCGACTCTATGTTATGCAAAAAACCCTTTGGAGATATGTTTTGCCTTTCAAATATGCACATGTTCTGAGCTCGCCATATATGCCAGACACTAGCAGATAATCTGATACATGCGGAACGAAACCATGTCCCTCTTTTGCTTCGGTTAGCAGAAATAGCCTCTAACTGCTCATGAGATTCCTTTGTATTTGTGAGGCCAAGGTTCAATGCACATTGTGAGGACCAAATATACCAGGAAGTGTCACATTGGAAGAAAAGATGAGTGAAAGTTTCTGACTCTCTCTGTCAGAGGACGCATGGATGTACGTAGCTGATCACGAATACCCAAACGAACCACTCTCCATAGTGAACAGGAGCCCTCTGGTAGCTTTGTACATGTTGAGATTCATCATTTTAGCTAGTCTTTTTACCCATACAAACTCCGCATGCGGGGTTGGTGGGTGAGGAGTCTGTGATTGATTGTAAGCAATGTGGCTTTCAAACATGCTTGTAGCGGATCCATCCCATTTCCAAGTGTCCCATTCATATTCCTGAATAATCGGAATCTGAACTATCTCAGATGTATAACGTCCCATAGGAAAGCCCTCCATGTCCCAGGCCCCATCCTATAAGAGTCGGCTGACCGGTTCTTCACTCCCCACCTTGGTAAAGGAATGCCACCCCGCAATATCTATAAGGCTCCGATGATGAACCCATGGATCCCTCCACAAGTGGGTTGTCCGTCAACTTCGGGAAGGACAACTTTGGGAATGACCTCTTCTCCTCTTGGGTGTTTTTCATAGTCAATAAAAGCAACTTGTGCTCTGAGAGGGTAGTTATTGTGAGCACGTTGGGGCCCCTTTTGTGAGCAACTGATAGTAGGACGAGCGATTGTACCTCCCATCTCTGCCGGTGGTATCCCCGTGATACCAACAAAATCGTTGTATTTTGTTCCAAAAAATATAGTACTCTGTCCAGTTTGTCAGACAACATCAAATATACTTGACAATATTTCAACGTTGTCAGATAAAGCATCAAACTCCTCATGCGTGACGAATTTGTCATTGTTATTTTGTCAAACAAGGATTCCCAAAGATTTCCAAAAATGCAGCGTGATAGCGAAATGTCTTACCTTCGTGCCTGGCAATGGCCAAATCGATCGGTGTTGTTGATATTGCTTGGTAAGAGCGAAGCGGTGTCGCCAAAACTCCGACGGATGGCCTAGTGAGGAGGTCCGTACGAAGGTTGATTAAAAATCTCAAGCTAGGGGCATCCGAATCTACGGAACAGTCGAGTCCACGACAAAGAAGAGGAGAGAACGAATCTCAGAAATCAAAGAAGAATTTTATTTGATTAGAAAGTTGTATTCAAATGTATATAGAAAGTGCCTATTTTATAGGACTTTTATGATAATCTAATCTTAATTAAACACAAATTCTAATCTTAATCAAATATCGTAAAAAAAAAAGTAAATATAAAGACTTTCTTAATAAGATATGGAGTCAAAATCAAAATTCTAAAAGAAATAGGATTATTAAAAAAAGAAACAAAACCCTAAAGGGATGCGGAATTGGAATATATGCTACATCAATGTTGGAAAAAATAATTGAGAGTTAGAAGTTCAAAGAGACATAAGGGCATTGATGTAAAGTTCCCAGTTCTTGCTAGGCAAATTTGTGTTTATTGGAAAGAATTACTTCACAAATTTGAGAATCAAATCTAACTTTTCTATCATCATCTTCAAAGTCTTTTTCCATCAAAATAGGGACGGATTAGGAGTATAATAGAGATTTATACAACATATTGCAAAGTTTTATAGTTGGTTGTTGACCTTACATCAACTTTTTATGTTGGTACAAAATTTCCAACTAAGGTAGCTATGAGCATGACAAAATCATACCAATCTAGGTGACTAGTTGGCTTGTATGTAGACCTTTTTGTATTACAGTTTATATTCATGCCCTTAAAATACACCATAAAAGTTCTCCTAGACATAAATAAGGGCGTTGATCTGGAGTTCCTAGTTGGTAGGCAAATTTGTATTTATTGAGAAATAATTAGTTCACAAATTTGAGAATCAAATCTAACTTTTTCCATCATCATTTCCAAGTCTTTCCATCAAAATAGGGATGGCTGTGGAGTATAATAAAGAGTTTCGACGAAGAGGTATAATACAATTTGCTTATAGAAAATTATATTTATCTCTATCTAATAGACATATCCTTCATAGTTTAGAGTTATTTACTGCAGAAATATAGTTTCCAAGAGGCACATGGGTGTTGATATAGAGCTCCGATATTATCTTGGTAGTCAAATTTGTGTTTGTCGGAAACAATGCATGAGTTCACAAATTTGAGAATTGAACCTAATTTTTTTTCCCCATGGATTAGTTAAGTTTTAAAATTCCAAATGATGCAATGTGCTACTCTTTAGTTTTGACATTTAAGTATTGCCTAAAGGATTCTAAAGCCAAGAATGCTAATGTCAAATTGTCCATAATAAGGAGTTACTACTTGAACCACGTGTTGTAAGAATTTCTACTAGTGCAGCAGTATTCTCCGCGTGAGGATTTTTCTTGTTTGGTTTGTCAAACTTAGGCACAAGAATGCATGTTCTAAAAATGGGAGGCTCGTAGAATCTTGAGTTACTGATTTAGCTTCAACACCATAAATCATCAACACTTTGCTCAATTCAAACAATATCAGTGACTTGTGAAATTCTTCACCATCTCAGAAGAAGAACACCTACAGTTAAAATTCTAGTATAGCATTTTATGAGTACCGAAGATTGTTGGTATTTTTCACTTTGTTTTGGGAGTTTTAGCCCCACATTGAAAAACTACCAATGTGTATATCTCAATATATAGCTTTGCTTAGTATTGGTATATACACATGGGGTGGTGGTCCATGTGGGTTGACTTTCCTAGAAGGATTAAGTGTGAATCCCATTATGACAATCTTTATTTTGTCACAACCTTTGAGAAATTTTCCTTAGGAGGTCCCATAGGGACTTAGCGACTCGGGCTCAAGGGCGCAAAGTGGCGCTTTGTTGACAAACTTTGCACTTCCAACTCGGACTCGGGCTCAAGGGCACATCAGTATTGTCACATGGTGCTCGTGCACTCCTTTTATGCGCGAGTTACATGCACGGTTGCTTGCTCGGGAGCATGCTTCGTAGAGTAATACGGCCTGGAGCGCATGCGGCTAGGGGCCATGCGGCCATGCGGACATGTGCCCATTCGGTCAGGTGCCCATGTGGCCAGGTGCGCATGCGGCCCAGTGTGCATGCGGCCATGAGCGCATGCGGCCAGGTATGCATGTGGCCCGGTGCCCATGCGGTCAGGGGCACATGCGGCCCGGTGCGCATGCGGCCCAGAGGCAATGCGGCTAGGGGCCTTGCGGCCTGGAGCTATTCGGCCAGCAAGTTAGCTTGAGCGAGTCAAGTGTGGAGGGGACAGTGACTATTGTTGGCGGCTCGGTGCGGCGCAAGCGGCGTGTGGCACCCTGTGCCGCGCGGCTGCTGCTTTCGGCGCCTGACGGCTTGATTTTTTTTCTCAGGTTGCATGGAAGCTAAAATCCTCTTTATATAGAGGCTCTCCTCTTTCATTTGGGGAGTTCGAAAAAATTGAGAGAGAGAGAGAGAGGAAAATCGAGAGCACCTGCAGGACCTGCGGTAGCAGTTAGCATCCTTCCAAAGGAATCTTCCGAGTGCTCAAAGGCGACCAACAGTGTTTCAGAAGTTCTCGTGAGAACTTTCTGGATCCTGGGGGCATATCGTTGTATAGCGCGAATCTTGCCTTGAGCTCTGGTTATTTTGATTACTCCAGCAGGAGTTTCCTTCTTTGTATTTCTGTTCTTGTTCCCGTTCTTCTCGGTGTAGCGTCTGCGAACGTAAAGAGAAGAACGATTTTCTGATTCTTGTTGTATTTGTATTTTTTTTTTGTCAGTTTGTAACAAGTTCCTAGTTTAGTGCTTCTGTGGGGCTGTGTGTCACTGTAGAGAAACTCTTGTGTGAATCTTAGTACACCAACTTCTCTTTTGGAGTTTGTAGAGACGAACTCTTGTGTGAGTCTCTACTTTGTTGCTACCTCTTCTTCTTTGATCTGACTTCGGGAATAGCAATATCAAGGCAAGATCTGAGTTAGAATATGGACAACCGCTCAAACCTTCTCGATACTAGCTTTCACAAGCTTGAGAAGTTTGATGGCGAACACTATAACATTTGGAAGAGGAAGATCTCCTTGAATCTTCATCTTGTCAAAGTAGCTTATGTGTTGGTTGATCATGAATCTACCATTCCCGAAGATGGAGGAGAGCTTGCAGTTAGTGTGGCGCAGGACGCGCACTCAAAGTGGAAGAAAGACAACGACCTCTGCAGGTTGTTGATTCTCAACGCTATGGACGACTCGATGGCAGAGTCCTAAAGCAAGAAGGAGAAGGCAAGAGATGTCTAGGAATCTCTTGAGAAGCACTACAAAACTGATAAAAAAATATCTAAAATCCATCTCGTCGAGAAGTTCTTCGATTTACAATTTGAGGACGAGAAGGTGATGTTACCATAAGTTAAGGAACTTCTGAAGATGCAGCAAAAAATGGAGGAAGAGGGCATGAAGCAGGAAAACAAATTTATGGTGGGGGCTATCGTTACCAAAATTTCTCCAGGCTGGATCAGGTTCAAGACTGAGATGTACCGTAAAAAGATGGAGATCCAGCTCGAAGATCTTCTTCACTGGATTACATTGAAGATGAAGCCAGGGGGCAACTGAAGTTGGACTACTTGTCCAAGCAGTTGGCTAAGGCCAATATGGTACATGCTAGTGACTCTAAAGGGAAGCAGAAATTTTCCTATAAGAAGAAGAAGGACTTCAACCAGCTGAAGGCGAAGTCGGCTAAGTTCAAGCCAAAGCCGACTGATGTGACATGCTACAACTGTGGCAAGAAGGGTCACTACGAGAGCGACTGCAGGTCGAAGCCTAAACCGAAAGAGCAAGGTGAGCTTAACCTAGTTGCTATGATTGCGCGAGTTGAGTCATATGGCATAGACACTGACTGGTAGGTGGACACTGGTGCATCTTGCCACGTGTGCCCTAAGAAGGAGTTGTTCGCCAAGTATGAGCCTACCTCTGAGAAAGTCTCGATGGAGGATAAGTCTCAAGTTGTAGTACTGGGGATCGTGATGGTAGTGCTGAAGCTGACCTCTGGAAAGTCACTTACACTAGAGAATGTGAAGCACGTACCAATGATCACCAAGAATCTGGTTTCTGGGAGTCTGTTGTGCAAGGCGGGCCTAAGGATGGATATCAATGCCGGCAGATGGTGATGTCCTACAAAGTAACATACTTTAAAAAAACTTTCTGTACTGAAGGGATGTTTAAACTGCAGCTTGTAACTCCTTCTGTTTGTATCAATACAGTCTCTACTTCTGGTTATTCTCTTGAGTTGTGGCATAATAGACTAGGACGTGCATTATAAACGTATTAACAAGATGTCTAGTCTAATCCTTATCTCCAAATATGGGGATAAGGAGGTGGAGAAATGTGAAGTCTGTGCGCAGACGAAGATCGTCAGGAAGCCGTTCAGAAGAGTGAACCGAAGCACAGATCTTCTGGAGTTGGTACACTCAAATATCTGTGACTTCAAGCAATTCTCCATAAAAGCCAGAATAAAATATTTTATCATTTCCATTGACTATTTTTCGAAGTACGTATTTGTATATCTTCTCAAGTCGAAAGACAAAGCGTTCAAAAAGTTCAAGGACTTCAAGGCTGAACAACACGTCATACCGGTCAACAAATTAAAGACTCGGAAGCGATCGAGGCGGAGAATATCGTTCCTTGGAATTAACATAGTTCTGCAAAGAACATAAAATTGTCAACGAAACTACTGTACCGTATTCTCCCCAATCTAATAGTGTAGCAGAAAGGAAGAACAAGATGCTGACAGAGATGATAAAATTCATGTTGATGACAGCAGGACTTCCAAAGTGCTTATAGGGAGAAGCAGCGCTTACGGCTACATTTATTCTGAACAAAGTACCGTTCGCGACGTCTGACATTACTTCTCATGAACTCTGGTTCAAGGTCAGACCCAACTTGAATGCCATTCGAGTGTGGGGGTGTCTAGCATATGTGAAGCTTCCAGACCTCAAGATTCAGAAGCTGGGAACGAGAACTACGAAGACCATATTTCTAGGTTATGCTGATAAGAGTGATTCTCAGAGGTTCCTTGATATCGAATCTAATCAAATCATAGAATCTCGCGACGCAAAATTCTTTGAAGACAAGTTTTCTAGGCACAAGAATGTTGTTCTCGCAGATGTCCTAAAGAATGTTGATAGCATAGACGAGGCAAGTACCTCTCAGAGAGAAGTAGTCCAAGAAGAAGTTATCGTTGATGAGACAACATTTGAACCAGAACCCGCTGAGCCGAGAGAAAAGCGAGTGAGGAGGCCGAAGGACTTCGGAGAAGACTTTGTTACCTATCATGTAGAAGCTGATCCGCTTACCTATGATGAGGCAATGAAGACCAGAGATGCTATTTTTTGGAAAGAGGCTATCCATGATGAGTTTGACTTGATAACTTCTAATAATACTTGAAAGTTAGTCGATCAGCCTGGAGGAGCTAAACCCATCGGATACAAGTGGATCTTTAAGAAGAAGATAAAAGCAGACGAAGCTGTTGACAAGTTCATGGCCAGGCTAGTGGTCAAGGGGTTTTCTCAGATACAGGGGATTGACTACTTCGATACTTATGCTCCCGTTGCACGGATGACTACTATCAAGATGCTGATTGCTCTAGGTGTTATTCACAGAATGGTGATTCATCATATCGAAGTCAAGACAGCATTTCTGAATGGTGAACTGACTGAGAAGATTTAAATGCAGAAGCCAAAAGGGTTTGTCGTCAAAGGTCTTGAAGACAAAGTATGCAAACTGATAAAATATCTGTATGGTCTGAAGCAATCTCCCAAATTATGGCACGAAAAGTTTGACAAAGTTATCAGATCAAATGGCTACAAGGTCAGCGAAACTGATAAGTGTGTGTACATGAAGTTCTCTGACGATAGAGGTATCATAGTTTGTCTCTATGTGGACGACATGCTAATCCTATGCACGGATGAAGAATGTGTCACTAGAACAAAGATGTTCCTATCGTCTAAATTTAGTATGAAGGACATGGTAGATGCAGATGTCATCCTTGAGATTAAGATAATCCGGACGAAAGCTGGGCTTGCTCTATCACAAGCTCACTACATGAAGAAAATACTCACACGCTATGGATACCAGGATCTTCCAGGGATCGATACTCCATATAGGTGTGATAAAAAACTGAAGCCTAACCCAGGAAAAAGCATCAGACAGTTGGAGTATTCTAGAGCTTGATGTATGCTACAAATGCCACTAGGCCTGACATTGCTTTTGCTGTGGGGATGCTGAGTAGATTCACGAGTAACCCAAGTGTTGAACACTAAAAAGTTGTGAAGAGGGTGATGAGATACCTCAAGAAGACTCAGAAGTTTGCACTTTACTACAGCGGAGATCCAATAGTGGTAGAAGGCTTCAATGATGCTAGTTGGTGCTCAGAAGAAGATAGCGAGAGATCCATAGGAGGATATATTTTCTCAATGGGAGGAGCTGCCATATCGTGGAAGTTGAAGAAGCAGACTATGCTATCACGCTCATCGATGGAGTCTAAGTTATATGCACTTACAGCTGCAGCAGATGAAGTGGAATGGCTTCGGGAGCTTATGTACGATCTTCCAATGGTTGGTGTACAAATTTTGGCTGTACCGATATACTGCGACAACCAAGAAGCTGCACCAGTAGCATCTAATAATATCTTCAATAGAAAGAAGAGAACTGTTCAGCTTCGGCACAGAGCACTGAACAACTTCATCAAGACTGGTGTCATTGCAGTGGCGGATGTTCGGAGTCAGGAGAACCTGGCGGATCCGTTCACTAAAGCTCTCAAGCGCCAGTTAGTCGAAGACACAGCAGTAAAATGGCTTGAAGGACCTATGATATCGTGTCTTTGTAATCCTACCATTATGTTTTATGCTATTAGTTCAAAGAGAAATCTACTAGGCATCTAGATTTTGGTTCAAGGGAGAACCACTGACTGAAAAAATATCAGGTACAGTGGGTAGTCCTGTTGGATAATGTAGGATACGTACCCGAAACTACTGAAGTCTACTATTTTGTTCTATAGAATAATCCCTGTATAAGGTTGGTTTTGACGCCTTAATGAGTTCTCGGGCAGAGTGAATGTTCGACGTGCGCTGCAGGAAGTGTCACGCCCCAGTCCCAAAATACGTAGGACTAGGAATACGTAACACGCCCAGCCGTATGTATATGAACTCCAATATTTGGAAACCATATACACACGTACGCTGTACATGAATATCCAATCCACCAGTGGTAATATACTGTCACAACAAGTCACACACAATCTAGATCTCATCCACAGCACAAATAATCAGTAGGAATAAAGAGCTGAATAATAACTGAATATCCAAGATGAGTATCAAGTCTGATAGTCGGGTGGAAACAAATCTACTACAAAACGACTATACTGAAGTAGCAACAAAATCTCTAAACAGTGGAAATAAATCACAGATACTCTGAGGATAAGACCTCCTCAGTCAGATAAGTAGAGTCAGGTCCAGGTCCGTACTCCTGTGGATACTCCTGCTCGTCCATATCTGGAAAGGGACCAGGTCCTCAGAGGGACGTAATAAGATACATAATAACATGCCAATAAGTACTGAAATATAAACATCCAATGGGTCGCCTAACCATCTAAGTGAAATGCAACTTGAGGACTACTTTGAGTGTATGGGAAGTGTAGGCTAGACATATGCTGACGTAATTCACTAATCGTGACAACTGGCTAGTATATGCCACATATGCCCCCCAATACAAGGGCACAATGTATATAATAACATCCTACCGCTCTGAAGAACGGGGAATCTGCATAGTATATAACGTCCATATCACCCCGAAGAGTGTGGCATCCGTGTAGTATATATATCGTCCATATCACTCCGTCGAGTGTGACATCCGTTGTAAAGGAAGTGGGGTGTCCCATACGCCTACTAGTAGTCCTCCCCGCCCAATGCTCTAAGCATGCCACATCCATGATACGGTAAAACCTCTAAATAACTGTCAGGTCTACTAGCATACAAAGTTTCTATCAGCAGTTATCCTTATCCGTCGCACGACCTATACGTACCAGTGGCCAGCCGAATACGCAAGTCCGTGTCCTACATGTGACTCACACTCCTCTAAGAATAGTGTCATTGCCAATGAAACATAAAATGCCTCATAATAATGGGATGGTCTCATAAAGTAGGTCCAATAATCTACATAAATAAACATGATACGACGACATCGTCGTTGTACCAAGTTTCCTTGGACGCACCATTTATTTAGCAATAGATGAACTGAATAAGCAGAAATAAACTATGCAGACAACATATGGAATATAAATAATAGTACGATGGTAAGGTATACTTGCCGAGCAAGAGTTCTGTAGAGTGCAAGCGTCCAATATTGTGTTAAGTTTAGTGAAAGAAGTGGGGTTAGTGTTTGGGAGAGTTGTAATATATATAGAGATCAAGAGGCGGTGGAAAAACTTAGTGGTCTTAAAGACTACTACTGCTGCTATTTCTTTCTTTCATTGGTTTTGGTTTCGGTTGATCTTTTATTAGTTTTGGTTTCGGTTGAGGAGAGTTTAGTAATAATAGGGATAAGAAGCGGTGGAATGAGGCGGTGGTATTGCTGCTGATATTTTTCTTCACACGTGCGAAGAAGGAAGCAAAGTTGGTTTTTGCTACTCCTGTTGATATTTTCTTCCCTAACGGATCCGGGTAGGGGCTACACGGGTAGTGGGTTAGGATAGAGGGTTTGGGTTTCGGGTAGAGATCCAATAGAAATTTTATATATATATATATATATATATATATATATATATATATATATATATATATATATATATATATATATATATATATATATATATATATATTATATATATATATATATATATACAAATATTTATTCACAGAAAATTCTAAGAATTATATTGGTGCCCACCATTAAGCTAGCAACTGTCCAAAGGGTCTCCTACATGGAATAAATTAGGGAAAATTTATAATGGTTCCATAAATCCCCTAAATACACAAACACCTCAAATAAAAATTAAATAAAATCTATTTTTTCTATTTTTAAAATTAGGGGTTTTATATTCTACCCAACTTATAAAAATTTTGTCCTCGAAATTAAATTAGGGTAGGGTCTCTCTATCTAATCTCCCTTGATCATGATCTAAAAGAATTTACCTCATGTTTAATAATGCAATTTCTACCCAACTTAGAATTTATCTATCTATCAAAATAGGCTATACATCTAAGAAAATTATTCCTCGAATCAATTAATCATGTTATTCAATCCTCCGAAGTTTACACAAAATATATCACCTATGATATACCTTTAATTACGGGAAGTAATCATCAAATAATGTGATAGGCCTATGGGGTATCTCTAGTACTATCTGTATATCATACTTATACTAAGCATGAGGTTTCGTCCTTCCGAAGTAAAGAAGGACAAAAAATAATAATAACGAGTTCAAGGGGGAGGTAATAAATTAGAAGTATGGGGATCAAGGCGTTTAATAAATTCAAAAGAAATTGTCAAGGCAGTTGTGGATTAAAATCTATTTTGATAATTATTATTCACATGCTCGTATCGGTACAGTTATGTAACTGATACGATATGCTCAGACATATCTAGAGGCCAAGTATATTCATCTACTAATCACTACATATCTCAATCCACGTAAAGTAGTTATACCAAGGGTGAACCAAGCGCACTAAGGTTAGCTAGACCTTAATACATTGATTCTGAAATGTATTAATGTATGCATCCACTAATACATATATCATAAACAAGCTCGATAAAAGACTAAGCTTTGTAAAACTAGGCTATAAAATAGCAGCATATGTCAAGGTAGTATATAAAATATAAATACGCTAGATCATGATGAAAGAAGGTACATAATAATTCAAGTCACAAAGAGATAAGACTCTACAGTCTCTACAGTTGTCATACTAATTCCTTGTCTAAGTTGCTAGTTGACCAAATAGGGTATGGGCCTCTAAAATTTATAGTCTGGATAAACATTATCTTCTTATGCTAGCGTACAGTTAATATCATTCAACTATACTTTACTAAGGAGTCAAGAGGACTATGTGATACTAGGTTGTGAGGCATACTACCCAACTTATAAAAATCTCGTCCTCGAAATTAAAACTAAGTCACGGTAGAAAGTCAAGGATGGTATAAGGTATAAATTAATAAAGTAAATTTATACCTTGATCAATGAATAGGTTCAAAAAATGTTCGCGCCTCTGCCGTCCTCGCGTTGCCAAGTTGATTCTCCTGGTCTATTTATCTGCTGAGCTAGCTTCGGTGCTGGAAGTGCTAGCTCCTGTACTAACGGTGAAAGTGTCACTGTCTGCTGCATAGGACAGTCTTTCCTCATATGCTGTCCGGAACCACATCTCATACATTGTCCTAGGCGAATTCGACAGTTTCTCAAAATATGCCCGCGTCTCCCACAATAATTACATGGGGCTTCTCCGAAATCTGGTATGGTCCGACTCTGTGTTGATACTGTTGTTGTTGTTGTTGTTCCAAAGGACGTCTGATAGGTCATCCTTGCTGTGTCCTTATTGGTCCTGGATATGTCCTTACACCCGTCATCCATGGGTCTGCAGGTAGCTGCGATGCCTCTAATAATTTCCAAGTGTGAGTGATCCAGTTGGTAGTTTTCTCTGGGCTATCAAGGCCTTTGTACGTCCTTGGACCCATCTGTATAAAGTCCTTTACTGAACCAACTCTAGCTCGAGGTACTAGAGCTAGTGCTTGAGCTGGTACAGCAGCCTGTGCATCCATCCTCTCAATTGCTGCTAGAAATTATTGCCTTTGCTCGGCTGCCTGCTACTTCTGTTCCTGCATCATCATCTGGAAGAATTGGAACAGTTGTGCCTGGCCATCTTGTGATGTTGATGAGACTAAAAGGTTCCCATTAGGTGGGACGGGAAGATCAGATGGAACTGGATTATGAATCTGTCCATCTGATCCCGGAGGTCTAAGAATTATTGAGGTCCCTCCTTGAGTCTGATCATTGACTCCAGAAGTTGTATCGCTATCGGCGACAGTACATCCCTTCTGTATATCCATCTCTCTGCAGGTGATGTACGCA
>JAYESA010000010.1:44683354-44930854 GCA_036927795.1 Iris macrosiphon | reverse complement strand
CACCAGTGGATGCCACACAGTTGTTCGTATTCTTCCGAGAGATGATGGACGCACAGCACCGCCAGGTGGACGTTATGAGGATGGGCATTGAGAATGCTCATCAGGTGGCTATGACAGCGGTCGACAGAGTGGCTCAGATCCAGCCACAGGCGGAGTAGGCTCAGCATCCCAGGCCGGGCACTATTATCGATTTTTAGAGGATGCGGCCCAAGGAGTTCTGGGGTACAGAGGGGATCATGTACGCCGACGACTGGATCGAGCATATCGAGGGCATCTTCAGGCTGGCGATGATCCCAGCCAGCATGCAGATCGAGGCAGCGGGCAGCCAGATGTTCGACCTTGCCCTTACTTGGTACCGCACGGATACACGGATAGCAGTTCCAGGACTGACTTGGGAGGCTTTCAAGAAGCTTTTCAAGGAGAAATTCTTCCCGGATGTGGCTCTCAGTGCCTTAGAGAGCCAGTTTGAGGCGCTCGTCCAGGGGAGTATGCTAGTGGATGAGTATGCAGCGGAGTTCTGCCGTCTGGGCAGATTTGTGGAGGGTTTGTCTGAGGCAGCGAAGGCGCAGAAATTTCGCAAGGGTTTGGTCATGGCGGTCAAGTCCTTGACTAGGAGTGACCGCGAGGCGACCTTCGAGCAGATTGTCAGCGACGCCCAGAGAGCTGAGGACGACCTGGAGCTGAAGACCATGAGGATCAGAGATACTTCAGGAGCAGGCAACAATGCAGGACCAGCCAAGAGGCCATTCCAGCAGACCCAGCAGCACCAGGGTCAGGGTCGTGCGCCCTTCCGGCAGGCGCCCCAGCAGTAGAGGCAGGGACAGCAGCAGGGCCAGAGGCAGCCCATCATTTGTCCTTTTTGTAGGAAGCCAGGGCATGGATAGGACATATGCAGAAAGAGGTTGGGCAGATATTTGTTGTGTGGCGCAGCAGATCACCAACTGAAGGATTGTCCTTCAGCGCTTGCCCGTACAGCTCAGGGCGGAGGAGCCGCTCAGAGGGCACCAGCTAGAGCACCTGCAGCGCAGCAGAGAGGACAGCCTTTGTTGACTCAGCAGCAGAGGTTTGCTCAGCACCAGCAGCAGCACCGAGGAGGACAGCAGGGGCGAGCTTTTGCCCTGACCATAGATGAGGCCGAGCCCGTTGGTGATGTGATCTCAGGTTCTGTTCTTCTTGATTCTATTTCAGCACTTGCTTTATTTGATTTTGGGGCTTCCCATAGCTTTGTGTCTGTATCTTTTGCTGTTAGACACCATCTTGTTGCTGAACCTTTAGCTAGACTCTGCAAGATCACGACCGGGGGTGGTATCATCCTAGTCAGTGATGTCTACAAAGACCGGAGAGTTACCTTGGGAGGCCGGGAGTTGAGTGTGTGCCTACTCGTAATGCCACTTTCGAGCTACGATATTGTACTCGGGATGGATTGGTTGAGTATGCATTGTGCTAGTATAGATTGTCGTGGAGGCAGAGTGTTGTTTAGTCTGCCGGTTGAGCCAGAGTTTCAGTTTGCCAGAGGAGCAGCGGAGCAGACCGAGGGAGTCTTCTGCGGAGCCCTGGTGGTAGAGCCGAGGTTGCTACATCCACTGATAGAGGAGTACATGGATATCTTTCTGGAGGAGTTGCCAGGGTTACCTCCGGACAGAGATATGGAGTTCTCTATAGACTTGGTGCCAAGCGCGGAGCCGATATCCCAGCACGTCTATAGAGTCAGCAACAGTGAGCTGATAGAGTTGAAGAAGTAGGTGGATGAGCTTCAGGACAAGGGATTTATCAGATCTAGTTCTTCCCCGTGGGATGCTCCGGTATTTTTTGTGCCGAAGAAGGATGGGTCGATACGGATGTGTATCGACTACAGGGCTCTGAACAACCTCACAATCAAGAACAAGTATCCGCTGTCACGTATTGATAATCTTTTTGACCAGTTGAGCGGAGCGAGGGTGTTTTCCAGGATTGATCTGAGGACAGACTACCACCAGGTGAAGGTCAGGAAGGAGGATATTCCGAAGACAACTTTTCGGGCCAGATATGGACATTATGAGTTCTTGGTGATGCCGTTTGGGTTGACTAATGCCCCGACAGTGTTCACGAATCTGATGAACAAGGTGTTCTATCAGCATCTGGACAGGTTTGTAGTGGTGTTTATAGATGATATCTTGGTGTATTCGAAGATCCCAGAGGAGCATGAGGAGCATCTGAGGATAGTGTTGGAGACTCTCAGGAAGGAGAAGCTTTATGGAAAGCTCTCGAAGTGCGAGTTCTTCCTTGACAAGGTTGAATTCCTTGGTCATGTGGTGACTGAAGAGGGGATCTCGGTGGATCCGAGGAAGATTATGGCAGTTGAGGCATGGAGTGCTCCGAGTTCAGTAGCCGAGGTCAGGAGTTTCCTGGGACTGGCAGGTTACTACAGGAGATTCATTCAGGATTTTTCCCGGATAGCAGAGCCATTATCTAGGCTGACCTGGAAGGACGTGGAGTTTGTTTGGTCAGAGGAGTACCAGATCGCCTTTGATGAGCTGAAGAGGAGGTTGACGACAGCTCCAGTGTTGACGTTGCCATCAAGTTCTGGAGATTTTACTATCTATAGTGATACATCGGGGAAGGGACTGGGTTGTGTGTTGCAGCAGAATGGGAGGGTAATTTTCTATGCTTCCAGGCAATTACGACCTCATGAGAAGAACTACCCTACCCACGATTTGGAGTTGGCAGCGGTCATCTTTGCTCTGAAGTTATGGAAATACTATTTATACGGAGAGCGTGTGGAGATCTTCACTGACTACAAGAGCTTGAAGTATGTATTTAACCAAAAAGAGCTGAACATGAGGCAGAGGAGATGGTTAGAGTTGATGAAAGACTTTGACATATTGTTGCAGTACCATCCAGGGAAGGCGAACGTAGTTGCGGATGCGTTGAGCAGGTATCCGGTAGCTATGTGCCTGACTACAGATTATTATCTTCTGGCAGATCTAGAGAGCTTGGGCATTGAGGTGATAGTGCCTGGAGTTGAGATACAGATATGGGGACTGCAGATTCAGTCAGAGTTGGTAGACCGGATCAGGGCTACACAGTTTGAGGATGAGTCCCTGAGGAGCATCAGGGCACAGGTTCAGATTGGATTATCAGATGATGTCATCATTGCTGATGATGGTTCTTTGCAGCACGGTACCAGGTTGTGTGTGCCGAGTGGGTCTTTGTGCGAGAAGGTTCTTCAGGAGGCGCATCGATACCAGTACTCTATGCATCCAGGTGCCAACAAGATGTATAGAGATATGAGACAGCATGTATGGTGGTACGGGATGAAGCGGAAGGTAGCACGCTTCGTATCCAGATGCTTAGTGTGCCAGCAGGTGAAGGCGGAGAGGCAGAGGCCAGGAGGTTTGCTCCAGCCGTTACCCATTCCGGAGTGGAAATGGGAGCATGTGACCATAGATTTTGTTTCTGGACTTCCCCGTTCTCCAGGCGGGAAGGATGCGATTTGGGTCATTATGGACATATTGACCAAATTGGCCCACTTTCTACCATTCAAAGTGGGTACATCTACAGAGAGACTAGCAGAGATGTATGTGCGCCAGATAGTCAGACTGCATGGAGTTCCTGTGAGCATAGTATCAGATCGGGACAGTCGCTTTACCTCGCATTTCTAGAGGAGCCTGCAGGCTAGCTTGGGCAACCAGCTCAAGTTTAGTAGTGCGTATCACCCACAGACAGATGGTCAGTCAGAGAGGATTATTCAGACACTTGAGGACATGCTTCGCACTTGTGTTCTGGATTTCAGAGGCTCTTAGGAGGATCACTTGCACTTGGTAGAGTTTGCTTACAACAACAGCTACCAAGCCAGTATCGAGATGTCACCTTTTGAGGTATTGTATGGACGGAGGTGTCGCACTCCGTTATCATGGGATAATATAGGCGAGAGAACTTTGCTTGGCCCAGAGATAGTGGTTGATACAGCGGAGAAGGTCAAGCTCATTAGAGATAGACTTTGGGTGGCGCAGGACAGGCAGCGGCATTGGGCCGATAGCCACCGGAGACCTTTGGAGTTCGAGGTATAGCTTAGAATCTAGATTTTATTCTTGTGTTTGCTTGTTTTAGACTAAGTGCAGAGACCTTGTTTGTGCTAGGTTGGAGATCTGGTATTCCTGAGAATTTCTCCGACGCGGGGCACTATTCACTTCGGTGGAGGCGGAAAGCTTAGCCCACGTTTCGTCGGACCCTTCCGTATTCTTGAGAGGGTTGGCGCCGTGGCGTATAGGCTTGAGTTGCCGTCTATGCTGGAGGGAGTTCATGATGTGTTCCACGTGTCACAGTTGAGACGTACATGGCGGATCTCAGTCATGTATTGGATCACTCAGAGATCATGGTGGACCCTACTCTTAGCTATCCAGAGCAGCCGGTAGAGATTCTGGATCGGCGGGAGAAGGTATTGAGGAACCAGACTATTCCCTTGGTTTGCGTCGCGTGGAGGCATCACTCTCCAGGTGAGTCGACCTGGGAGAGGGAGGATAAAATGCACGAGCGATACCCCTATCTTTTTGAGCCCTGAGGTATGGTTCTTTCCTTGCATTCCTGTCCTAGTTTCGTCTTTTAATTTCGAGGACGAAATTATTTTAAGGAGGGTAGGCTTGTCACTACCCGATTCTAGAAAATGTTACGACCTGATTTCGTAGAATCACTTGAGACATCCCCCGAATCGTGACCGCCGTGCGGGCCTGGGGTTGCGCCCGCACAAGGCTTTAATAATTTGCATAGCAAGCACATATTCAGAGTACGCAGATAAATTGAAACACAGATTTGAAATATAGAAAAGTTCTCTTTATTGATAATGAACATCTATTACAAACTCCTGAACGAGTCATCTAATATGCCGCACGGGCTTACAAAAGTGTTGACTCAAAATGAGATAGCAGTCCTGTACATTATATTCCTTTATAACTTCAAAATGGTAAAGACCTCCAGGCTGGAGGACGGCTTTGCCACGAAGCTGCATTTGTGTATGAAGAGTTGCAAGCTTCTTCTTCAAGTACTTCAAAATATTTCAAGGGGCGTGGTAAAGATGCGCCAACAGCTGGACTGGATCGGGAAGACGACTTTGGCTCCCCGCTCGGTTCGCCTTAGTGCGGAGAACCTGTTTCAACGAGGGTCAGCATGTCGAAACATACCGGTGATGGCGAGCTAACTGAACTATACCAATCAACACGTTGTTTTAATAAAGCATGCATATTTTATGGGTTTCTATCTTGCCTTAGTTCATTTACAAGTAAGCAGCATATAGAATTTACTAAAATGAATGTGCCATCATTCGGCGGATTTTACCTGACCGTCTGAATCACCTGCACAATACTTACCATGCCTTCCCTGCCACGAAGACACAAGTTAGTTTGCAACAGGTTTAAATATACAAGATGATCACTGGCTTGATTGCCATAATGGATACTAGTCTGTGACAAAGATGGTTTGCTATGTACAAGAACGTGAGGCGCCGCATACCACCCCGTCCTAGTACGTGAGACTAAACGTTAGTTCCGTCCGGAGCCGGAACGGTGCCAGTGCCCCAGCAACTACCCGCAGGAACTATACCTTGTGCACAAGTTGTCTGTGATCGCACATTAACAATCATTCGCCCGGAGGCTACGTTAACAAGCATTCGCCCGGAGGCTACGTGATTCGCCCTGAGGCTACATGAGTACAAGACAAGCAGTATTGTATGATTCATTTGCATTGCATCTACGTTTAATTCATGCCTTCAGGATATAGCTTTGTACATTCAAACTTGTATCTATGCATATGATAAATATTTCGAACGAACAAGCATGCAAAGATATAACCGTTCACAAGTTCAATTGACAAGCAATATAATTCAAGTCTATTCCCTTTTTATCTTGGTATCTTTTATTATTTTATGGTATCGTTTGATCGGGGCAAAGGAGAATGCAAGATTTTAGGGTGTGAAGCTTGGAAGCAGGGCTAGCTAATCGGGTTGGTAGCCACTCACTTAGATTTTGGAAGAGAGAAGGAAAGAGGCGCTTCACGACTCCGCTCGCAAGCCGCCTACTGCTCGTTCACCTGCATCACGAATAGCTCGATCAATACTCCTTCCACTCTTTCCAATTTCGAAATTGAAGTGCAGTTCAATGAATGAAAATAATGAAAACCATCAAAACCGTTCAAGAAAACACAAGCAAATCCCAAAACCAACTCAAAGCACGAAAGCAACAAGCAACATCAAAAACCGAGGCAATAAAAGATAGCAGCGGAGAGGTCCCTCCTGACTCTACCGCTAAGTCGATCCCGGGGGCACGGTCCACTGAATATGGGAATCGATTCCGAAGAAACAAATCCATAACGAGGATGAGTTCTTAATTCAATCTATCCCGATCGAACGATACCGTTTGTGTTTCTTAGCCGCGCTCCCCGTACCGGGGGAAGAGGATGCTACATCCTACCCAACCAATTGGAAGTTTCATCCTCAAAACTTAGGAACATGACCTATCATCAGGGAACGTTACGTTGAGGATGTTTAGCAGAGTATTTGGGCAGTCATGAATTCTGTGGTTTGTATCGCCACAGATGAGGCATAATCCTTGTTTCAGACGACATTCGTTGGCCAGGTGCCCTAGTTTCTTACAGAAGTGACATAGCTGCCCTCTCTGCAGACCACCGTTGTTGCGGCGCTTTGGAGCGGTGTTTCTTCCTTCGTTGCTTTGGCGTTTGTGACTGGATGTATGCACAGCGCCGACAGCAACATGAGGATACTGTGGTTCAAGTGATAGGGCGTGATTCATGACTTCACGCATTATCCGATACTGATGAACGACTACGTGCGCATTGATGGCAGGGCGTAGTCCACCTTCAAACCTTCTAGCTCGACTCGCTACATCAGGTAAATAGGCCCTAGCGAATTTGGAGAGTCGGTTGAATTCGGCGGAGTACTGTTTGACTGTCATGCTGCCTTGTCTCAGTTGCACGAACTCGTTCTCCATCCGACGTTGTACTGGAGAGGGTATAAACTTCTCTTCGAACGTGGCATAAAAAGTCATCCACGAGATCGTCTCCTCTCCATGATCAAATTGGAGAGATCGTCGATGCACGTCCCACCAATCGTGTGCGTTGAGGCGAAGCTGTAGTTGTACGCAGGCGACGCGCTTCTCTTCGGGGACCTCTAACAGAGTGAAGTGATCTTCAAGTTCGGCCAACCAATCTAGAGCTACGATTGCGTCCTCAGTCCCGTTGAATGTGGTGTTGCAGACTTTCTTGAAGTGGCTAAAGTCGAAGGCAGTCACGTCCCTCGTCCTTGGAATTTGTGGTGTCTCTACTTCAAGTACGGGCTGTTCCACCGGAGTCGGCGCTCGTGCCGTGGAATGGTTGGAAGCCAAAGTCTAAACGATCTATTGCAGGGCATCCACCTGCTTTTGCTGGACTGAGAATCGAGCTTCTATATTGTCTTGAAACTTGAGCTGACTCTCCTCCGCCCGCTTCTTGGCCCGTTCATAGCGAGCCTCGTCCCTTTGTTGGTTTGCCTCCAACATCTGCAATATTTGCTGGATGGGATCGATGCTTGGCATGGCTTGCTGGATCTTTGAACTTCCCGAAGTGCCCGAACTATTTTGTTGCCCTTGGGTTTCGTCCGGTGCTTGCGCTGCAGATTGCGCTGGAGCTATTCCTTCAAAAGAAGGTAAATTACATTAGGATCATAATGTATTATGGACTTATTGCATGAACGTATCTCATTTTGGCCTTAGCGAGTTCAAGAGTTCGCACAGGAATTTGATCGTTAAAGGAACTTTTCCAGTACGAGAGTCTAAGGAACTTGAATCTGTGCTCTGATACCACTATGTCATGACCCGATTCTGTAGAATCACTTGAGGCATCCCCCGAATCATGACCGCCGTGCGGGCCTGGGGTTACGCCCGCACAAGGCTTTAATGATTTGCATAGCAAGCACATATTCAGAGTACGCAGATAAATTGAAACACAGATTTGAAACATGGAAAAGTTCTCTTTATTGATAATGAACATCTATTACAAACTCCTGAACGAGTCATCTAATATGCCGCACGGGCTTACAAAAGTGTTGACTCAAAATGAGATAGCAGTCATGTACATTACATCCCTTTATAACTTTAAAATGGTAAAGACCTCCAGCTGGAGGACGGCTTTGCCACGAAGCTGTATTTGTGTATGAAGAGTTGCAAGCTTCTTTTTCAAGTACTTCAAAATGCTTCAATGGGCGTGGTGAAGATGCGCCAACAGCTGGACTGGATCGGGAAGATGACTTCGGCTCCTCGCTCAGTTCGCCTTAGTGCGGAGAACCTGTTTCAACTAACCGAACTATACCAATCAACACATTGTTTTAATGAAGTATGCATATTTTGTGGGTTTCTATCTTGCCTTAGTTCATTTACAAGTAAGCAGCATATAGAATTTACTAAAATGAACGTGCCACCATTAGATGGATTTTACCTGACCGTCTGAATCACCTGCACAATACTTACCATGCCTTCCCTGCCACGAAGACACAAGTTAGTTTGCAACAGGTTTAAATATACAAGATGATCACTGGCTTGATTGCCATAATGGACACTAGTCTGTGACGAAGATGGTTTGCTACGGGCAAGAACGTGAGGCGCCGCATACCACCCCGTCCTAGTACGTGAGACTAAACGTTAGTTCCGTCCGGAGCCGGAACGGTGCCAGTGCCCCAGCAGGCGCCCGCAGGAACTATACCTTGTGCACAAGTTGTCCGTGATCGCACATTAACAATCATTCGCCCGGAGGCTACGTTAACAAGCATTCGCCCGGAGGCTACGTGATTCGCCCTGAGGCTACATGAGTACAAGACAAGCAATATTGCATGATTCATTTACATTGCATCTACATTTAATTCATACCTTCAGGATATGGCTTTGTACATTCAAACTTGTATCTATGCATATGATAAACATTTCGAACGAACAAGCATGCAAAGATATAACCGTTCACAAGTTCAATTGACAAGCAATACAATTTAAGTCTATTCCCTTTTTATCTTGGTATCTTTTATTATTTTATGGTATCGTTTGATCGGGACAAAGGAGAATACAAGATTTTAGGGTGTGAAGCTTGGAAGCAGGGCTAGCTAATCGGGTTGGTAGCCACTCACTTAGATTTTAGAAGGGAGAAGGAAAGAGGAGCTTCACGACTCCGCTCGCAAGCCGCCTACTGCTCGTTCACCTGCATCACGAACAGCTCGATCAATACTCCTTCCACTCTTTCCAATCTCGGAATTGAAGTGCATTTCAATGAACGAAAATAATGAAAACCATCGAAACCGTTCAAGGAAAACAAGCAAATCCCAAAACCAACTCAAAGCACGAAAGCAACAAGCGACATCGAAAATTGAGGCAATAAAAGATAGCAGCAAAGAGGTCCCTCCTGACTCTGCCGCTAACTCGATCCCGGGGGCACGGTCCACTGAATATGGGAATCGATTCCGAAGAAACAAATCCATAACGAGGACGAGTTCTTAATTCAATCTATCCCGATCGAATGATACCGTTTGTGTTTCTTAGCCGCGCTCCCCGTACCGGGGGAACGGGGCGCTACAGAAAATAGGTTTTTTTTATTTGGTAAATTTTGTATTGTATTTAATTAATTATATTTATATTTAATTAGTGATTGTATTATTTTTAATTGATTGTTTTAGGGTTTTGGCTAGTCTGGACCCATGTCAGACCCTAGTGGACCCATGTCCGACCCAGCCCACACCCTTGTGAGGATTATTTTGGGGCTTAAAAATATTTATTATATTTTTAGTGGGTTAGTTGGAGAGATTTGGAGTTAGTTTGCGTGCTTTTGGAACCCGAAACCCAAAACCGAGTTACGGGAGGGCATTTTGGTAATTTTCTACACGTAAACCCCCTTTATTATTGCTTGGCTGGCCCCTACCTACCCACACCCGACCAAACACAGCAAGCACAGCCCCCTCTTCTTCATTTTCTTCTTTTTCTTCACTTCTTCTTCTTCTCCACTTCTTCTTTCTTCTTCTTTCTTCTCCCCAAGTAAGTGTTCTTCATTTTTCTTCCTTCCTTCTTCCATTCCTTCTTCTTTATGTAAACTCTAACCTTTCAATTTCCCTAACCTAGGTGTGTGGAGCCTAGATTTAGTGTAGAGGCTAGAATTGGAGGCTTGGAGCTTGAGGGAGGTGATTTCAAGTAGATCGGAGACTTTGGCCTTGGGATTCCAACTCCCAAAAGGTAAACCCTAACTTTTCCCTTGCTAATTACTTTCATGTAGTGTAATTAGTGGTTTTGAACCTTCCTAGACCCTAAGCCTACCCGTGGAAGGAAGTTGGAACTAGTTTGGTTGAGTTTGGAGACTTTGACACTAGGTTTTGTGTCAATTTCGGGTGGAATCCGAATTTGGCCCAATTTTGGATGATGCCCTAGGTTAGACGGACCTAGGTGGACATTGTCGGGTGTTTTGAGGGTGAGTGCGTGTCTCCGTTCAGACACGGGAAGTTGTGTCGCGGAGAAACAGGTGTTTCGGACGAATTTGGGGTTTTCGTCGTCGCCGATTCTAAGTGTGTGCGCATTTCCGCCACGGGCCTAGAATCGATGCGGTAGCATTTTTTTCTAGGATCTAGGCATCGTTTAGAACCCGTGGGTAAATTTTGGGCCGATTCCGAGTTGGTTTGGTGCGCGTTTTAGGAGGTTTTTCGAACCGCACACCACGTGTTCGTCGAAATGACCGAACGGCCATTTCGACTTGGTTTTCTAGTTTTGGGCTTGTGCGCGCGTTAGGTTATCTTCGGGGAGTGTGTGCTAGAGTTCTCGGGTTATATTTTATATATATATATATATATAGGTGTTTGTGCGTGTCGGGGTCGTTGGACGTGAGTGGGGTGTGTTGTTTGTGTGGTGTGTGTGCTGTGGTTGAGTTGTGTTTATGTGTGTGTGTGTATATATATATATATATATATATATATATATATATATATATATATATATATATATATATATATATAAATGTGTATGTGTATATATATATATCTTTGAGTGTGTGTATATATATATCTGTGTGTGTGTGCATATATATATAAATAGGTGTTTATATATATATATATATATATATATATATATATATATATATATATATATATATATATATATATATATATATATATATATATATATATATTTGTGTGTGTGTGTGTGTATTTATGCATAAGTGTTTGTGAGTGTGTAGGTGTGTGTTGATATATATGTTAGTGTGTGTGTTTAAGTGTGTGTGTGTGTGTTAGTATATAGATATATGTATGATTGTATATCTATATATATTGATATATATATATATATATATATATATATATATATGTATATAGGTGTGTGTGTCTGTGCAGCGAGCGAAGAGGGGGGGCAGCAGCCACTGGCCTGCACAGCAGCAGCGCAGCAGCAGAATATACAGCAGCAGTAGCAGCAATAACAGCAAGCAGCAGCACAAGCAGAGCAGCAGCAGCATTCGCATTAGCTAGGTAGTAGAGAGATAGATCTATATATCTATATAAATAGATTATTAGATAAGTTAGTATAATAGATAGATTGATAGGATGTTTATATAGATATAGTTAGATAGATAACTAGATAGATATTAGTATGTAGATCTAGATAAATAGATAATAGTTACATTGATAGATAGATAGCTAGATTTATAGATAGATTAGATATAAGATAGATAGATAGTTAGATTGCTAGATATGATAGATAGATAATAAGATAGTTAGATAGATGGATAGATAGATAACTAGGTAATAGATATATCTAGCTAAATAGATAGATAGATAGATAGATAGATAGATAGATAGATAGCTAATAGATAGATAGATAGATAGTTATATCTATCTAAGATATATATATATATATATATATATATATATATATATATATATATATATATATATATATATATATATATATATATATATAGCTATACATATCTATAAATATCTAGATAGTTATATACATATATATTTATATTTATGAGTTGGGTAAGGTATATATGGGTATATGTATATGTGTGTGGATATCTATATATATATGAATATAGATACTTAGATATGTAAATATATGATAGATATATATTTTCTAGCCTAGATTAATAACTAGGTATATATTTATTAGCCTAATAACTAGTTAGAGGGGTTTTAGAGCGATACCTCAATACCTTGGGATACCGTGGTATCTCAATACCTCGAGATATTCAAGGTATTGAGTTTCGAGCGGGGTATTTGAGTATTAGCCTAGAAATAGTATTGGAGTGATTTTTATATGCTTATGTATATATATTTACGCGGGCTAGTATAGGTTTTAGCGGGTTTAGGCGGGGTGCGTGGCCTAGGGCGAGGTATCGGATACCGAGGGTATCCCGGTATCTCGAGGAGGCGAGTTTGTGAGTTTTCTAGCTTAGTGAGCTCGGTTTGACCTAGAATTTCAGGGGCACCCTAGTTTGACCTAGATTTGACCATAATTGTCCCCGTTGACCATAAAAGTCAATGTTTGACCTAGTTTTGACCTAGAGTTGACTTTTTGGACCCCGGGTTGACTTTTTGACCCGAATTTCACCGGTTTGACCCGTTCGACCTAGAATAGCCCTAGAAGCCTATTTTTAATTATTTTATATCAGTTTAAATCCTTAAAACCCTGTTTAATTCTGCTTTTCGTATTAGGTTCTTGCGATACCGGTCCGGATCTTGATCCTCATCAGTTGCTCAGGACATCAGGCGAGTACCTACCTCTGATAGTTTCCATTTCATGATAGCATTTATATCACCTGTTCTAGAACTGTGATACTTGATTCTGACACATTGTTACAAGAGATGGTACTAGTGGATCCCGTCATGAGATGCTATCCCCCTTACCGTGTTCAGCGGGTACTCTATCGTGTGTATTTCATTATGTGCTTGGGGTATTGATTCTCATGTGCTATCATGTGCTTCTTGTGCTCTCGCCTTCATGTGCCGAGCTATTATCATGTACATAGCGTATTGTGGTTGGATCCAAGAGTATTAGTGGGAGAGGGGAGTAGGAGTTGGTTATGTGATCAAAGCCAAACAGTATTCATGTGTATGTCGGTTATGCAACTCACGCATAACGGAGTTATCGTAGTATTTTTCATGTGCAACCTAAGCCGATCACATAATGAACTTGTGCTCAAGGCGCTTAGCTAGTATTCATGTTTTCTCACCTGCAGTTACTTTTTCACTACTTGTATTGTTCTCCAGTTTACTTGCAGCTACTTATTGTGCTCCAGCATATATTTATTTCCTGTGCATCTTGTATACTTTTCTATTGCTCGTCATATACACCTTACCATGTATTTGGAGTTGCTTTCAGAGTTATGTACTTCGCTCCAGTCCTGACTGGGCATATTTTTTCCAGAGGATCCTGAGGACTATTGCCCGACGTTATATGGGCCGGGTGTTGACGAGGGTTGTGACCCTGAGAATGAGGAGGAGTGCGCCGAGGAGACGCCGTTAGCGCCCTAGTTAGCTAGGTGGGTTTCCTGGGTTATTCCTAGTGGTTTATTTTGGATGATTGTACTTATTCTTTTGATGCTAGATATTATAGACTTGGACTGTATATTTTGGATATTGTCTTGCTCTCTTGGTTCTGGTTTCCTTTTGCTATCATATCATGCTTTTATTCTTCCCCTAGATTTTTGTGATTGAGAGATTATATATATTGCGTGGTTGCCCTCCTTTTGGAGAGGATTATTCATATATATATTGCGTGGTTGCCCTCCTTTTTGGAGAGGTTATGGCAGATTTTTTTTGTGAGTTATATATAGATTTGTTTGACCTAGAACGGACCTTTACAGCGTTCTACCGCCGATGCTGCAGCGTAGGCTGGACGTACCCACGACTCATGCCCGATTTTTGGGTGCGGGTCGTGATACATTTTTGGTGGCAGCCCGTGTAGGTCTAGTTTTTAGGTTTACCTGCAATAGGATATAGGATATAGGCTGAGAGAGAGTGTGCTCAATCACAACTAGGACCCTTCCTGATTTCTTTTGCTATCTTAATTTTCCTGAAATTATTTCTTTTGCAATATTACTGTCCTTCTTTGATGATATCGTTTCTTGCACTATATTGACTTCTTTTGATATGTGTTCAGGATGCCTCCGAAGACCAGATCTCAGTGCACCGTCCCAGCTGCTGCCACCGAGAGGTCTGCCACCTCTCGTCCTGCTCGACTTCTGGCAGCCGCTATCGCTCCACTCGCCACTCCTGCGGTTGAGGGAGCGTCTGTTTCTTTCGGAGATCCTCTCACTCCCATTGATCCGAGAGTCACCCAAGTTGTTCTGGTGGTACCTCCTCCACCACCGCCTGCACCAGTGGATGCCAGCAGTTGTTTGCATTCTTCCGAGAGATGATAGACGCGCAGCACCGCCAAGTGGACGTTATGAGGATGGGCATTGAGAATGCTCATCAGGTGGCTATGACAGCGGTCGATAGAGTGGCTCAGATCCAGCCACAGGCGGAGCAGGCTCAGCATTCCAGGCCGGGCACTATTATCCCCTAAATGTACAAACACCTCAAATAAAAATTAAATAAAATCGATTTCCTCTATTTTCAAAATTAGGGGTTTTACATGAAGCACTTGTAGTTTAGCACTACAAGGGACTTGTATCCCATGCTACAGTAGTGTAACACCACGATGAGGTAAAAGATGTAAAGTCTCGACTGCGAGCCATGTCATACCGGAAGAAGCACCACAAATAGGCAGGTAGCCTAATGCTGAAAAGATAGAGAGTTGTAGCACAACACTACTAAGAGGTCGGTGACCTCATTCTACAGTGGGTGACACCATATGAGGTAGTTAGCCGTGGCTGCGAGCCATGTCACAGCGACGTAGCACCGCACGAAAGTACAAGGCTTCATACTGGGATGTAGTACAACACTACTAAGAGGCTAGTGACCTTATGCTACTTTGGGTGACACCACATGAGGTAGTTAACCTCGACTATGAGCCATGTCACAGCGGTGTAGCACCGCACAGAAGTATAATAATTCATGCTGGGAAATATTAAACTCTCTTAAAAAAGGAACTCACCTAAGTGTATAGACAGAGATATAGGCCGTCTCTTGAGGGTAAACTTGTAGACACCCAAGATACATACACTAAAACCAGGTCAGCACAAGGCCGTTAATGTGTGACCGGAGGCACAGCTGATATCATTGTGTGAGTGGGAAGAACATCAGCTATGGTTCTGAATTCAAGGCTTAGTCCATTCTTGTATTATAGTGTTGTTTGACCCATGCGGGAAGATTCAAGTCGTGGGCGACATCTATCGTAATGCATGATGGACAGTCACTGTGAGGAACGCTCGACCATATATTGTGATATATGTGGGAGATTATTGGTAGTTTTCACTTTTCTTTGGGAGTTTTAGTCCTACATTAGAAAACCACCAATGTGTATATCTCAATATATAACTTTCCTTAGTATTGGTATATGCATATAGGGTGGTGGCCCATGTGGGTTGTCTTTCCTAGAAGGATTAAGTGTGAACCCCATTATGACAATCGTTATTTTGTCACCATATTTGGAAAGTTTTTCTTATAAGCTAAGCCACATAGGAGCTTAGCGACTCGGACTCGGACTCGGGCTCAAGGGCGCATAGTGGCGCTTTGTTGGAGCACTTTGCAATTAGCACGTCAGCATCGTCGCATGACGCTCGTGCGCTCCTTTATGCGTGAGTTACATGCACGATTGCTTGCTCGGGCGCATGGTTCATGGAGCCATGCGGCCTGGAGTGTCACTACCACATTTCTAGAATAGGGGCTTCATTGTCTTTTACCATATTTATTTTAATGTGTTAATATATTGCATGATATATTTTTATACATATTATATAGTGTTCATTAATGCATGGGTTAGTGGACTAGACCTAAAAATCTACTAGATGGACCCCTGACCAAAATATAGGATTATGGATTTAATTAGTATTTTTGGGATTAATTATTGGGGATTATATTTCAATATCGTGATTTTATTCAATTGTTGTACCTTACCGTTGTTTCGATATTTGGAGTGCTACACTAGCTTTTTCCTTCCAACAAATTTTACTTGTCCTAGACATGCTAATCTTCCATTCTGACCTTTGTGTAACTCGTAAATACCCTCAATTGTGCTTCATTTTAGTCGCACAATATTTGTTACAAATATTTATTTTTAAATCCAAATAAATTCAACTTTGCATCCTTGTCCGTTCCAATCGAAATTGGAGACACAACCTCGACCCGTTTTGTGCAACCCAAATTATGACAATATTCTATTCTGAGTCTTCTATGTCCATGACACTTATGTCCCACCTAGTTTTAATCCTATGCACTTCCAATTAATTTAAGAACACCTCTTACATTAATTTTAATTAAATTGGTGTAAGGACCCAACCTAACCCAAAACTAGATCCAACACCAACCCAAACCCCCACTCACACCCTTTTATCTAACTACAAAACACCAAATATGGTATTTTTCCTCATCTAATCCCAAATTTTACTGTTTGTGCAATTTCCCAATTGTTAGGGACTTTTATGCAAAAATGCAATGAGGTGTCCACCTCTCATTGGAGCCAAGCCATGAAGAAACCAACCCCCTCCTTGTTGACCGGTCACACCATGATTTTCCCTCCCTTTGGAGTGTACAACACTCTAACTTTTCCTCTACACCATCCTAGCCCTCCATTCAAAAACTAGCCCATCTCCATCCTTTATTTTCTTCATGTAAAAACCATCCCCATCCCTAGGAGGCACTAGCCGGCCCTAATCCCAAGGTGATTACCCCCTCTTCTCTCTCCTACATAAATACTATTCCTTTTTTTATTTTTCAACAGCCAACACCTCTACAAAAACGAAACCCTAAACCACCCTCTTTTCCTTTCTTCCCCGACCTTTCAACCGCCGGAGCAACGACCTCACAGCACCCCGGCCATCTTCGATCACCTCGACCACACCACCACAGCCGACCACTTCCTCGACTTCTTCTTCTCCGATCCCTCCTTTGAGCAGTAGCCCCGACAGCTGTTTGAATAAATAAAAATGAGGGGAGAAGAGGTTTATACGAAACCTTTCTTTTTTTGCTTACAAACAAGAAAAAGAGTATAATCAATCCTATACGAGGATGTTAAGTACAATAAAATGATTCTAGGAAAGTATTGTTATAGGAGTCTGATATGCGGTCGATCACTTTGTCCCTTGGACCACACGATGATGAAAAAGTGCTGTAGAAGAAGAAAAAGCTTCAAAGGTTGCAAGTGGGATTTAATTCTCATTGCCAAAGTTGTCAACCAACACTCTCTGTCTTTGCTCTCTTTTTCTGATCTCTGATTGTGCCCTGTGCGGTTGTCTGATCTTGATTGATTCTTTGATCTTCGATCCTCTGATCGTCTGATCATCCGATCTCTAATTTTCGATCCTTCTACCCTGTGACCAGGGGTCTCTATTTATAGAGATCAATAAAAATAACTATCTAGTTGGCGTAGAAGACCAAACTGTGAAGAAAGTTGCATCTTTAACGCTGCGGTTATGATAACTGCTACCCACGTTCCAATTATCTTCTGAATATGCGTATGACACGTGTCGCTTCATGAGGTAACGCGTATAACTGCTTCTCGAAGATCACGGCATACAAGCCACGTAGGTAACAGCCCCTGCATAAAGATGGTTGGCGTAAAAGCCAAATAACTGTCTTGTTGGCGTAAAAGCCAAATAACTGTCTCCTTGGCGTAAAAGCCAAACTGTGAAGAAGAAGAAGACTTCATTTACACTGTGGTTATGATAAATGCTATCCACGTTCAAATAATCTTCTGAATCTGCGTATGACACGTATCCCTTTAAAAGGTAACGCGTATAACCACTTCTCGAAGATCACGGCATGCAAGCCACGTAGGAAGCTGCCCTTGCGTAAAGATGGTTGACGTAAAATCCAAATAACCGTCTTGTTGGCGTAAAAGCCAAATAGCTGTCTTGTTGGCATAAAATCTAAAGAGCTGTCTTGTTGGCGTAAAAGCCAAATAGCTGTCTTGTTGGCGTAAAAGCCAAAGAGCTGTCTTGTTGGCGTAAAAGTCAAATAGCTGTCTTGTTGGCGTAAAAGCCAAAGAGCTGTCTTGTTGGCGTAAAAGGCCAAACTCTGCGTAAAACTTGATAATTCATGAATAATAGATAACCAGCATAAAATAACCAATTATCCATCACGACTGAGGTTTTGAGCGTATTCTAGCTAAGTAGCCTTATCATGTACATTTGCAAATATAGCCGAGTTGGCGTATTTCGAGGAGATAGCATACGGCGTACTCCTATAGTTAAAAATAGCCTGGTTGGCGTAAAATGCAAGGATGGTGATGTGAGCGTATTAGTCACAGTTTTTGTTTTCCCAGTCAATTATCCATCACGACTGAGGTCTTGAGCGTATTTTGGACTAAATAGCCTAATCATGTACCTTTGCAAATATAGTCGAGTTGGCATATTTCGAGGAGATAGCATACGGCGTACTCCTATAGTTGAAAATAACCTGGTTGGCGTAAAATGCAAGGATGGTGATGTGAACGTATTAGTCACAGTTTTAGCTTTCCCAGTCATTAAAAAATAGAACAAAATCTCGTTCATTAAATGCAGAGATCTGTCTCCATCTCGTGTATTAAATGCAGAGATATGCCTCGAGCTCTGTATGAGAAATAACTTTTGACGTGGCATCTGCTTTTTTCTTTATCTTGAGCGTAAAACTCATTTCTGCCCATGTAGAATAGGTAGCGTATTCTTTGAATGCAAAAAATGACTTGTATCAAGAATATGTCACTAAATGACAACATGGGTCTCTGTGCAAAATCATCATCACAGCCGTCCTCTCGATCACCGTGCAGTACTTTTGTCAGGAGTCAGGTTCACTGATCTGTCTGACAAATTCATCCGAGGAATACGAAGAGTTCCTCGTACAACTTTACGCTGCATTAAAACAAACGTATTTTAAACTTTACGCGGGAGGGTATAACAACCTTTTACGCCAAAACAGCCTTGAAGCACTGCTTTACGCGGACAGCTCTGAATCTCTACTTTACGCCAAACAAATTTGAAACTCTGTTTTACACTGACAGTTCTGAAGCTCTACTTTACGCCAGACAGCTCTGAAGCCCTTTTTTACGCGTACAGCTCTGAAGCCCTATTTTACGCGGATAGTTCTGACGCTCTACTTTACGCCAAACAGCCTTGAAGCACTGTTTTACGCGAATAGCTCTGAAACCATATTTTACGCCACACAGTCTTGAAGCTCTATTTTATGCGGACTTCATGTATGTTGGGAGTTTTGACTGTATAATATGCGTACAATTCTCCAGCGTATTTTATGCTTCTACAAGAACCCCTTCAAAGTTTTCAAATTCCTCGTAATTTGAAATACTTTGAATGAAGCATGAAATGGTCAAATTTGTCTCGTTCTTCGAGGCTGATTTTTTGGCGATATTTAAGGAGTTGTTGGGATTTGTATGTTCTCTTCTGCCTATATAAGGGCAAGCAAGTAAACTTGTTTTTCCATACTTCCTTCACCACAAAGATGGCTGTTGAGATTCATTGGGCTGATCTGAGAAAGAAGATTATGTTCTTCCAGCATGTAAGGAGCCGTAAAAAGAGATGTCTTCGAACAAATATTCTCTGCAATGATGGACCATGGAAGGATATCATAGCTTCCTTTGCTCTAGATAATCAACAATTTTATATGGCGATTCGTCAAAGAGAGAGGAAGGGTCGCATTAGACCACACAGCTTGCTAACTGTATTTTCCCTATTATGAAGCTGGACCCTGATGGGCAGCTTGGTCGTATCTTCCAGTATTGCATTGGTCTGAATCCCAATCATAATTCGAAGCATGGCCGCCGATGACGTATGGGAGGTGGGCTTGAATAATTTAAACAGGCCCAGTTTTGTATCCTCCCTCCATTCACCATTTTCTTGCCCCCCGGCCGAAGTAGTGATGTAGAAGAAGAAATGAAGATCTCCATCAGACGAGAACCTAGGGTAGTAGACTCCCGTCATATGTAATCATGATCTTGAATATTAATGAAAAATCCTTTGTAAAAAGTTGATTTTTATCATATGTAATCATGATTAATAAACTTGTCTTCTTTTACACACTATTGATTTGCCATATTGCTGTAAGGAAGTCTGATAATATATAGCTTCAACATGCTTGAGTAATTTTTATGCAGACTCTGATAAATATGCATCCAGTCACGTTCCAACTTTTACGCCTAAAGGAAGATACATAAAAAGCTCTTTAGCATTAAATTGTCTTGAAGATCCAATTATCATGTTATTTTTGACGAGGAGTCATATAGAATTCTGAACTGTTATTTCTCCTTCGAAATATGAAGAAGATCTGTTAAGAACATCATCTTCAAAAATGGCTTCTCGAAAGATTCTTGAGACAGGGCAAAAAATGTCCGCCAAACTGGCCATCCCTGAACTAGATTCTGGCTAAACTCCGAATGAACTATCAATGGCCAAGGAAGAAAAGTCCTCTTCCAGTGAAGACAGACACTTTCAGGGAACTCCTTGGCCCTTTCGTCTAATGAAGTCATCTCGAATGAAAAAGAAGAGAAAACGCTAATAAGAAGAGCATTTCCTGCGTAAACTCTTATAACCGACTTCTTCAAGCGTAAAATCCAGATTATCAATATATACGCGTATTCTACTGACTGATCTGTTTCGCATAATTTAAGATGCACGTAAAATCATAGATCTGTAGCATTTGAGCGTAAAATCGTAGATCTGTAGCTTCTGAGCGTAAAAATCGTAGATCTGTAGCTCCTGAGCGTAAAATCGTAGATCTGTAGCTTCTGAGCGTAAAATCGTAGATCTGTAGCTTCTGAGCGTAAAAGCTTCTGAGCGTAAAATCGTAGATCTATAGCTTCTGAGCATAAAATCGTAGATCTGTAGCTTCTGAGCGTAAAATCATAGATCCTTGCTCTACGCGTAAAAATCTGAGCGTAAAATCAGGGATCCGTTACACAGCTTGACTATCTGTCTTCATTTTCAAATGATCGGCTGACGTGGTCCCAAATCATAACCGACTATTAAAAATTAGATTTGGTTAAGGATTCGGAGAGTCACTTGAACTCTATAAATAGGCCTGTCATGAGAGAGAAAAATCCTTCATCTTTCTCTGCAAAACCCTTCGTCTCTTTCTGAAAACTCTCCGTCTCTTTCTGAAAAAAATCTCAGATTCGCCATGGCACCAAAACAGACCTCCGTCGCTAAGGGAAAGAAAGTCGTTTCATCATCTCGCTCTACTGCTCAAGCACGAGCGACTCCTACTAGGCCAAGCGAGCCTCGTTCTGAACGAAGTGCCCCACCGTCTAGCTGTGCACCGAGCATCACAGGTAAAACTTCGAAAGAAAAAATCCTCTGCACATGTTGTACGTGTATGCGCAAATACGCCCACATTCTTAATATGTCAGCAAAAAACTCCATATTTTTGCAGTCTGGCATAAAAACTCAGACTGTCAAATTTTGGCGTATACTGCAAACCTTGCATTTTACGCACTGGAAGTAAATTCCAGCGTAAAACTCAATTTTTTGTAGTCTGGCATAAAAACTCAGACTGTTAGGTTTTGGCGTATACTGCATGCACTGGAAGTAAATTCTAGCATAAAACCCATATTATCGCAGTCTGGCGTAAAAATTCAGACTGTCAAGTTTTGGCGTATACTGCAAGAGTGTAGCACCTTACGTTTTATGCGCTGAAAGTAAATTCCAGCATAAAACTGACTTATTCTCTTGCTTTTTGTAGTGGACCTACAGATCCCGCTCTGACTGAAGTGAAGGGCTCTACTGCTGGAATGCTGAATTCCAACTACTTGGAGGACTTGTCCCATGTGACTTTTTCCATCTCTGGAAACGAGTATCCTCAAGAAAGGGGAACTCTGATCTCGGTCCAAGGAGAAAGAATTTTGCTGAGTATGATCAGTGGGGAACCCTTGACGTACATAGACGGAACTGAGTATAAGAAACCAGCTTTCTTATTTGGGGATGTTATTGATAAGCAATCCCAAACAAAGTCCAAGAAGGAAGATTAGGTATTTTCTGCTGAGGGCACGGTTATGTTGCTACCAAAGATGTCCAGAGATTACCCTATCTCTGCATTCTTCTATGCCACACATCCCAGAAGGATGGCATGGACTATGACTCCTGATCTTTATGGGCAGCCAGGGAAGATCTTTATAAGAAAGGATTAAACCAAGGATCCTTTGTAAGTAGTCACTCCGGTCATGTCATGCCCTTCAGAGGATTACTACCGGGCAGCGTCCCGAGTGAAGACTCTTCCTTGATCCAGCTATTTCAAATGGCAACTTTCTGCAATGAATTCATGGAGCAGGGAGGAGTATATCCCAGGGTTAACCCTCGCACGAGTGGATGGCTTACCCCCCACAATATTCGATGGGCCGGATTAACTGCATGGGCCCTGAAGCACTTTCAAGTGGAGCTAGAAAGTATTAACTTATTTGAGGTTGTGAGTGCTACTAGTGTTGGGCTGCCTATCAATCCTAATTTGTTCTTAGCTTTGATGGAGCGATATAACTCGCTCACTGGGACTTTCGCCACATCGATAGGTGAGTTGGGCCTAGCCCTTCATGAGATGCCAGATATCTCAAAGCTGCCAAAGGAAGACATTCCTTATGAAGAATACGTCCCCCCCAACAGAGAGTTGAAGGATACCAACCCTCGGGTAGTGGCAGTATACCAAGAGCTGATGAACCACTATCTTGCATGCACCACCTTCTACAGAGAGCCCTCTGATTTAGCCCATATTAACAAATGGGTATCCTACCTCTTCTTCTATCAGGCTAGAAATGCCAAGCAGGACAAGGTTGTAGATAGCAAAGACAAACTTTTGAACCCTCTGAGCATTTTTAATGCCAACACAATCGATGATCTTATTGAAGATGCAGGGGCTCCAGATTGTGTTCTCAATGAAGAGATAGGGGGTTATCCTGCAGGAACCAAAGCCTATAGTTATATGAGGCATTGCCAAAAGCCTCTGTCAAAAGAAGCTCAACTGGCTGGCTTCCTGTCTATTTGGCTACGCCGTTGGGTGGTGCCTGGCATCACGTCTGCGGATCGCATTCATCACAATACCTTATGGCCCGCAGTGCATTTGGTATTTGGAGCAAGATTGGGCCTGCTTCCTGCCATGGTATGCAGGATACAAGCTGGCCTGAGGGCTATTACTGATGGGCTAGTGGCCGATACTATACAGCGTGAAGGATATCCCAGAGTAGAATTGCCATTCTTATATCAGATGGGATGGTTAATCTTTCACAACACCCGAGTGATGTCTCCCGGATCTGCCAGTGGTTCGGGCAATAACTTCTTGTTGAATTACAAGAATTCTTTTTGGAATGTGACTAGAGTCATAAATTGTCGACTAGCACTAAATTTTGCCCATAGTTGGAAATTCTTCTACACCGTCCTCCCCGTACATATCAATCAACAGAGGACTAAACTTCAGGATGTAGGTCAGGGGAAGACTATTCTTTCTCCTGAAGCCTTTTACTGGTTGGTCAGCATTAGACCTTCCCACCTGCTATACAGAAGTGAGGACCACTGCTACTAGGAGCCTTATATGCCTAGCCGTTTTGCCAGGCAATTTGGGTAAGATCAGTTGCACGTGGGAAATCCCATCACCAGCTTCAAATTCAAAGGTGGACTTTTTGATGGTGCTAGAAGATGTCGTTATTTCATCATGGGTTGTACTGGAGCAACCTTTGTTGTTCCCGCGACCTCTCTCTCTATGGAGTTGCACATTCTTCATTCGTACGCACAGTTTTATGTGTCCATCAATACCTTCCATAGTGATTTTGATGTACATAGAAGTTTTAGAATGCCCTCCCATAAGTCCACTGGAAGAGAGGAGATATCATTTGTCTCCTCTGATGAAGGTGATGAAGCTACTGGTGCAGATGATTATTTATTAATTTTACCGAGGCGTAATAGCTCCACCAGCAGAGCCTCTCATAATTTCCAATAAACGAAAGGCTTCTACTCAGAAAGAGCTTTCCCCTCGTAAGAAGAAGCAGATTGCAAAAGGTCCTAAAAGGACTTCCACCAAGGGGGCCTCTTCCAGGAGTGAGCCTATTGTTTCCCCTGTTGGGGATGATTCTTTGATTATGGGTCATTCGCCTTTTAAAGAAGGAGCCTCCACAGTTCCAGCTGAAAGTGCTGGAGATTCTTTGCCAGCGACTGCTGCCGCTACCACCGTTGCTGGTGATGTTTCTATATCGCCTTCGAGGCCGAGTTCGCTAATAATCCATGTACCTTTTACAAGACAAATAATGGGACTAGCCCCTCCTTCATCTGTAAGTATTTCAAGCGAGATTCCACCCGATGAACCTCGAGTAGATCTGGTGATGACTGGGATGACTACCCTCAAGCGTCAGTTGGTGTACCCTCCTCGCCAGGTATGATAGCTTGTTTAGCATCATTAAGAAATAATTTAGCTATGCAGGCTGCAGACGCACTATACATACCATCGGCCATGGGTAAATATTGTCTTTACGCTTTCTTCAAGAAAATTTAACATCAAATTAATATTAACTTTCTCTTATCTTATTTTCAAGCGAAGACATTTCTGGGGAGGGCGGAGCTGAAACAACCTCTGATTTTGTTGCGGATCCAGCTAATGAAACGACGGTGACCACCGTCGAAGAAGCATACCATGAAGCCGTTTATCTTTCATCCGTAACTTTCTCAGATATAATCCCACTAGTAGCAGTTCAAATAATATCAGAGGTGGATGAACCCATCATCTCGACCGTGCCTCCTTCGTCGAGCATGCCAGCAACTTTAACTGTTGTTGGTATCTCTTCTTGTCGCGCCATCTGTTGAAGCAACGACTGTGACAACATCCTCTACAGTCATTCCAGAAAGAAGACTTATCGACATTGCGGCCACTCCCAACGTCCATTCGAGCTTTGCTATGCTAGTTGAACAATACACTAGCATATTCTACCTTACTTTGAAAGAATTGATATCCATGGTGCTGGAGAAGAATCTAGGATTTGATGCTCTGAAGACGTCCTCCAAGCTCACTATAGCGCAGATTAGAAATTTCAATAACGCTGAAAGAGCTAATACGCTAGAGAAAATGGTTAATGGTTTAGAATAACCCATTAACGAATATTTGCAACTATCCCGAGGCAGCATCAATGACTTGGTTCAGGCTGAGTATGACTCACTAACTGCAGAATTTGCTCAGAAGACAAACTTTAAATAAATCCATCCAGTAACATCAACAAGAGATGGAGAAAGAGCAAGCAATATTGGTGGAGAGTATTCCTCATCTAGCTCAGTGCCGTACCGAATATGAGGGGTATGAAGTGAGGGTTCGAGAATTGGAAGCTGAACTTGCTCAAACAAGGGAGAGGCTTCTCAAAGCATTACTAGTTCGTGATGTATTGGAGGGCCAAGTGAATGCAGCTCAACAGAACTTGACACATGTGGGTGTCATCCATGCAAGTTATGTTGATTCTCTGTCCTAACTATCTCTCTTGAGCAATGATGAAGCAAGGCTGGAACTGGCTCGTACAAATATTTTAAACTCCAGGAATGAGAGGATGGCTGCTTTGGCGCAACAGATCCGCGATTTAACTGCTCCTCCCTAATGATGTACTTTTTTGCTTCTCCTGTAATTTCTTAGAGATAATAAAGATACATTTTCTGACTTTGTGGACCCATTACTTTAGAATATAAATGATAGGCTAAGATGAAAGTGATATCAGAGGTAATATGAACATGATATACTTTCGGTAAGGTTTAGTTGAATATAAATCTATTCAGAGGTAATATGAACTTGATAGAATATAATCCAACTAAATTTGTATACAAAACACTATCAAAGGTAATATGAACATGATAGGTTTACAAATTAGTTAAGCATATCTATTAAGAGGTCATATGAACCTGATAGAATATGATTCAGCTAACCTTTGTACGTAGTATCGCCAGAATGAGATCTTCATCATACTCCGTTAAGCAAAAGAGATCAAGTATAGTACTTCTTCAGGAATTTGTCGTTGATATGAGCCATTATCAAATTTCTATTAGGCTTGGCTAATCTGTAAGCGCCATTTGAAATCATATAAGGGCCCTCCATTTCTTTATGATTGTTTGTGCAAACTTTGGACATCGTACCAGAGGTAATATGGACGTAGTATAATACCGTATTTGTTGAGGACATCCCACTGGGGATCCTTGGTGGACCTATTATTTGTTGCACACGTTGAGTGCAAATTGTTACGACCCGCACCCAGTGTAAGGGTACTAGTCGGAAACAACGCCCAGCCTACGCCGCAGAATCGGCGGTAGAACGCTGTCTAGATAGTCTATCTAACAATATAATGAACCACCAATAATGATAGTATACTCAATCACAGAACTAAGAAAGAAATAAGCACGAATCTGATAAAGAATAGAATAGTCACAATATAACTCATGAGTCTAAATAATACATCAATGAGTCTGAAGAACAACACAAAAAACTGGAGACAAATCCAGTACAAAGAATACTACGAAGCTATAACTCCAGGGTCAACTGTCTCAGTTGGGATAAGTCCCTCTTGAGTCAGGGTCTCAGAATCTAAACCCACAACATCTTAGGGTCCATAAAAGGTAGGGTACCACTCCTCAGTATCATCTGGAAAAATATATCCAGTCAGAAAAGGAGCAGAGTACATCTCTAACAGCAGTTCTAATTAATGATAAGAACTATGTAGCAGTAAATAGCTGTGGATAAACAAGATGCACAATAGATATAAGAGATATATGTACGATAAGGAAATACTGGAAATAAATACAATAATGAACAATATGCCAATGAAACAATAATACTAAAGACTAAGTGTGTGAGTACTAGCTTAACATGTGATCGGCTTGGGCAAGATGCAATACGGCCTGGCTAATCATAAGTGCGGTTTATGATCAACACTATTCATTTACCAGTACTTTATTCAATAGGGATTTGATCACATATCTATACTAATACTCTCCACCCCCGACTGGTATAATAGATCCAACCACGGTATGCTATGGCACGAGATTCCCCAAGAAGATAGCTAGTCTCCCTGAGAATCGGTGTTTGTACATGTACAAGATAACCAATGAAATAATACTTGCACCATATACACCATATACCAAGGAATAACATCTCATGACGAGATCCGGATATACCAATCCGTGTAACCATAGTGTCAAGAGAACATGGATATCTACACTAGATACAGTGAACATAGAGGATATTATAAATGAGAAACTATCAGAGAATGTACTCGCCTGAAGTCCAATGAATAGTCTCACAGATGTCTGACTCGGTGCCTCGAAGACCTAGATATGGAATACAACATCAATACAAGGTCCCGAAAAGAGAACAAGTTAAACTAGTCAACTTCTAGGTCAAAAGTCAACTCTAAGTCAAAAGTCAACTGTGGTCAACCCAAGGTCAACTATCTATTTCTAGGTTGTACAAGTCTAGCACCAAAAACTTGGATCAAAATACTAAGCTCTAAGTCATAAGGCTACGTCCTTAAATATTATGATACCGTATCTTCGGATATGTGAATCCAAAATAAACCTCATAATACTAATATTAATAATAATGCATAATATAGAATATTAAATACAACAATTTAGGAATCAAGGTTTTGAACCCAATTGGTATCCACACAAATTAATGCTCAAGATACATATAGGTATATTATTTACTCTAATACATAATATATTATATATAAACTAATATATTATATATAAATAAAATAATAACAATACTAGTATTATACCTCACAATAATAACCCATATATATATATATATACATATATATATACAAATATAATATATAATATATAAACTAAATCCGACCAATTGTCACTGAAAACAGTGTGCTAAAACACTAATTTTCAATAAACAGACTTATAGTGACAGTCCCGACTGTCACAGAAAAACTGTCGCCAAAACGCTGCTGTGCAACTGCACTGCTGTCACTCCGTTTGTGACAGTTTTCAATTATCACCAAAGTCGGCATCGCAACTGCTGCGAATTCCCGCTGCTGCATGCGGTTATTAATGACAGTGGCGGCTCTGTCATTAATAACCCGCCGCCACTGCTACAGCGGCTGTTGTAACCGTTCTAACAATGATAGTTCACTGTCATTGATCCTACTGTCACCAAAAACAGTAAATATATATATATATATATATATATATATATATATATATATATATATAGAAATAAATAAATATATAAATCAATATATTTATATATATAAAATAATTAATTTAATATATACTTATATATATATATACATAATCCTACACAAATAATTACTAATAGCTACAAAACACATTGCATGTATTAATATACATATTTTAACATAGCTAGAAGCACACATAAAATATATTCATTAATATACAATTAATTATATAATAATTATAATTAATATAATTACTCATTTAAATACATAAATATATTTTATAAAACATTTATGTATAATTTATTTTATTAATATGTAGTAACATATATAATTACATGTAAAGAAAACTACATATATTTTTATACATCATAGTAGCACACATAAAAATATATAGATCTATGCTACAATAAATACCATAATAAATACACTAAAATAAATATATAACATATATATATATTTACTAATTATTATACAAGAATTAAAGCATAAATAATTAGATCTATACAAAAATACACACAATTGGAGAGTATCACACCGTATCCCACTAGATCTAGGATACGCATGCGACACGAGTCCAACACACAACCAATTGCACCCCGAAGGACACAAACAAGTCACAAATAATATTTATGAATAAATTAAAGTGTCAAAAGTAGATCTATGTGTCCGTGTCAAAATACGACATGTATAAAGTCCCGTGTCGGAGGAAAAATCCCCAAAACGACACGTATCACCAAATTGTTGGGATACGAACTACATGTACCCAATTGTGGACACGACACTAGCCCCAAACACATAAGCACATGTCCAATTGATCTATAGGATCAATTGACACACACAACAAAATATAAATTTGGAATTCCATCAAAATTGACACAAAAAGTACCATAACTTTCTCCATGGGTCTCCTATGAACACAAAACCAAGTCCTATGGGTAGAACATACATATAGGTTGATTTTACATGATTAAATCTCAGATTTAGAAGCTATTTTAATGGGAAAAACTGAATTATACTTATTGGGAGATGGATTCCCAATGAAACCTCCAATTGAGATGAACTTTCTTCCAAATTGTAGATCCTTGCTCTTCTTTGTAGATCCTTGCCTCCTCCTTCTAGATCCTTGCTTCTCAACTTTCTAATGGTGAATTGAGAAGAATTTGGAATGAATTTGGTAGGGAATTGGAATGGAAATGAAAGGAATTTGGGAGTAGAGAATTCTAGATCTAGATTTGGAATGAGAATGAGAGGAGAGAGAAATTTTCCCCCCTCTAATATAGGCCGGCCATGCCCCCTTCCCCAAGCAATTATAAAATGTCCAATGTACCCCTTGGGGCCTCTCATGAAGAAATAATTAAGGAAGGAAGCTTCTAGTCTAATCATTTAATTAATTTAATCCATCTCCTTAACAATGGGCTTTCTAAATGGGCCAAGTCTAACTAATTAATTCATGTTGGTCCATGGGTCCAAACTAAACTAGTTGGGTCTACTAATTAAACAACATCTAACAACAATTAAATAATACAACAAATAATTATTTACCATGCACAATATTTAATTAAATAGGAAAAGATTAAAATACCCTTTCCTAAAAATTATGGTAGTGACACAAATAATAAGTTCGAAACAAGCCCAATCAGAGAAAATATGGACGTGACAGTTTTTGTGGACTCACTACTTTTTACGCACGTTAGTGCAAGTAATGGGTTTGAGACAAGTCCTGATGGACGCTTGTAAAATATGACTCTGTGGGGATGAACATGGACTGACTCTTTCTTTGCTAGGAAAAATGAGGATAGTTCAGAGATAATATGGATTTGAACAATTTGTTTCCATTGTGGGCATCCCACCGGGGTTTTTTTGGTGGACCTATTACTTCTTGTGCACATGAGTGCAAGTAATAAGTTTTAGACGAGCCCTACCAGAGGTAATATGGACGCGACAGTTTTCGTGGAACTAATACCACTGGCGTACTTAGAGTTAAGTACGGGTGCTAAGTTGAGATGATAACCGATATCAGGGGTAATATGGACATGAAAATCGATAGCCAAAACTCGGAAGGTTTGCTCAGAGGTAATATAGACATGACAAACTCAGTCTGAGAGAAATATTATGACAGCAGTTCAGAGGTAATATGGACGTGAACTAATGTCCAAAAAATTCATTGAGGAGTGATTTGTTGAGTGTGGTCTATCCAAATATGAAGATAGACCAAAGGATTATTCCGCTGGGGAGATTGATAGGACGATATCTCAGAGGTAATATGAACATGGCTAGCGTCTGACGAGATTGGTTTGAATAGTCATTACGGGAGTGTGCGAGTAGACCTAAGGATTGCTCCGCTGGGGGAATTTTGAGGATCCACCATCCATTGTGTACCCGGGACTCTTCGATACGGATGATGGCTCTTTACAAGAATTTGTAACGAAGGAGAAAATATTGCACATAGGCACTTACTGGGGATGCCAAATTGCTGAACATATCTATACAGAGGTCATGTGAACATGATAGAATATGATTCTCGATCTTCGACGATCGAGAAAATATTGTACATAGGCACTTGCTGGGGATTAAGAATCAAGAGTTGATTTGTACATCTGGGTTGTGGACTTATTACCCATGGCGTCCCTTAAGTACAGATAATAAGCTGAAATGACTAGCACTATCAGGGGTTATGCGAACGTGATAGTAGGAAGTCGAAGAGAAGAACTTCACTCAGAGGTAATGTGGACATGGAAAAGTTCTGAAAATATCTTACTCAGAGGTAAGGTGGACGTGGTAAGATATGACTCAGTGGGGATAAAGAAAACATGGCAGAGGTAATATGGGAATGACCATTTTTGTGGTGATAGATTTACTCTGCTGAAGAAAGTGGAGAGACGTAGTTCAGAGGTAATATGGACGTGAACTGATCGATAGCAAAAACCAAGAAGGTTTGCTCAGAGGTCAGTTGGACATGGCAAACTCAGCTGGGAGAAAAACAGTTTGGACGTGAACCCATGTCCGAAAAATTCACTGGGGAGTGATTTGCTGAGTGGGGATAGACCTGAAGGTTGCTCATCTGGGGAGATTTTAGGAACTCATTATCCGGTACTTCTTGAGGGGAGAAATTGCCACGTTGGAGTGAGATTAATTTGCAGTGACCGTCTTCTCGTTTATAAGTGCAAAGTGATAATTTTGGCGTCGATCAACTCCTGGATTTTTCTTTTCAGTACATAGAATGCCTTCATGGGGTGATAAATGTACCGATGAAAGAGACAATATTCTGGGTCATCGACCTTGCCAGCCTTTTCAGGGTATCTGATGTTGGGTAGCCGAAGTTTGTTTTCCTTCATCAATACATTGAAGATTTTAATGATGTCATCATCATTGAAGGAGAAAGTCCCCTTTGGTTTTCGGGCTTCCGATACCTGAGTCATACGATCCTCAGGGAATATGGTCATAGTTGCATCATCTTCGGACTTAGAGGGAATTCTACCCCCAGCTTTGGAAGCTGCTTTATTTTGTTGAGGGAGACTACCCCCAGACATGTCGTCGTCTGGTTCTTCTTCCTGTAATGACAAAGAATAGTTCAATCGGTCGAAAACTGACTGTTTTGCTTTAGAACAGCAACGGTTAATTACAACCTTATGACTATTACAACAATATTCTCTAGGAGGTGTAATAGACGTATTAGGAGATCCCCTGTCTTTGCGTTTCTGGATCAAGAAATCACGCAAATTAGGGAGATTACAAGAAGAAGAAGAAGGCTTATTCTGCCTTTTTACATCAGTAGGAAGGTGTAGATTAGGAATCATAACCCTTTCTCTGCCATAGGAATACAGCAGTTCACCCATATGAGTAGCATATGATCCATCATCTGTCTGAGGAGTGTATCTTTCCATAAAATGAGTCTTCTTTACGTGGACAGACTTATCCTAGCATAATTTGGAGTTTTGCACAGGTTCGCGTAAAACAGGGAAAGTTCTCGTAATCTGAAGAGTGGGAACTTTCTTCTCTTGTGGGCGTAAGAGCCTAGAGGTTGGGAGATTCGCCACTTGTTTTCCCTTGATGTGATCAAAGGGTCCATCTGCCTCATCATAGACGAAAGATGTAATTTTACGCACAAGGCGTGTTTGAAATTTCCGAAATGGCACTGAGGCCTTGTCGGAAATTTTGTTTGCCACGTCACAGATGGGAGACGAAGGTTTACGCGCAGGGCGTGTTTGAAACTTCTGGATTGGCACTTAGGCATTGCCAGAAGTCTTGTCTGCCACGTTACAAATGGAAGACAAATTTTTATGCGCAGGGCGTGTCTGAGGCTTCTAGATTGGCACTGAGGCATTGCCCGAAGTCTTGTCTACCACGTCACAGACGGGAGACAAATTTTCACGCACAGGGCGTGTTGGCGCAACTTTTTTGATCAGAGAGTGAGAGCTTGCAGGAAGGGTAGAGGACGTCTTAGGCATCCATACTTTACGCAGCTTCTTGTTATTATGGTCAGAGGAGAAATGAGAGCTACCCCCTGCATGAAGAATGTCTTCATAGGCAGATTGGTCGAACTGGACGACCAAAGTCTTCTTCTTCGATCCGATGGATACAGCATCGTGTTGAGCAATTGCTTTCTCGTCAGAGGAGAAAGTCTTTCCCAGCAGAGTCGCCATTTTGTTTAAAATAAACAAATATGAAGGGAGAAAAGGTTTATATGAAACCTTTCTTTTTTGCTTACAAACAAGAAAAAGAGTACAATTAATCCTATACGAGGATGTTAAGTACAATAAATGATTCTGGGGAAGTATTACTATTGGAGTCTGATCTGCGGTCGATCACTTTGTCCCTTGGACCACACGATGATAAAGAAGTGCTGTAGAAGAAGAAGAAGCTTCAAAGGTTGCAAGTGGGATTTAATTCTCGTTGCCAAAGTTGTCAACCAACACTCTCTGTCTTTGCTCTCTTTTTCTGATCTCTGATTGTGCCCTATGCGGTTGTCTGATCTTGATCGATTCTTTGATCTTCGATCCTCTGATCGTCTAATCGTCGGATCTCTGATTTTTTATCCTTCTACCCTGTGATCAGGGGTCTCTATTTATAAAGATCAATAAAAATAACTGTCCAGTTGGCGTAGAAGGCCAAACTGTAAAGAAAGTTGTATCTTTAACGCTGCGGTTATGATAACTGCTACCCACGTTCCAATTGTCTTTTGAATATGCGTATGACATGTGTCCCTTCATAAGATAACGCATATAACTGCTTCTCGAAGAACACGACATGCAAGCCACGTAGGTAACAGCCCCTGCGTAAAGATGGTTGGCGTAAAAGCCAAATAACTGTCTTGTTGGCGTAAAAGCCAAATAACTGTCTCCTTGGCGTAAAAGCCAAACTGTGAAGAAGAAGACTTTATTTACGTTATGGTTATGATAACTGCTATCCACGTTCAAATAATCTTCTGAATCTGCGTATGACACGTATCCCTTTAAAATGTAACGCGTATAACCGCTTCTCGAAGATTACGGCATGCAAGTCACGTAGGAAGCTGCCCTGTATAAAGATGGTTGGCGTAAAAGCCAAATAACCGTCTTGTTGGCTTAAAAGCCAAATAGCTGTCTTGTTGGCATAAAAGCCAAATAGCTGTCTTGTTGGCGTAAAAGCTAAAGAGCTGTCTTATTGGCGTAAAATCCAAATAGCTGTTAAAAGCCAAAGAGCTGTCTTGTTGGTGTAAAAGGCCAAACTCTGCGTAAAACTTGATGATTCATGAATAATAGATAACCAGCGTAAAATAACCAATTATCCATCACGACTGAGATTTTGAGCGTATTCTGGGCTAAGTAGCCTTATCACGTACCTTTGCAAATATAGCCAAGTTGGCATATTTCGAGGAGATAGCATACGACGTACTCCTATAGTTGAAAATAGCCTGGTTGGCGTAAAATGCAAGGATGGTGATGTGAGCGTATTAGTCACAGTTTTAGTTTTTCCAGTCAATTATCCATCACGACTGAGGTCCTGAGCGTATTCTGGGCTAAATAGCCTTATCACGTACCTTTGCAAATATAGCCAGTTGGCGTATTTCGAGGAGATAGCATACGGCGTACTCCTATAGTTGAAAATAGCCTGGTTGGCATAAAATGCAAGGATGGTGATGTGAGCGTATTAGTCACAGTTTTAGCTTTCCCAGTCATTAAAAAATAGAATAAAATCTCGTGCATTAAATGCAGAGATCTGCCTACATCTCATGTATTAAATGCAGAGATATGCCTCGAGCTCTGTATGAGAAATAACTTTTGACGTGGCGTCTGATTTTGTCTTTATCTTGAGCGTAAAACTCATTTCTGCCCATGTAGAATAGGCAGCGTATTCTTTGAATGCGTAAAAACAACTTGTATCAAGAATATGTCACTAAACGACAACCTGGGTCTCTGTGCAAAACCATCATCACAGCCGTCCTCTCGATCACCATACAGTACTTTTGTCAGGAGTCATGTTCACTGATCTGTCTGACAAATTCATCCGAGTAATACGAAGAGTTCCTCGTACAACTTTATGTTGCATTAAAATAAACGTATTTTAAACTTTACGCGGGAGGGCATAGCAACCTTTTACGCCAAAACAGCCTTGAAGCACTACTTTACGCGGACAGCTCTGAAGCTCTACTTTACGCCAAAACAAATTTGAATCTCTGCTTTATGCGAACAGTTATGAAGATCTACTTTACGCCAGACAACACTAAAGCCCTATTTTACGCATACAGTCCTGTTTTACGCGTACAGCTCTGAAGCCCTATTTTACGCGGATAGTTCTGACGCTCTACTTTACGCCAAACAGCCTTGAAGCACTGTTTTACGCGTATAGCTCTGAAGCTATATTTTATGCCATAAAGTCTTGAAGCTCTGTTTTACGCGGACTTCATGTATGTTGGAGGTTTTGACTGTATAATACGCGTACAATTCTCCAGCGTATTTCATGCTTCTACAACAGCCTCCATCATCATCACCTCCATCATCATCGAGCAATCCCGACCCTGGCCATCATCTCCACTACAACCACCATCTCCGACTTCCTCAACCTTCTCTCACCGGAGCACCGTCACCACAGTCTTTCATCGATCATCCTCGACCCCATAGCCATCGATAGCAGCCATCTTCGACCGCCTTCGACTTCTCTTTCTACGAGCAGACGACCCCGCCGGAGACACGGCCATCTGCACCACTTCATCTCCACCACCACAACCTCGACTCCGCACAACCACCGTCTCCACCATCATCGACCTCACGACTACCATCAGCCGATCCCCATCATCTTTCTTCTTCCTCTTCGATCTACCCCGCCGGAGCAGCAAGTCACACGACCACCGCAGCCGACCACACCAAGACCACCCACCACCACCTACACCCCGCCACAGCTAGTCACAACACCGCCGGATCACCCACAGTTTCTTTCCCGACTCTGGCCACCCCGGCCATCACCACTAGTCGCCACCGACAACAGCCAGAACCACCACCGTCAGCATCTCCACCACCTGCTGACACTGTTACTGCTGCTGCCACTGTTGGCCGGAGCACCGCTGCCGGAGGTCGACATCCACGGGCCGCGGACGAGCGTCACCCCCTCCTCGGTTAAGAGCACGCAAAGGTTTGTACTTGCCTTCCTTTTCTTTGTGTTATGTTGTTGCGTGACACTGTGTATATGGTAAACCCTAATAACTAGTGTGTATGTGTGTGTATGTATAAATAGTAATTAGGTATAATATATACTTCATAGAAATTTGGTGTTAGTATTTACTCCTTAGAATTTAAGTTGTTAGTTGTGGGTATCACGTATTTCTACATAATGGTATGACCCTAGGTGTTTAGACTCACTGCCTTGTATACCCTACTAGCTAGGCCATGTGTTAGTGTTACACAAGATTTGGAGATTTGGACATGTGTTAGTGTTAGTTATTTGTCTTGTTGTGCACGGTATTCGAGGACATGACACTTGTGCATTTTAGACTTGCACACTCGACCCTGCTAGTTGACCAGTTATCACCCCTACGTACGTTAGTTTCTAAGTACAGTGTAGTTGTGTTTATGTGCGTACTAGTATGACGACTGATGCTATTATATTATTATATTATATATATAGGACCTTTGGATCGTTCGTGCGAGACTTCGGGAGTAGGATATTGGTATTGCCAGCTCAGGACCACATGCGAGTACATTCTCTGACAGTTTTTTTTATGTTGGCCATCTCTATGATTCTAGTTGTATAGTGTACTTGATTCTGACACTATGGATACACGGGTTAGCATCATAGATACCTGTCATGAGGAGTCATGATTGGAATCCATCGTGCTAGCTGTGGACAGAAAAATATTAGCAAATTATGTGTTCATACCCCACTTTACATGCATTATAGCTCAGCCCACACATCACGTCGGGTGTCGCCTGACCATTTACATGCCTCAAAGCCTATTATATATGACTAGCCGGACTATTGCTCGCATCATAGCTAACCAGATAGTTAGCCTGACCTCACATGTATCATAGCCAATCATATATAACAAGCCTGATCTCGTCCCAGGCCGATCACATGATAGACTGATATTTCAAACACTTAGCTAGATATTCTATTTCTTATTCCAGTTCACTTGTTCTAGAATTCACTTATATCTGTTCATTGCTAGCTGTACTATTGCTGATTACATATTCTCCAGTATTTTATATGCTCCAGTATTCCTTATTTCTAGTATTTTTTTCATCTTGTATTTCTTTACACAGTATTATAGTTTTTGTCAATATAAATGAAACTGATGTTTAGTGTTTGTACTTTGCTCCAATCATGACTGGATAATATTTTTCCAAAGGACCTTGAGGACTTATGTTCTTCACACTTTGGGCCAGGTGTAGAGGGAGACTACATACCAGAGACCTTAAAGGAGTCCCTCTCCTAAGAGAAGACACCACCTGCAGATATTTAGTCAGTTATATTGATGCATCTTTTATTCTAACTTAAGACTTAGACTATATTTATGTTGAGGTTATTGTTGAGACTATTTATGTTGGACAACTAGACTTTAGATTATCGTTGAATTTCATTTGTTGTGCTTGAATTATGTCAGTACTCATTTTCCTTATATCTTATCGTGTCATTACTTTCCTATAGTTATTGTGATTGAGTATATTATGAAATGTTGATCTATGTATTATTCATTATCCTCCCTATGGAGTTGAGATCATTGACAAGTTGTTAGTTATTTTTAGTAGTATTGAGACCTAGACAACGTTCTACCGCCGATGCTGCGGCGTAGGCTGGACGTACCCACGGCTCATGCCTAAATTTTGGGTGCGGGTCGTGACACATTTTTAGTGGTGGCCCATGCAGGTCAGACTTCGCTATTAGAGCGATGTCGTGGTAGTATAACGACTTAGTTGTACTACTGCGAGCCTGTGATAAGATCTAGGATATAGTATACTAGGATGAAAGCGAATACTCGATCACAACTAGGAACACTTCCAATCTATTGCTATCGCTATTCCTTCTGAGCATTACTATCCTTGATTATTTTGCCCTTCCTTGATGATATTGTATTCTTGTGCCTTAATCACTTCTTTAGGTTTTGATCCGTCTTCAGGATGCCGCCAAAGATCAGACCGCAGGATCAGCAGCAGCCTCCGAGGCAGACCCAGCAGGCTTGTTATTTCTGTAAGAAGCTAGGTCACCTTCGAAAGAGCTGTAGGGTGAGACTAGGACTTCGTTTGTACTGTGGCGCTGTGGGACATCGAGTAAGGGATTGTCTTCTAGCTCCTTGTCTTCCCGGACAGCGCGCAACTCCAAATCAAAAAGGTCCAGTTAGGCCACCTGTGGAATCGCATATTGCTCAGCACCCGCAGAGGGAGCTGTCCCAGCAGGGCAGGGCATTTGCGATGACGGTCGAGGAGACCGATACTGCAGGTGATGGGCTAGAAGGTTCGTCCGTTCTCACTTGTTGTTATTGAATTTGATTCTTGTTAATCGATTATTGAATTTAATTCTTGGTATCGTTGTTGAGTTTGATTTCATATCGAGATAAATTTTACGGACTAAAATTATGGTATCATCTGATGACATATGTTGGTAAGGACAATGAGAAAGATGAAATATCTGCTTTATTTATGGAGCATAGAGTTCATCGCAGCCATATTTGCTGGCATGGTAGAAATGTAGGGACCTGACTTCGGATGTATATATATCTTAGTTATGAAATTTAAAATTTCTCGCAGCTATACTAGTTGGCACAGCGAGGATTCTAGACGACATGATTATAGAGTTCCATACCTAACTTATGAAATCTATCGTTTATCGCAGCTATGCTTACTGGCGTGGCGAGGATTCTGAGTGTCATAATTTTGGATAGACGTGTATGATTATCAGATTGTATCTTAAATTGGTTCTTAAAGTATCATCTCAATACTTATCCACTTTTGTTATTATAGGACTTTGTTCCATCATTTTTTTTAGCTTAGCAGTAGAGATACCTTCAGTCCTTAGTCCAGTTCCTTATAGAGCTTCATTCCATTAGGGTTCCTTGTTAGTGTGATAATTGGTGACTTGTAATTAAGTCTGTGTCTTGAGTATCAGTGTTGACTGTTGGGAGTGTGGCTTGTGAGTCTGTAAGAATTTCTTGGTTGGACATGTGAGCAATAGGCATCAATCTAGAGATAACCCGTAGCGTAGTACCTTGTAGCAATAGTTCTATGATAGGTATCATTGTAGTTAGTATTGGTACTATAGGTAGAAGGGGGAGTGAAGAGTATCAATGATGGTTCCAGGAGTTAGTATCAGAGTCAGCATGCCAGTTCTAAGTATGAATTCATGTAGTTGGGTGATCCATATAAACAATTAAGTATCAAAGAAATTGTGTTGAAATTAATGGAGCATGATATTCAATTTGGTGGTTGATACTTGGGTGTGTCAAGAGTAAAGAAATATATATGCATAAAGGGTATTAGTGAGTGTGCCATAGTAGGAGGGTACCCATAAGTAGGGCCTTGATGTGAGTAGATATGAGTTTACAGGTATATGACTAGTGATGGATTTATCACCTAATATTGAGGCCAGTAATGGGCTGAAAGCAATAGATGGAAGAGTGTCTAGAAATTGTGTGCAGGATGCACAGTGGGTGATGAGTGTCAGTATGATGAGGTAATCTAACGATGAAGCTAGTGTTACTATACCAAGAGTGCTAGTATTTCTATATGAAGGATTAGTTGAGCAATGTGCTAGTAACAGTAAGTACCTCGTGTGATAATATTAGATTGATGTATCAGTTAATATGGATAGAAAATTATTGAAAGTAATAGTGCAAGTAATCCAGGCAGTACAAATTTTAGTACACAGTTGAGGAGTGTAGACAATTGGTGTATTTGTGTGTACCTTGAGTGTTTGATACTGTGAGTATATATATAGGTATACTTAGATAGATGGAGGTAAGAAATGTATATCAGTATATGAGTGGATGATGAGCATGTGTAAGGATCTGTTGGCTTGAGCATGCCTAAGATGGCACTGCAAACTGACTTGGGTGTCCATCTAGAGTTGTATTAGAGGGAGTAGTACTTAGTGTGGTGTGTTGCACTTGGTGTGCACTTGAGTGATAAGAACAACTATTATAAATAATTGCAGTAAGTAAGAGAGCTAGCAGTGGGTGTGCTTGTAGTAGAAACAGTGGTACCGAAGGGATAGGGGTATCAAACTTTGGATGCATTATTAAACCTTCGGTTGTGTTAGAGGTTCTTGGTATCAGATTTTGGTATCAATAGACAGGTGTTTGCAATGTGGATGTATCCATGGATATCTTGTGGACTAGTGATTAGTTGATGCGGGTATCAGTGTATAGGGATAGGAATTAGTGAGTGAATGTGCCAGAGTTAAGTGTATGTTAGAGGATGAAGGTGTGTCCAGGTGATGCATATCATAGTGTGTGAGTGTATCAGAGTGTTGAGTGCATCACATGTATCAGGGTATTTTGGGATAATGAGTTGATGCCATCGTTGAGAGTGTGGGTCTAGTACAGCACAAACCTGTATAAATATTTGAGCATCAGAGCACAGGTTTGAGGTATAATTCTTTGTCCGATTGTATATTCTTGTGCTAGTTTAATTCAATTTCGAGGACAAAATTTTTTAAGGAGGGTAGACTTGTCACTACCATATTTCTAGAATAGGGGCTTCATTGTCTTTTACCATATTTATTTTAATGTGTTAATATATTGCATGATATATTTTTATACATATTATATAGTGTTCATTAATGCATGGGTTAGTGGACTAGACCAAGAAACCCACTAAATGAACCCCTGACCAAAATATAGGATTATGGATTTAATTAGTATTCTCGGGATTAATTATTGGGGATTATATTTTACTACCGTGATTTTATTCAATTGTTGTACCTTACCGTTGCTTCGATATTTGGAGCGCTACACTAACTTTTGCCTTCCAACAAATTTTATACCATTATCTTAGACGTGCCAGTCTTCCATTTTGATCTTTGTGTAACTCGTAAATACTCTCTATTGTGCTTCATTTTAGTCGTACAATATTCGTTACAAACATTTATTTTTAAATCCAAATAAATCTAACTTTGCATCCTTGTCCGTTCCAATCGAAATTGGAGACACAACCTCGACCCATTTTGTGCAACCCAAATTATGACAATTTTCTATTCTGAGTCTTCTACGTCCATGACACTTGTGTCCCACCTAATTTTAATCCTATGCACTTCCAATTAATTTAAGAACACATTTTACACTAATTTTAATTAAATTGGTGTAAGGACCCAACCTAACCCAAAACTAGACCCAACACCAACCCAAACCCCCACTCACACCCTCAAGGTTCATATTAAATACCACACACCCTTTTAGCCCACTACATCACACCAAATATGGTATTTTTTCTCATCCAATCCCAAATTCTACTGTTTGTGCAATTTTCCAATTGTTAGGGACTTTTATGCAAAAATGCAATGAGGTGTCCACCTCCCATTGGAGCCAAGCTATGAAGAAACCAACCCCCTCCTTGTTGACCGGTCACACCATAATTTTCTCTCTATTTGGAGTGTACAACACTCTAACTTTTCCTCTACACCATCCTAGCCCTCCATTCAAAAACTAGCCCATCTCCACCCTTCATTTTCTTCATGTAGATACCATCCCCATCCCTATGAGGCACTAGCCGGCCCTAATCCCAAGGTGATCACCCCCTCTTCTCTCTCCTATATAAACACTCTTTCTCTCTTTATTTTTCAACAGCCAACACCTCTACAAAAATGAAACCCTAAACCACCCTCTTTTCCTTTCTTCCCCGACCTTCCCACCGTCGGAGCGACGACCTCACAGCACCCCGGCCATCTCCGATCACCTCGACCACACCACCACAGCCGACCACTTCCTCGACTTCTTCTTCTCTGATCCCTCCTCCGAGCAGCCGCCCCGACAGCCTCCATCATCATCACCTCCATTATTACCGAGCAATCCCGACCCCGGCTATCATCTCCACTGTAACCACCATCTCCGACTTCCTCAACCTTCTCCCACCGGAGCACCGTCACCATATTCCTTCACCGATCATCCTCGACCCCATAGCCATCGACATCAGCCATCTTCGACCGCCCTCGACTTCTCCTTCTCCGAGAAGACGACCCCACCGGAGATACGACCATCTGCACTACTTCATCTCCACCACCACAGCCTCGACTCCCTACAACCACCGTCTCCACCATCATCGACCTCACGACTACCATCAGTCGATCCCCATCACCTTTTTTCTTTCTCTTCGATCTACCCCGCGGGAGCAGTAAGTCATACGACCACCGCAGCCGACCACACCACGACCACCCACCACCACCTACACCCTGCCACAGCTAGTCCCAACACCGCCAGATCACCCACAGTTTCTTCCCCGACTCCGGCCACCCCGACCATCACCACCAGTCGCCACCGACAACAGCCAGAACCACCACTGTCAGCATCTCCACTACCAGCTGACACTGTTGCAGCTGCTGCCACTGTTGGCCGGAGCACCGCCGTCGGAAGTCGACATCCACGGGCCGCGGATGAGCGTTACCCCCTCCTCGGTTACGTGCACGCAAAGGTTTGTACTTGCCTTCCTTTTTTTTGTGTTGTGTTGTTGCGTGACACTGTGTATATGGTAAACCCTAATAACTAGTGTGTATGTGTGTGTATGTATAAATAGTAATTAGGTTTAATATTTACTTCATGGAAATTTGGTGTTAGTATTTACTCCTTAGAATTTAAGTTGTTAGTTGTGGGTATCACGTATTTCTATATGATGGTATGACCCTAGGTGTTTAGACTCACTGCCTTGTGTACCCTAACCTACTAGCTAGGCCATGTGTTAGTGTTACACAAGATTTGGAGATTTGGACATGTGTTAGTGTTAGTTATTTGTCTTGCTGTGCACGGTATTCAAGGACATGACACTTGTGCATTTTAGACGTGCACACTCGACCCTGCTAGTTGACCAGTTATCACCCCTACGTACGTTAGTTTCTAAGTGAAGTGTAGTTATGTTTATGTGCGTACTAGTATGACGACTGATGCTATTATATTATTATATTATATATAGGACCTTTGGATCGTTCGTGCGAGACTTCGGGAGCAGAATATTGGTATTGCCCGCTCAGGACCACAGGCGAGTACATTCTCTGACAGTTTTTATTATGTTGGTCATCTCTATGATTCTAGTTGTATAGTGTACTTGATTCTGACACTATGGATACACGGGTTAGCATCATAGATGCCTGTCATGAGGAGTCATGATTGGAATCCATCGTGTTAGCTACGGAAAGAAAAATATTAGCAGATTATGTGATCATTCTCCACTTTACATGCATCATAGCTCAGCCCACACATCACGTCGGGTGTGGCCTGACCATTTACATGCCTCATAGCATGTTATATATGATTAGCCTGACTATTGCTCACATCATAGCTAACCAGATAGTTAGCCTGACCTCACATGTATTATAGCCAATCATATATAACAAGCATGATCTCGTCCCAAGCCGATCACATGATAGACTGATATTTCAAACACTTAGCTAGATATTTTATTTCTTATTCCAGTTCACTTGTTCTAGCATTCACTTATATCTATTCATTGCTAGTTGTACTATTGTTGATTATATATTCTCCAGTATTTTATATGCTCCAGTATTCCTTATTTCTAGTATTTTTTTATCTTGTATTTCTTTACACAGTATTATAGTTTTTGTCAATATAAATGAAACTGATGTTTAGTGTTTGTACTTTGCTCCCATCATGACTGGATAATATTTTTCCAGAGGACCTTGAGGACTTCTGTCCTTCATACTTTGGGCCAGGTATAGAGGGAGACTACATACCAGAGACCTTAGAGGAGTCCCTCTCCTAAGAGGAGACACCACCTGCAGATATTTAGTCAGTTATATCGATGCATCTTTTTTTCTAACTTAAGACTTGGACTGTATTTATGTTGAGGTTATTGTTGAGACTATTTATGTTGGACATCTAGACTTTAGATTATCGTTGTATTTCATTTGTTGTACTTGAATTATGTCAGTACTCATTTTCCTTATATCTTATTGTGTCATTACTTTCCTATAGTTATTGTGATTGAGTATATTATGAATTGTTGATCTATGTATTATTCATTATCCTCCCTATGGAGTATATTATGAATTGTTGATCTAATTAGTAGTATTGAGACCTAGACAGCGTTCTACTGCCGATGCTGCGGCGTAGGCTGGACGTACCAACGGTTCATGCCCAAATTTTGGGTGCGGGTCGTGACACATTTTTAGTGGTGGCCCATGCAGGTCAGACTTCGCTATTAGAGCAATGTCGTGGTAGTGTAACAACTTAGTTGTACTACTGCGAGCCTGTGATAGGATCTAGGATATAGTATACTAGGATGATAGCGAATACTCGATCATAACTAGGAACACTTCTAATCTATTGCTATCGCTATTCCTTCTGAGCATTGCTTTCCTTGAATATTTTGTCCTTCCTTGATGATATCGTATTCTTGTGCCTTAATGACTTCTTCTGGTTTTGATCCGTCTTCAGGATGCCGCCAAAGATCAGACCACAGGATCAGCAGCAGCCTCCGAGGTAGACCCAGCAGGCTTGTTATTTCTGTAAGAAGCCAGGTCACCTTCGAAAGAGCTGTAGGGTGAGGCTAGGACTTTGTTTGTACTGTGGCGCTGTGGGACATCGAGTGAGGGATTGTCTTCTAGCTCATTGTCTTCCCGGACAGCGCACAGCTCCAAATCAAAGAGGTCCAGTTAGGCCACCTGTGGAACCGCAGATTGTTCAGCACCCGCAGAGGGAGCCGTCCCAGCAGGGCGGGGCATTTGCGATGACGGTCGAGGAGACCGATACTGCAGGTGATGGGCTAGAAGGTTCATCCGTTCTCACTTGTTGTTATTGAATCTGATTCTTGTTAATCGATTGTTGAATGTAATTCTTAGTATCGTTGTTGAGTTTGATTTCATATCGAGATAAATTTTACAGACTAAAATTACGGTATCATCTGATGACATATGTTGGCAAGGACAGTGAGAAAGATAAAATATCTGCTTTATTTATGGAGCATAGAGTTCATCGCAGCCATATTTGCTGGCGTGGCAGAAACATAGGGACCTGACTTCGGATGTATATATATCTTAGTTATGAAATTTAAAATTTTTCGCAGCTATACTAGTTGGCACAACGAGGATTCTAGACGACATGATTATAGAGTTGGATACCTAACTTATGGAATCTATCGTTTATCGCAGCTATGCTTACTAGCATGGCGAGGATTCTGAGTGTCATAATTTTGGACAGACGTGTATGATTATCAGATTGTATCTTAAATTGGTTCTTATAGTATCATCTCAATACTTATCCACTTTTGTTATTATAGGACTTTGTTCCATCATTTTTCTTTTTAGCTTAGCAGTAGAGATACCTTCAGTCCTTAGTCCAGTTCCTTATAGAGCTTCATTCTATTAGGGTTCCTTGTTAGTGTGATAATTGATGACTTACAATTAAGTATGTGTCTTGAGTTTCAGTATTGACTGTTGGGAGTGTGGCTTGTGAGTCTATTAGTGTTTCTTGGTTGGACATGTGAGCAATAGGCATCAATCTAGAGATACCCGTAGCGTAGTACCTTGTAGCAATAGTTCTATGATAGGTATCATTGTAGTTAGTATTTGTACTATAGGTAGAAGGGGGAGTAAAGAGTATCAATGATGGTTCCAGGAGTTAGTATCAGAGTCAACATGCCAGTTCTAAGTATGAAATCATGTAGTTGGGTGATCCATATAAACAATTAAGTATCAAAGAAATTGTGTTAAAATTAACACGCCCCAGTCCCAAAATACGTAGGACTAGAAATACGTAACACGCCCAGCCGTATGTATACGAACTCCAATATATGAAAATCATATACACACGTACGCTGTATATGAATATTCAATCCACCAGTGGTAATATACTGTCACAACAAGTCACACAAAATCTATATCTCATCCACAGCACAAATAATAAGTAGGAATAAAGAGCTGAATAATAACTGGATAACCAAGATGAGTATCAAGTCTGATAGTTGGGTGGAAACAAATCCACTATAAAATGACTATACTGAAGTAGCAACAAAATCTTTAAACATTGGAAATAAATCACAGATACTCTGAGGGTAAGACCTCCTCAGTCAGGTAAGTAGAGTCAGGTCCAGGTTCGTACTCCTGTGGATACTCCTGCTCGTCCATATCTGGAAAGAGACTAGGTCCTCAGAGGGACGTAACAAGATACATATAAACTTGCCAATAAAGTACTAAAATATAAACATCCAATGGGTCGCCTAACCGTCTAAGTGAAATGCAATTTGAGGGCAACTTTGAGCGTATGGGAAGTGTAGGCTAGACATATGTTGACGTAATTTACCAATCGTGACAACTGGCTAGTATATGGCACATATGCCCCCCAATACAAGGGCATAATATATATAATAATGTCCTACCGCTCTGAAGAACGGAGAATCTGCATAGTATATAACGTCCATATCAACCCGAAGAGTGTGGCATCCGTGTAGTATATATATCGTCCATATCACTCCGTCGAGTGTGGCATCCGTTGTAAAGGAAGTGGGGTATCCCATACGCCTACTAGTAGTCCTCCCCGCCCAATTCTTTAAGCATGCCACATCCATGACACAGTAAAACCTCTAAATAACTGCCAGGTCTACTAGCATTCAAAGTTTCTATCAGCAGTTATCCTTATCCATCGCACGACCTACACGTTCTAGTGGCCAGCCGAATACGCAAGTCCGTGTCCTACATGTGACTCACACTCGTATAAGAATAGTATCATGGCCAATGAAACATAAAATTCCTCATAATAATAGGATGGTCTCATAAAGTAGGTCCAATAATCTACATAAATAAACATGATACGACGACATCGTCGTTGCACCAAGTTTCCTTGGACGCACCATTTATTTAGCAATAGATAAAATGAATAAGCAGAAATAAACTATGCAGACAACATATGGAATATAAATAATAGTACGATGGCAACGTATACTTGCCGAGCAAGAGTTCTGCAGAGTGCAAGCGTCTAATATTGTGTTAAGTTTAGTAAAAAAAGTGGGGTTAGTATTTGGGAGAGTTGTAATATATATATATAGAGATCAAGAAGCGGTGGGGAAACTTAGTGGTCTCAAAGACTACTGCTGCTGCTGTTTCTTTCTTTCATTGGTTTCGTTTTCGGTTTGATCTTTCATTGGTTTTGGTTTCGGTTGAAAAGAGTTTAGTAAATAAATAGATATAAGAGGCGGTGGAATGAGGCAGTGGTGTTGCTACTGATATTTTTCTTCACACGCGCGGAGAAGGAAAGGAAAGTTGACTTTTGCTACTGCTGCTGTTGATATTTTCTTCTCCTAATGGGTCCGGGTAGGGGTTAAACGGGTAGTGGGTTCAAGCGGGTAGGGTAGAGACTAAGGGGTTAACGGTTTTGGGTAGAGATCCAATAGGAAATTATATATATATATATATATATATATATATATATATATATATATATATATATATATATATATATATATATATATATATATATATATACATACATATCTATACATAAAAAATTCTAAAAATTATATTGGTGCACCCATTAAGCTAGCAACTGTCCAAAGGGTCTCCTACATGGAATAAATTAGGAAAATTTTATAATGGCTCCATAAATCCTCTAATTGCACAAACACCTAAATTAAAGATTAAGTAAAATTTTATTCCCTCTATTTAGCTCATAGCTAAAATAAATTAAATAAGAGATTAATACGGTTTTCAGAATTAGGGGTCTTACAGAAATTAATGGAGCATGATATTCAATTTGGTGGTTGATACTTGGGTGTGTCGAGAGTAAAGAAATGTATATGCATAAAGGGTATTAGTGAGTATGCCATAGTAGGAGGGTACCCATAAGTAGGGCCTTGATGTGAGTAGATATGGGTGTACCGGTATATGACTAGTGATGGATGTATCACCTGATATTGAGGCCAGCGATGGGCTGGAAGCAATAGATGGAAGAGTGTCTAGAAATTATGTGCAGGATGCACAGTGGGTAATGAGTGTCAGTATGATGAGGTAATCTAACGATGAAGCTAGTGTTACTATACCAAGAGTGCTAGTGTTACTATATGAAGGATTAGTTGAGCAATGTGCTAGTAACAGTAAGTACCTCGTGTGATAATATTAGATTGGTGTATCAGTTAATATGCATAGAAAATTATTGGAAGTAATAGTGCAAGTAATCCAGGCAGTGCAAATTTTAGTACACAGTTGAGGAGTGTAGATAATTGGTGTATTTGTGTGTACCTTGAGTGTTAGAGACTGTGAGTATATATATAGGTATACTTAGATAGATGGAGGTAAGAAATGTATATCAATATATGAGTGGATGATGTGCATGTGTAAGGATCTGTTGGCTTGAGCATGCCTGAGATGGCACTGCAAACTGACTTGGGTGTCCATCTAGAGTTGTATTAGAGAAAATAGTACTTAGTGTGGTGTGTTGCACTTGTTGTGCACTTGAGTGGTAAGAACAACTATTATAAACAATTGCAGTAGGTAAGATAGCTAGCAGTGGGTGTGCTTGTAGTAGAAACAGTGGTACCGAAAGGGATAGGGGTATCAAACTTTGGATGCATCATTAAATCTTTTGTTGTGTTAGAGGTTCTTGGTATTAGATTTTGGTATCAATAGACATGTGTTTGCAATGTGGATGTATCCATGGATATCTTGTGGACTAGTGATTAGTTGATGTGGGTATCAGTGTATAGGGATAGAAATTAGTGAGTGAATGTGCCAGAGTTAAGTGTATGTTAGAGGATAAAGGTGTGTCCAGGTGATGCATATTATAGTGTCTGAGTATATCAGAGTGTTGAGTGCATCACATGTATCAGGGTGTTTTGGGATAATGAGTTGATGCCATAGTTGAGAGTGTGGGTCTAGTACAGCACAAACCTGTGTAAATATTTGAGCATCAAAGCACAAGTTTGAGGTATAATTCCTTGTCCGATTGTATATTCTTGTGTTAGTTTAATTCAATTTCGAGGACGAAATTTTTTAAGGAGGGTAGACTTGTCACTACCACATTTCTAGAATAGGGGCTTCATTGTCTTTTACCATATTTATTTTAATGTGTTAATATTTTGCATGATATACTTTTATACATATTATATAGTGTTCATTAATGCATGGGTTAGTGGACTAGACCTAGAAACCCACTAGATGAACCCCTGACCAAAATATAGGATTATTGGTTTAATTAGTATTCTCGGGATTAATTATTGGGGATTATATTTCACTACCGTAATTTTATTCAATTGTTTTACCTTACCGTTGCTTCGATATTTGGAGCGCTACACTAGCTTTTGCCTTCCAACAAATTTTATACCCTTATCCTAGACGTGCCAGTCTTCCATTTTGACCTTTGTGTAACTCGTAAATACCCTCTATTGTGCTTTATTTTAGACGCACAATATTCGTTACAAACGTTTATTTTTAAATCCAAATAAATCTAACTTTGCATCCTTGTCCGTTCAAATCAAAATTGGAGACACAACCTCGACCCATTTTGTGCAACCCAAATTATGACAATATTCTATTCTGAGTCTTCTACGTCCATGACACTTGTGTCCCACCTAATTTTAATCCTATGCACTTCCAATTAATTTAAGAACACCATTTACACAAATTTTAATTAAATTGGTGTAAGGACCCAACCTAACCCAAAACTAGACCCAACACCAACCCAAACCCCCACTCATACCCTCAAGGTTCATACTAAATACCACACACCCTTTTAGCCCACTACATCACACCAAATATGATATTTTTTCTCATCCAATCCTAAATTCTACTGTTTGTGCAATTTTCCAATTGTTAGGGACTTTTATGCAAAAATACAATGAGGTGTCCACCTCCCATTGGAGCCAAGCCATGAAGAAACCAACCCCCTCCTTGTTGACCGGTCACACCATGATTTTCTCTCCATTTGGAGTGTACAACACTCTAACTTTTCCTCTACACCATCCTAGCCCTCCATTCAAAAACTAGCCCATCTCCACCCTTCATTTCCTTCATGTAGAAACCATCCCCATCCCTAGGAGGCACTAGCCGGCCCTAATCCCAAGGTGATCACCCCCTCTTCTCTCTCCTACATAAACACTCTTTCTCTCTTTATTTTTCAACAGCCAACACCTCTACAAAAATGAAACCCTAAACCACCCTCTTTTCCTTTCTTCCCCGACCTTCCCACCGCCGGAGCGACGACCTCACAGCACCCCGGCCATCTCCGATCACCTCGACCACACCACCACAGCCGACCACTTCCTCGACTTCTTCTTCTCTGATCCCTCCTCCGAGCAACCGCCCCGACAGCCTCCATCATCATCACCTCCATTATTACCGAGCAATCCCGACCCCGGCCATCATCTCCACTATAACCACCATCTCTGACTTTTTCAACCTTCTCCCACCGGAGCACCGTCACCATATTCCTTCACCGATCATCCTCGACCCCATAGCCATCGACAGCAGCCATTTTCGACCGCCCTCGACTTCTCCTTCTCCGAGCAGACGACCCCGTCGGAGACACGACCATCTGCACCACTTCATCTCCACCCCCACAGCCTCGACTCCCCACAACCACCGTCTCCACCATCATCGACCTCACAACTACCATCAGCCGATCCCCATCACCTTTCTTCTTCCTCTCCGATCTACCCCGCCGGAGCAGCAAGTCACACGACCACCGCAGTCGACCACACCATGACCACCCACCACCACCTACACCCCGCCATAACTAGTCCCAACACCGCCAGATCACCCACAATTTCTTCCCCGACTCCGGCCACCCCGGCCATCACCACCAGTCGCCACCGACAGCAGCCAGAACCACCACCGTCAGCATCTCCACTACCTGCTGACACTGTTGTTGCTGCTGCCACTATTGGCCGGAGCACCGCCATCGGAGGTCGACGTCCACGGGCCACGGATGAGCGTCACCACCTCCTCGGTTACGAGCACGCCAAGGTTTGTACTTGCCTTTTTGTAAAACTCCTAAATTTTGAAAACGGTTTTGTTACTTATTTATATTAGTTATGAGCTAAATAGAGAGAATAGATTTTATTAGATTTATTTTGAGAAATTTTCAGCACTTAGAGGATTTATGGAGCCATTATAAATTTTTTCTAATTTATTCCATCTAGGAGACCCTTTGGACAGTAGCTAGCTTAACCGTATACACCAATATAATTTTTAGAATTTTCTATATATATATATGTATAAATATTTAGAATAGAATTCCTATTGGATCTCAACCGAAACCCAAACTCCTAACCCCATTACCCGCTTGTCCCTTCTCCGCGCGTAAAGTTAGAAATAAACAGCAGCAGTAGCAAATCCAACTTTTCTTCCCTCCGCGTGTAAAGTTAGAAATAAACAGCAGCAGTAGCAAAACTACCTCCGCGCGTAAACCAATTCCACCGCATAATTCCTTTCACCACGCGTAAAACAACCCCCTCTTATGACTCATCCCCCATGACTCATCCCCCACCGCCTATTTATCTATTATTCCTAAACTAACCTCAACCGAAACCTAAACCAATGGCAGACCAACCGAAACCTAAACCAATGAAATGAAGAAGCAACAACGGCAGTAGTTTCTTAAATACTAAGTTTCCCACCACCTCTTATCTCTATATATATTACAACTCTCCTCAAAAACTAATCCCACTTCTTTTTACAATAACTTAAGCATAGTATTGGACGTGCACTATATCGAAGTCTTGCTCAGGCAATTATACCTTGCCAAATAATTACTGTTTAAATAAATTAATTGCAAGTTATCCTGTTGCAATATATACCTATAACTGTGTACGCCCGAGATTGACTCGGGTGCAGTCGGCAAATACGTCGATACGTAGTATAACTGACTTAGACATTAGCAAACTCACCTACAGATGCGAGGGTATTCTGATATCCTCCTAGACCCTGACACTTGTACACGCATCACGATTGCAACTCATGTTGGGATACGGGTTCACGTACTCGATTAGCTACTGGTGCGTGGAACACACATCACGGTTTAGCACGTAGTCAGGATTATCTAAAAAGTTGTGACTTGGCATATAGCTATGTGGTATGCACGTTGTGTATTCGACTTGTATATCCGCATTGGGCGGAGAAGACAACTAGTAGGCGTATGAGATACACACATTGGATTCCGTAGTATCCGGAGGAGCCTCGGGTCCAATGACTTCCTTTATTGCAGACACCGCGCTCTTCGGAGTGATACAGACGTATATATATTGCAGATACCTCATTCTTCGGAATGCAGGACATTACAGATACTACGCTCTTCGGAGAGTGGACGATATGCCTACGCCTACCCATACGCACCAAGGTTGTCTTCACATTGCATTCACTTAGATGGTTAGTGCACCCTTTATTTATTTTATTCAGTATTATATATGGCATGCTTTTATGTATCTTGTTATGTCCCACTGAGGACCTGGTTCTCTTCTAGATTTAGATGAGACGTACTATCCCACGGTATGCGGACCTGGGCAGGAGACGAGGTACGCATCCGAGGAGGAGCTAGAGGTGCTACCATCCGAGTTCCTCTGATCTTGGATAGACTTACCATCTAGAGTTGGAGCCTCTTTATCTAGATAGCGGATGCTCTAGTCATGTTATATTCAACACTCTTATATTAGTTTTTATAGTGGGTTTGTTTCCACCAGACATATTGGGTTTGTACTATGACATTTCAGACTTAGCACTTATATTCCAGTACTTATTTCAGTGTTCCTTGATACATTGTGGATGAGATTAGATGTTACCTGTTATATGCTAGTACTAGACTTGTTAGTATTTTTAGGACAGTGCAACACGTCCCTTTGGGTCCAATAAATTAGGTTTTTCCTTCGGAGATGTGTCAGCTGGCCAATGCCACGTGGCCAGGTCCCACATTACTTTGGGACTGGGACGTGACATGGTTTTAGTGGTGGCCCATGCAGGTCTAGCTTATATTATTTTGGTTACATAACTGTACCAAACAAGCCTACATATAGGAATAGAGCATAAGGATCTCATTCACACTTGACTAAATCTTATTCTTCCTTTCAACTATCCTAGGTTGGATAAAACAAGTTTTACGCCAAAAACCCCTTTACCCTTGTTAGCGTAACAGCCAAAAGATTGCCTTGTTGGCATAAAGGCCAAAGGACTGTTGTTGGCGTAAAAGCCAAACGACTGCCTGGTTGAAAGGCCAATTGACTGTCTTGTTGGCGTAAAAGCTAAAAATAATAAGCCACGAAGGCAACTGCCCAGCATAAACTTGATGATTCCTGATTAATAGACAAACAACGTAGAGTAGCCTGATTAGGCGTAAACTATAAGGATGGTGATGTGAGCGTACTAGTCATAGTTGTAGCTTTCCCAGTCATGACAAAGGATAAAATCTCGTGCATTAAATACAGAGATATGCCTCGAGCCCTGTGCAAAAGAAACAGCTTTTAACATAGCGGCTGAATTTTATCTTATCTTGAGCGTAAAAACTCATTTCTGTCTTGAGCGTAAAAACTCATTTCGGACTTGAGCGTAAAAGCTCATTTCTATCAATATAGAATAGGCAGCGTATTCAGGAGACTCAAAATTTTCTTCCTTTGAGTGGTGTATCAAATATGTCACTAAACAACAACTTGGGTCTCTGTGCAGAAACATCATCACAACCACCCTCTCGATCATCGTGCAGTACTTTTGTCAGATGTCAGGTTCACTGATTTATCTGACAAATTCATCCGAGGAAATACAAAGAGTTCCTCGTATAATTTTACCCTGAAAACGTATACTAGACTTTTACGCACAGATTTTTGGCAGACCTTTTTACGCGAGTTTTATGCAGACTTTACGCTGAAATAAAAACAACGTATGTTAGATTTTACGCAGGCAAACCTTACAGATTTTTACGCACAGACTTTTAGGCAGACTTTTACGCAGATAGCTCTGAAGCCATGATTTACGCCAAATTATTTTGAATCCTTACTTTACCCCAGATAGTTGAATCTTTACTTTATGCCAGACAGCTTGAAACTCTGTGTTACGCAGACAATTTCAAAATATCTACTTTACTCAAATTATTTTATCTCTGCTTTACGCAGACAGTCTCGAATCCATACTTTACGCGGACTACCTAGAATCTCTGTTTTACGCAGACGGCTTAGCAACCTATTTTACGCAAACAACCTTGAAATCCTATTTTACGCAAACATTTTCTGAACCTATTCGCAGACCAAGGTATGAAATTACCATGTTAATTTATATCTTATACCATACTTGACTTCCTACCGTGACTTTAGTTTTAATTTCGAGGACGAAATTTTTATAAGTTGGGTAGAATATAAAACTCCTAAATTCTGAAAATGGTTTTATTACTTATTTATATTAGTTATGAGCTAAATAGAGAGAATAGATTTTATTAGATTTATTTTGAGAAGTTTTCAGCACTTGGAGGATTTATGGAGCCATTAAATATTTTTCTAACTTATTCCATGTAGGAGACCCTTTGGACAGTAGCTAGCTTAACCGTATACACCAATATAATTTTTAGAATGTTCTATATATATATAAATATTTATAATAGAATTCCTATTGGATCTCAACCGAAACCCAAACTCCTAAACCCATTACCCGCTTGTCCCTTCTCCGCGCGTAAAGTTAGAAATAAACAGCAGCAGTAGCAAAACCAACTTTTCTTCCCTCCGCGAGTAAAGTTAGAAATAAACAGCAGCAGTAGCAAAACCACCTCCGCGCGTAAACTAATTCCACCGCATAATTTCTTTCACCACGCGTAAAACAACTCCCTCTTATGACTCATCCCCCATGACTCATCCTCCACCGCCTCTTTATCTATTATTCCTAAACTAACCTCAACCGAAACCTAAACCAATGGCAGACCAACCGAAGCCTAAACCAATAAAAGGAAGAAGCAACAGCGGCAGTAGTTTCTTAAACACTAAGTTTTCTACCACCTCTTATCTCTATATATATTACAACTCTCCCCAAAAACTAATCCCACTTCTTCTTACAACAACTTAAGCATAGTATTGGACGTGCACTATACCGAAGTCTTGCTCAGGCAAGTATACCTTGCCAAATAATTACTGTTTAAATAAATTGATTGCATGTTATCCTGTTACAATATATACCTATAACTGTGTACGCCCGAGATTGACTCGGGTGCAATCGACAAATACGTCGATACGTAGTATAACTGACTTAGACATTAGCAGACTCACCTACAGATGCGAGGGTATTCTGATATCCTCCTAGACCCTGACACTTGTACACGCATCACGATTGCAACTCATGTTGGGATGCGGATTCACGTACTCGATTAGCTACCGGTGCATGAAACACACATCACGGTTTAGCACGTAGTCAGGATTATCTAGAAAGTTGTGACTTGGCATATAGCTACGTGGTATGCACGTTGTGTATTCGACTTGTATATTTACATTAGACGGGGAAGATAACTAGTAGGCGTATGGGATACACACATTGGATTCCGTAGTATCCGGAGGAGCCACGGGTCCAATGACTTCCTTTATTGTAGACACCGCGCTCTTCGGAGTGATACAGACGTATATATATTGCAGATACCTTATTCTTCGGAATGCAGGACGTTACAGATACCACGCTCTTCGGAGAGTGGACGATATGCCTATGCCTACCCATACGCACCAAGGTTGTCTTCACATTGCATTCACTTAGATGGTTAGCACACCCTTTATTTATTTTATTCAGTATTATATATGGCATGCTTTTATGTATCTTGTTATGTCCCACTGAGGACCTGGTTCCCTTCTAGATTTAGATGAGGCGTACTATCCCACGGTATACGAACCTGGGCAGGAGACGAGGTACGCATCCGAGGAGGAGCTAGAGGTGCTGCCATCCGAGTTCCTCTGATCTTAGGTAGACTTATCATCTAGAGCTGGAGCCTCTTTATCTAGATAGCCGATGCTCTAGTCATGTTATATTCAGCACTCTTATATTAGTTTTTGTAGTGGGTTTGTTCCCACCAGACATATCGGGTTTGTACTATGACATTTCAGACTTAGCACTTATATTCCAGTACTTATTTCAGTGTTCCTTGATACATTGTGGATGAGATTAGATGTTACCTGTTATATGCTAGTACTAGACTTGTTAGTATTTTTAGGACGGCGCAGCACGTCTCTTTGGGTCCAATAAATTGGATTTTTCCTTCGGAGACGTGTCAGCTGGCCAATGCCACGTGGCCAGGTCCCACATTACTTTGGGACTGGGACATGACACTTTTCTTTGCTTTGTGTTGTGTTGTTGCGTGACACTGTGTATATGGTAAACCCTAATAACTAGTATGTATGTGTGTGCATGTATAAATAGTAATTAGGTTTAGTATATACTTCATGGAAATTTGGTACTAGTATTTAATCCTTAGAATTTAAGTTGTTAGTTGTGGGTATCACATATTTCTATATGATGGTATGACCCTAGGTGTTTAGACTCACTGCCTTGTGTACCCTAACCTACTAGCTAGGCCATGTATTAGTGTTACACAAGATTTGGAGATTTGGACATGTGTTAGTGTTAGTTATTTGTCTTGTTGTGCACGGTATTCGAGGACATGACACTTGTGCATTTTAGACGTGCACACTCGACCCTGCTAGTTGACCAGTTATCACCCCTACGTACGTTAGTTTCTAAGTGCAGTGTAGTTGTGTTTATGTGCGTACTATTGTGACGACTAATACTATTATATTATATATATAGGACCTTTGGATCATTCGTGCGAGATTTCGGGAGCAGGATATTGGTATTGCCAGCTCATGACCACAGGCGAGTACATTCTCTGACAGTTTTTATCATGTTGGTAATCTCTATGATTCTAGTTGTATAGTGTACTTGATTCTGACACTATGGATACACGGGTTAGCATCATAGATACCTGTCATGAGGAGTCATTATTGGAATCCATCGTGCTAGCTAGGGTCGGGAAAATATTAGCAGATTGTGTGATCATACCCCACTTTACATGCATCATAGCTCAGCCCACACATCACGTCGGGTGTGGCCTGACCATTTACATGCCTCAAAGCCTATTATATATGATTAGCCTGACTATTGCTCACATCATAGCTAACCAGATGGTTAGCCTGACCTCACATGTATCATAGCCAATCATATATAACAAGCCTGATCTCGTCCCAAGCCGATCACATGATAGACTGATATTTCAAACACTTAGCTAGATATTCTATTTTTTATTCCAGTTCACTTGTTCTAGCATTCACTTATATATGTTCATTGCTAGTTGTACTATTGCTGATTACATATTCTCCAGTATTTCATATGCTCCAGTATTCCTTATTTCTAGTATTTCTTCATCTTGTATTTCTTTACACAGTATTATAGTTTTTGTCAATATAAATGAAACTGTTGTTTAGTGTTTGTACTTCGCTCCAATCCTGACTGGATAACATTTTTTCAGAGGACCTTGAGGACTTCTGTCATTCACACTTTGGGCCAGGTGTAGAGGGAGACTACATACCAGAGACCTTAGAGGAGTCCCTCTCCTTAGAGGAAACACCACCTGCAGATATTTAGTCAGTTATAGCTATGCATCTTTTATTCTAACTTGAGACTTGGACTGTATTTATGTTGAGGTTATTGTTGAGACTATTTATGTTGGACAGCTAGACTTTAGATTATCGTTGTATTTTATTTGTTGTGCTTGACTTATGTCAGTACTCCTTATCCTTATATCTTATCGTGCCATTACTTTCCTATAGTTATTGTGATTGAGTATATATGAATTATTGATCTATGTATTATTTATTGTCCTCCCTATGGAGTTGAGATCATTGACATGTTGTGAGTTATGTTTAATAGTATTGAGACCTAGACAGCGTTCTACCGCCGATGCTGCGGCGTAGGCTGGACTTACCCACAACTCATGCCCAAATTTTGGGTGCGGGTCGTGACACAGAGCGCATGCGACCAAGCCATATGGTCAGGTGTCCATGCAGACAGGTGCTCATGCGGCTAGGGGCCATGCGGTCAGGTGCCCTTGTGGCCAGGTGCACATGCGGCCCGGTGACCATGCGTCCAGGAGCGCATGCGGCCAGGAGCGTATGCGGCCAGGGGCCATGGGTCAAGGGGGCATACGGCCAGGTGCCCATGCGGCCTGGTGTGTATGCGGCCAGGAGCACATGCGGCCAGGGGCCTTGCGGCCTGGAGCTATGCGGCCAGCAAGTTAGCTTGAGAGAGTCAAGTGTTGAGGGGACATGGACTGTTGTTGGCGGCTCGATGTGCCGCAGGCGGCACGTGGCTCTTTGTGCCACGCGGCTGCAGCTTTCGGCTCCTGGCGGCGCTGTCTGCTCTGTGTAGTACAGCGGCGCAGGCGGCACATATGGCCTGATTTTTTTCTTAGGCCTCATGGAAGCTGAAATCCTCTTTATATAGAGGCCCTCCTATTTCATTTGGGGAGTTGAAAAAATTGAGAGAGAGAGAGAGGAAAACCGAGAGCACCAGCAGGACCTGTGGCAGCAGTTAGCATCCTTCCAAAGGAATCTTCCGAGTGATCCGAATGTGACCAAGAGCGTTCCAGAATTTCTCGTGTGAACTTGCTGGATCCTAGGGGCAGATCGTTGTATAGCGCGAATCTTGCCTTAAGCTCTGGTGATTTTGATCACCCCAGCAGGAGTTCCCTTCTTTGTATTTCTGTTCATGTTTCTGTTCTTCTCGGTATAGCGTCTTCTCGGTATAGCGTCTGCGAACGTAAAGAGAAGAACGGTTTTCTGATTCTTGTTGTATTTGCATTTTCTTTGAGTTGTCAGTTTGTAACATGTTCCTAGTTTAGTGCTTCTGTGGGGTTGTGTGTCACTGTAGAGAAACTATTGTGTGAATCTCAGTACACCAACTTCTCTTCTGGAGTTTGTAGAGACGAACTCTTGTGTGAGTCTCTACTTTGTGGCTACCTCTCTTCTTTGATCTGGATCAAATTTTCTATTCAACATTAAAAATAATAATAATAATAATAATAATAATACAATTACTTGACAAATCTTGCAGTTCAGAAAGCTATAAAAATTTCCATACCTAGGTCTGAAATTCCTATTTTCAAACACAATTCTTCTGATTATCATTACACAAAGAGATCTGCTCCTGTATTTCTTCTATGTTCCAAGTTGGAATACAAATGAATTGTTCACGAATCTCAAGCTCATCAAACGCTACCATGTGATCCTTCTAAACTTAAAAAAAATACAAAAAAATAAAAAATAAAAAATAAAAGCAGAACATTGAATTGAGTACATCCTATAGGAAAGCAGAAGTGTGGCCTAGCTCTGAGTCTCAAAACTACCAGAGCAGCGGCAAACCAGAAGAGAAATAATCGAGAAGTCCATTGTAGATTTCCGGGGAATGCGAATCAACTTGTGTGAGAGTTTGCATCCTATGTTTACATACAACACGACTTGGTTTCCGCAGCTGGCACTCGGCCAGGTACAAGAATATTTGTTCCCTTGAGGCTCGAGTTCCTCCCGGACCCTGGCTCACCATTTGAAGCAGCCAGGGCCTTCTTGCTGACGATCCGGAAGATCTCAGTGAGAACAGTTTGGAAGGCACTCTCGACATTGGTGGACTCGAGTGCCGAGGTCTCCATGAAGAACAGGTTCTCGCGTTCCGCAAACTCCTTTGCATCCTCAGTGGGGACAGCGCGGAGGGTCCCAAGGTCGGATTTGTTCCCAATGAGCATGATGACGATGTTCTTATCAGCATGTACCCGCAGTTCATCAAGCCACCTGGCGACGTGATCAAATGACTGTCGCTTTGTCATGTCGTACACCAGCATCGCACCTACTGCTCCTCTATAGTATGCACTTGTCACGGCTCGGTATCTGACACCGACACCGACACCAACACAACACAACACAACAAAGAAAAGAAAATTTAGACCCAATAGAAAAAGGAAAAGAAAAAACGCATTGCATAATCAATCATGATAAGACCTAATTGCAGTTATTTAGGGTCAGCCTTTACCAATCCCTTGCAGCTAATTATTCCTATTAAGAACCACAATGGTCTCCCCACAAATCACTTGAGAGTCCTCAAACTATTAGCTGCAGCCATATGGGGTGCCCATTGTTTCAGCCAGCTCTGTAGCTCCATGCATATCTATACTACTATATAATAAGAAAAGTTAAAATTAAGTTTTTTTTTCTTCCAAAAATACCATTATCCATGTTTACTTTCATTAAATTTATCTATAAGTCTATACTACTATATAATAAAAAAAGTTAGGTTTCACCGTGATTTTTTTTTCTTCACAAATACCCTTACCTATACTTACTTTTCGCATGAAACAAAAATTAAGGAGGGTTGTTTGCTCTTCCCAAGTAGTAAAATATTAAGAGGTTTTGCTTCAAGTAGCAAAAAAAAACTATTGTTTGATATTCCCAAGTAATATGAAATACTTGCAACACACGTGCATGTATAATAGTTCCACTAAATCTAAATCAGGGGTCACTGCATGCTTTCCAAAAGTGTACAGCCATCGTGGATCCTCACCCTAAACTACTTGGACTTAGATTTAAGAAATCTTACTTCAAAGCTTAGTTTAAGTGCTACATCATATGCCAGTGCAAGTTACTTTGGATCATTCTTACAACCATCTCAGTATTTTAGGCATAGAATACACATTACAGAAAAAACATGACACAGAGATTTAATGGTCAGCAGCAGCATTGTAGGAAGAGCAATAGTTCATAATAGAAATAATGTTAGGCAGTTCCTAAGCAGGATGAGAATACTTCAAAACAAATGTTAACTGTTAAGTGCAAGCTAATAGATTTAAAAGAGAAAATAATATTGTAGAATTATGGTAGTCTCATTTTATTGAATCAAATATAATACAACCAATCTATAATAGGTAACTACTAATCCATAGTAGGAAATTAATCTCGTACAATCATGCATCTAGAATATTGACATTTATTTAGTTAATTAATCCACTACCAATATATAGTAGAAATTAGTCTTCTACAATTAATCATGCATTTAGAATATTGACATTTATGTTGGTAATTAATCTCCTACCAATCTATAGTAGGTAATTGATCTCCTACCAATCTATAGTAGGTATATCAGGATCTTATTGATAACAATATAATAAAATTCTAGATATTGACATTTATGAACTGATATCTTTATCACAATATGTGTTTCTTGACAAGAGAGACAAAGAAAATTTTGTAAAGAGAGAGATTCTGCTGATAAGAAGACTATTTAGTAACAACATGAGATAGATTACCACAATCTTAGGCTCCATCCATATGGAAAGGAAATACTATTTCCTTCCTTTGTGTTTGATAGGATGAAAGGAAAATTGAAGTGATACACTTTTCTTTGTTTAATATGTAAGAAAAAGTAGGAAAAATAAAAATATAGACTTTACCAATTATATCCTCAACTACCAATTTTATTTACCACTTGATTTTATTGAACTACATTAAAATAATATAATTCCTATGGGGTATAATTGTAAATTAAGATGGCACCCACTTTTCCTTCCATTTTTTCTCCCACTTTTGGAGGGATTGATTTTTTAAGATTACGAAAGAAAACTAATCTCTCCACTTTTCCTTCCATCCATTTTTCCTTCCATACCAAACAAGAGAAAATGTATCATTCCTTCCACTTTTTCCTCCTCCACTTTTTCCTCCTACCAAACACACCCTTAGATAAAACAGAGAGAAGGTGATATATGAAAAGTAAATGCAAGCATAACCAAATTCAATTCTCTATTTAGGGTTCCCCCACCAAGAGGCAAGAAGTAACACTATCAGCATCATGGGACCATGGTTTTTAAAGTGCGTGTGTTGGCAGATTGAGTGTTCTGTATGTGAAGCAAGGATACTAGATTTTTGCAGATTGAGTGTTCTGTATGTGAAGCAAGGATACTAGATTTTTTTTATGACGACTGTGATGGACACGTATTGAATATTGAGACAGACACACCAAAGTATACAAAATTACATATATATGCCAATACTAGTGCATTTTCCATGGCAAAATGTCGTTATCACCATGTCCATACTGTAACATGTCCATGCAACAAGGATAAAAACTTTCCTCATTAGGATAGTAATGTAGAAAGGCCAATGGGGTGCGCTAGCAATATTTAAAGCTAGCACAACCTGTCTGACAAATGAGAACATAACATATGCGAGCTATTTGAATTTAGATAAGGTAGAACATAGATTTTTTTGTTTTTTTTTGTTTTATGGAAAAGGTGCGAGTGTACTATTTTTAATCAATTAACATGTTATGAATTAGGATAATTATGCAAGTGGGTATCAGTAAATAATTAGGTAAAGTACAGTAACAGATGTAGTTTTCTCATCTAACTAAGGCCCAAAATTAAGGAGACACATAAATATATGATTAAGCCTGACAATTATGGTGAGAGTAGGATGAACTTTTCAGTTTCAATATATTGCCATTTCTTAAATTGATAAGAAGCCGATCTCCTAGAAACATTATGCCGCTGTTTTCCATTTTTAATCATCATCAATATCTTCTAGGCATTTTCCCATCAGAGTTCAGCCATGGATCACTGAACCATATACCATTGAGAAGTCTCAAAAGAACTTACATTTTACAAGTAGCATTCAATCTTTATGAGATGGTGTCAAATTTACAGGCAAGGAAACAATAGAGAAGAGAGGGCTTCATGTTTCTAGCAGAGAAAATGAGGAAGCCTAGATAACTTCAAAGGCCACTTACTGGGCACATAGACCAACCTTTTTTACTCGTGTAGTTTCAGATCAAGCTAGCAAGAAGCAAGTCCCTGAGTGCCCCTAGACTAGAAAGTATCTAGAGGAAGAAAACAGTTCGAATCAGTCATTGTGAATCATATTCATCTATTGGCACAATAAGTGCTCAAGTTTTTTTGCCATTGCAAATTAACAATACTTTTTTGCTAGAACTAATTATTTTGTTGCACACTAGTTGAAATCAACATCTTTGTTAAACTTCCAAATTGTTGGTAAGGCTGTCTCCTCCACTATATTAACAAATCGCGTATCTTCTTCAAGAAGCATGGAACAAAAATGATCCAGTGAAGTTGCACAGAAACCACAGAAGGTTCCTGCGGCTTTGCAGATCATCTAATCTAAGTTTACAAAAATCATCGAGATGACCTTGCGATTCTTTTGGACTTTTGGAAGCCTCTAAGTCAAACAAAGACAAGAGGATCAATCTAAGTGGAGATGGGATAGGAGAGGAATCATTCGATTAAGTCTCTTTACAAACACTTGAACAATGGGGGGCAAAACCCACAATTTAGCAAAGTGGTCCGAAGGGCCAAGGTCCTCGCAAAGTAAGGGAATGCTATCCTTAGACAATCTTATCAGGAGAAAATTATGCCATGAATATTTGAAAACCATATTATCATGTGCTAGTATTGTTAAATTGTAAGATTACCAAACCAATCTAGAAACATTCCCCTAGAAAAATGTTGGTTTCGGGGATTTCCTAGGCTCCTCCAGATCTCTATAGGGAGGGTGGAGATTGAAGAGTGTCCGATACCTATCTGCAGTGCTGGGGATTTCTAGCCGCAGCTATCTCATGGCATATCTTGTTAGAAATAAAAATGTCAATAAAACCAACAGAATCCCTCAACAGTTATCTTATTGGACATCTCTTAATAATCTCTTCTGGACAAGTGTAGCAGGCAGTGAGGAGAAGAGGAGAACGATCTAGAGATGAGGGAGGTACTTTTGGATAATTGGACTACGGAAGGATTCATATTTCAAGACAGTTAGCAGTACTTAGTGTTGGTGTTGGTTCATAGGAGTAACAACTTGTTGCTCATATGTGATTCAATATGGAAGTTTTCTTTTAGTCCCACAACAGATAGGAAAAATGATTCTCCTTTGTATTTATTACTTACTTTTTTATTGGGATAAGTGGATTTTGGGGGTTGTGGGCTAAAGGCGTGAATAATTGTATGTTTTTGACGCACTTAGCACGCTTGCGTGGGTGAGGGTAGGAGTAAAAAGGTAATTTTATATCCCATTAATTTTTTTGTTTCGGATTACGACTCCTGGTCTTCTTACGTAATCCCGTTATGGGATACATAGTGCGGATATCCTGGAGAACGGATTGGCCAAAAGATTTCAAGAGATTATATTGGATTTTTTTTTCGTTTTCGTCTTCTTCCTCAAAAGGAAAATTAAAAAAAAGACATAACAGAACAAAAGTTCTAGCCAGAACCAAAAGCTCTCGAAAATCTTTTCCTCTATTTTTATCTTTCATCGGGCAAGACATGATTGATCGACCGTGGAATTTGCCACTGAGTGCACGGTGAAGCGAGTCAGAATTCTTTATATCTTGAGAGTATATCGTCGTCATCCCTGGAGCACTGCTTTGATAGGACAAAATCTATATTAAGGACAAGGTTCTGTAACGTGCCTCAAAACCGTCTCTGTCTCTTTAATTTAATTCAGTAATTTTTCTTATTTGCATATTAGGGATTAAATAGTTTCCAACACTTAGCACAGAGGTGTTTGGGACAGGTATCGTGCAAAGCTCATTTGAGTCTTGCCCGTGATTAGCTCTTCCTTTCGGACTGTTCGTTAGTAGTATGGTCTCAAGCAAGTTGGGATTCGAGGAAAGCAATCTATTTGGGGTACTTCTTTCTTTTATTTTATCTCTATGGGGTTTTGTAACTACCTAAAATTAGAACTAGGAATATTTTTGTTATTTCACTAGAAGTTGTTAATTATATAGTTATATTTAATTTAGTGGTTAGTTAAAATTAATTAGCACATATTTGTCATGGATAGAATATTCCATTTTAGTTAGTTAGATGTCATCCATAACCAATTGATTCCGTTCATTTAGAGCTAGAATTCCAATAATGACAACTTGTGATTCCCTCAACCACACCTATTATATATGGCCTACTCTCTCTCTCTCTCCTCCTATTTCATTTTATTTTTTCCCAATTCTTCTTCTTCCTCCTCAAGTCTTCTTCTCCACCAAACCACTTCTAATTTTCCTCAATTTTCACTCCCAACCACTCAATTTTCACTCATTCTCATCCCAATGGAAGCCTAGAGCATTGAAGCACAAAGAAGACCATTGGAAAGGTAACCTAGCTAGGAGGATCGTGTCCATTTCATCCTCATTGTGTCCAATTTGGTAGAGTTCATTGGAATTCAACTCCCAATAGGTAAAATTTATTTTCCTTCCAATTTCTATGTTAGAATTCCAATTTGAACCTATAGGAACCTACCCATGGCTAGATCCAACCCATATGATGGTAAATTAGGTGGTAGAGAGCATATTTCTAGTTGTTACATGTATTTTTATGGGTCATTTGGTGAAACTACGAATTTATGGCCACCAAGTATTTGTCATAGGTTCCAATGACAAATTTGAGTCTAATTTTGGTAGGTGATGGTGTCCTTGTATCCACAATTGGATACGTAGTGATCATATCATGATACGCCATGATACGTGTAGGTGGATTTGATAATTTAGGTGTATTAGAGCTTCTTAGTGTCAATTTCTCCTTATTGCATTAGATCTACTTATTCTAGCTATATATATATATATATATATATATATATATATATATATATATATGATGTTTTATTGTATTTGGGGTTGGTATCATGATGTGGTTGTTGTGGTGTGGAGTATCATGGTGGTGTTGGTGTAGGAATAGAGTATCATGGTGTACCATGGTGTAACATGATACTAGTGTGCATGTCAGGTGTTTGATAATTGGTATCAAGTGTCAATGGGGTGTATCACGGGGTTGTTTGTGTGTTGTATTTGTGTTAGTGCATGTTGGTAGAGTGTATAGTGTGGTGTGCATTTGAGAATAGTTGTGAGTGTGCCATGAGATTCCAAAGAGTATCTTGTGATACATTGATGGATGAGTGTTCATTGAGGTTAGAGAGGGTTGTGCTTATGTGTGAACTTAGTGTTGAGTGTGCATTTGTCATTGAGGTTAGAGAGGATTTGTCTCCGGAATTTTATTGGCTTGTATAATATTTGGATTATTAGTTTGTGACTTGATAGCTTTGTGATATTATATTTGGATTTGTTTCCTCATTTCGTATCTTCCTTTAGCTAGTTGTGATTGAGTACGTATTGATAGTTTTCTAGACTTGTATTGATCTTGAGGTCTAGACAGCGTTCTACCGCCGATGTTGTGGCGTAGGCTGGACGTACCCACGTACTCGTGTCCCGATCATCCGGGTGCGGGCCGTGACATGTTTACTTTGTAATATCTTTCACCTCTTTGATGTGTGTTTTCATTAGTTACTCTTTAATGAAACAAGCGAGAGTCCTCCCCCCATATTCCTAAAAAAAGTTGCTCGTACTTCGGTCTTCCATAGTAGCTCCTTCGGCCGCAATCTTACTGCTCATTTTTTCTAAATGCTGCATCTAGTGACCTCTATTGCACATGTCGAAGCCATCTTGTCGACCTCCTAGGAAATAACTCATTACGACTTCTGCAGTCTAGCTTTCCTCGAAAAGTCGCTTATCCATTTCGACAAATATTTCAGCTGTCGTGTCAATTGCCAGAATTCATACCCATGAAGCAAAATTACTTGCTGCTGTTGTGATCCTTGCAATGGTGCTTACACAAGTGCAATTTCTTAGGGTCTGCTTGGTAACGGTGTTTTCGTCGGTTTTGGGGTATTTTTGAACCGACCGTTTATGAAGTATTTTAAAAAGCGCTGCTTATAAAAAAAATTGAGACACTAGTTTTGGTCGGCTCAAAAACCTCCCAAAATTGGTGTAATATAATTTTGGGTGTCTTTATAAACACCCAAAATCGACATGATTTGAGAGGTTTTATTATTCTATTATATTTATATCTCACCAAAAATATATAATTATTACTAACACCCTACCCTATTTTTTTTCATCTGCGTTTCCCTTATACTGTTTCCAAACTACGGCTATTTTCTCCAATAAGTTCTTAAATATTTCTCTTCTACTTTCATCCAGTCGTTTCTATTATTTCATGTGTTTATATTATTATGATCAAATGTTGACTTCTATTTCTTCCATTTTTTCGGTAAGTTCTTAAAATCTTTCTCATACTTTTATCCAGACGTTTCTATGATTTCATGTGTTTTTGTTGTTTAATGTGTTGTCTTTATTATTTCATATATTTCTGTTGTTTTATTTATATATGGACATATAGATAATTTTAATCGTGTAAACAAATTTCAGAACCGCTCGTTAATGGATTACCAAGCAAGGATTGGACTGGTTTAAAAGTGTTAGTCTCGAGACTGATCAAAAGATGAATGAACGGAGGCCAGAAACAGAGGTTCACACAAACTTTACATTCTACTCTCTGTTTGTTCCTGAAGGTGTAGTCGAGATCAGAGATTCACGCAAACAAGTTTGCTCTATGACTATCACGATTCCATCGAAGTACTACAAAAGATCATATTACAACTTTTCCTTTCAATTATAAACTGACATAAAGTAATCCGTTCTTCCTTGCAAGCATGTTGCAATTGAGACAGAACATTAACAAGGAGAAAATAGAGAAAGAGAAGAAGACACAAAGAAGAAGGGCTTATTGGGTGATGAAGATCACCGTTGCTCAAAGAAATATTCACACCACACAAATCTGCTCTCAGGAACCAGCAAGTTTGCATAAAACTTCTGGAACGCCCATTGTCACCGCTTTTCTGACTCGCACGAACTCCTCTGGACTCCAATGGTAGCAGCAACAATCAACTCTCTTCGTCTCTCTATTTCGAAGTCCTCAAATGAGGCACGAAAAGAGTATTTATAGAGTAGGGATGAAACCCTAACCATAATCCTGGCCGCCAACAGATTACGGAAAGATAAGAACGAATTTAATTCAAAGTCCACAAAAATTGAATCTGAATAAATGACTCAATCTTTCCATAACCGTTCAAATCCCGCAATCAACGGGTATATACGCCCAGCCCGCTGTCTGCGCATATACGCGTAACAGCACAGACGCAGTTGTTCCTGCACTCATAGACCCAGCAGCATAGAGGCTCATGAGCTTATACGTGCAGCAGTACAACAACACATGCGTGCATACGCGTAGACGCGTATAGTCGCGCATAGCCTGCGCATAGCTCCCGCGCATGCAAATGTGCTAGCAACCATGCATGCAACTCGCGCATAAAACAAGCGCACGAGCGCAGCAAATGCACATAAGCACCATGCGACAATGTTGACGTGCTAAGTGCAAAGTGATCCATCAAAGCGTCACTTTGTGCCCTTGAGCCCGAGTCCGAGTCGCTAAGCCCCTTTGAGATTTGCCTTCTAAGAAAAATTTTCTAAGAGAATTTTCCTAAGAGAATGACAAAACGCATACATGCTTTCTTTTAGGAGTTTAACCTTGATCCTCCTAGAAAAATACTCCCATATGGCACCCACATGTGCCCCACCACAACTCATGTGTACACCTCAACAACAAGCAAAGCTTAATATTGAGATACACACTTGAAATTGTAGCCAATGTTGGACTATCTTTACTAGTCCAAAAAAAAAACTCTAAAAATCCTCACATATCACAATATATATGGGTTGAGAGTTCCCCAAAGTAACTGCCCATCATGCATTAGGATATATGTCGTTTACGACTTGAATTTTTCCGCATTGGTCAATAACAGTATAATACAAGAATGAACTAAGCCTTGAATTTTGCATCATAGCTGCAATACTTCCCACTCACACAATGACGTCAGCTCTGCCTGTGGTCTCATGTTAAAGGACCTGTGCTGACCTAGTCTCGGTGTATGTATCTTGGGTGTCTACCAATTTACCATCAAGAGACGTCATATATCTCTTTCCATACAGCTAGGTGGGTTCTTTCAAAGAGTTTAAAATTGCTCAGCATGAAACCTTGCGCTTCCTTACGGTGTTACGCCGCTATGACATGGCCCAGAGTTGAGGTCCGCAATCCCTTGGTAGTGTCATACCATAGTAACATGAGATCCCAAGCCTCTTCGTAGTGTTGTAATACCTAGCATGGAGCATTATGCTCCTTTGCGGTGCTACGTCGCTACGACATGGCCTAAAGCCGAGGTCTGCAACCTCTTGGTAGTGTCGCTCCACTATAGCATGAGGTCGCCGACCTCTTTGTAGTATTGTTCTACTACTCTCCACATATTCGGCATTAGGCTACCTGCCTATATACGGTGCTACTGTCGCTATGACATTGCTCTAAGTTGAGGCTCTTACCTCATCGTGGTGTCACGCCACTGTAGCCTGGAGGGTATCGTCCCCTTTGTGGTGTCGAGCCACCCGTGCTTCCTGTAAAGCATGTCGGACATTCAAAATGTCCGAGAACTCATTAAGGCCCATAGTCATCCTCCCACAGGACTTGTTGTATTCATAGAACAATTAGTAGACAACAGTGGTTCTAGGTCCGTATTCCCTCAATGTCTCAAAGGACTATCCACTATACCTGATATTATCTTAGTCAATGATCATTCTTTACCCCAAAAGTTATATGTCTAGTAGATTTTCTTTGAACTAATAGCAAAAAATTTTATGTTAGAATTTCAAAGACACAATATCAGAATACCTTCAAGCCCATTTTGTTTGATGTGTCATTGACCAGCTGGCGCTTCAGACCTTTGTTGAACGGATCCGCTAAATTCTCTTGGCTCTGAACATCAATCACGACAATAACTCCAGCCTTGATAAGATCAATCACTGCCATGTGCCTAAGTTGCACAGTCATTTTCTTAGCATTGAAAAGATCATTTGATGCCACCACTGCAGCCGCCTAGTAGTCACAATATATCGAATCGTCGGAATCTGCGCACCAACCAATGAAAGATCATACATGAGCTCCCGAAGCCATTCTGCTTCATCCACTGCAGCCGCCAATGCATACGAATCAGATTTCATAGAGGAATGAGAGATCATTGTTTGCTTCTTCGACTTCCACGATATAGCAGCTCCACCCATGGAGAAGACGAATCCTCCTGTGGACCTTTCGCTCTCTACTTCTAAGCACCAACTTGTATCACTGAAGCCTTCCACTACTATCGGATGACCGATATAGTGCAGTGCATACTTCTGAGTCCTCTTGAGATATCTCATCACTCTCTTCACAGCTTACTAGTGCTCAACATATGGATTGCTCGTGAACCAACTCAGCATTCCTACGACGTAGGGGTGAGCATCGGTTCGGTTTGGTTCAAAATCGAACCGAATAAGGAAAACCGAATTCGACCGAAAACCGAATAAGCAAAACCGAAACCGAACCGAATTAGACCATAATCGAACCAAACCGAATTAAATCGGTTCGGTTTTCTGTTTATTCAGTTTTTCGATTTATTTGCGGGTTTTTTTAATATATATAGTAAATAAATATTCCTAGATATATTTAGTATATACCTATAGTATATACCTATATATATTTAGTGTATATATATATATATATATATATATAAACAAAATTTCTTATTCGGTTTTCAGTTTTGGACCGAAACCCAAAACCGAAATTGAATAAGAAATTTTAGTATTTTCAAAACCAAAATCAAACCGAATTTATTTTAAACCGAACCGAATCTCTTATTCGATTCGGTTCGCTTTTCGGTCCAAAACTGAATAATGCTCACCCCTACTACGACGAAAGCTAGCTATGTCAGGCCTTGTGGCAGTTATTGCATACATCAAACTCCCGATGACGCTTGAGTACTTCAGCTGCCTGACGCTTTTCCTTGCATTTGGCTTCAGCTTCTTGTCACACCTGTACGGAATATCGAATCCTGAAGATCCTGATATCCATAACGTATGAGCATCTTCTCTAAAAATCAGCCTAGTGCTAGGCGGCCGCCAACACAACGAAAACTCCCTATTCGACTATCCTAGGCGGCCCTGTTAGGCCTAGGGGAAAAATAAAAAAATTTGAATTTTCAAATTTTCAAATTTTCAAATTTAAAATTAAAATTTTCAAAATTAAAAAATATAAAAATATAAAAATATATGCAAATTTCTGGAAAAAAATTCAAAAAAAATTTAAAATTTTTGAAATAAATTCAATTTTCGTAAAAGAGTAAAACAAAAATTTATATTTTTTCTAATTTTAAAAAAAATCATATTCCAAAAAAAAATGTTGTGCGGCGCCTAGGCGTCCTAGGCGGCCCTTCGCCGCACCGAGACCGCCTAGCGATTTTTAGAACATTGATATAATGAGATTGTGACAACGTTACTCCAGTGTTTGTCCGGATGATCTTTATCTCCAGGATAACATCAGCATCCCCCAAATCCTTTATACTGAACTTGGACGAAAGAAACTTCTTTGCCTCAGTGACATATGTCAAATCCATAATAAGGATCAGCATGTCGTCCACATAAAGACAAACTATGACTCTTCTTCCAATAGTGAATTTTGTGTAAACACACTTATCTGTCTCGCTGACTCTGTAGCCGATCTTATGACTTTATCAAACTTCTCATGCCACATCTTGCGTGCTTGCTTCAGACCATACAATGATTTCACTAACTTGTAGACTTTGTCTTCAAGACCTTTGACGACAAATCCTTCTGGTTGTTACATGTAAATCTCTTCGGTCAATTCTCCATTCATGAATGTTGTTTTAACATACATCTGAAGTATTACTAGCTTGTGAATTGCACTTATAGCAATCAATATTATGATAGTTGTCATCCGCGCTACTGGAGCATATGTGTCGAAGAAGTCGATCCTCCTGATTCTGAGAAAATTCCTTGGCTACCAGCCTTGCCTTGAACTTGTCAACAGTTCCATTGGCCTTCATCTTCTTCTTGAAGATCCATTTACATCTGATGGATCTTGCTCCCTCAAGTAGATCAACCAACACCCAAGTGTTGTTGGAGGTTATAAAATCAAACTCATTGTTGACAACCTCCTTCCATAATATAGCATATCTGGTTTTCATTGCCTCATCATAGGTAAGTAGATCTGCTTATACATGATAGGTGACGAAGTCATCTCCGAAGTCCTTCTGCTTCCTTACTCGCTTTGTCGTCGGCTCTGCGAGTTCTGATTCGAACGTTGTCTCTTCAACGACAATTTCTTCTTGGACTACATCTGCATTGGAAGCATCAGCCTCCTTTGCACCACACTATTCTCTGGAATGTCCGCGAGAACAATGTTCTTGTGTCTTGCAAATTTATTATCAAAAAATTTTGTATCATGAGATTCGATGATATAATTAGACTCGATGTCGAGGAACCTTCGGTCATCACTCTTTTATGCATATCCTAGGAATATCGCCTTCACAGTCATTCCCAACTTCTGAATCTTTAATCCAGAAGCTTTATATACGCCAGACAACCTCACACTCGAATGACATTCAAGTTGGGTCTGACTTTGAACCAGAGTTCATGAGCAGTGACGTCGGAGGTTGCGTACAACACTCTATTCAGAATGAAAGTAGCCTTAAGCGCAGCTTCTCCCCAGAAGTAGTTTGGAAGATCCGCAGTTAACAGCATAGAGTTCATCATCTATGTCAACGTCTTGTTCTTCATTTCTGCAACTCAATTTGATTGAGGAGAATACAGAGCAGTTGTATCATTGACAATTCCATGTTCTCTGCAAAACGATGTGAATTCAAGAGACATACTCTCCGCATCGATCACTTATTAGTCTCTTGAGTTGTTGTCCAGTTTGTCGCTCGGCTTCAGCCTTGAATTCCTTAAACTTCTTGAATGCTTCATCTTTTGACTTGAGTAGATAGACGAACGCGTACTTAGAGAAATCGTCGATGAAAGTAATGAAGTACTTTATCCCGGCCTTTGTGGAGAATTGTTTGAAGTCACAGATATCTGAGTGCACCAACTCCAGAAGATATGTGCTTCGATTTATCCGTTTGAACGATTTTCTGGTGATCTTTGTCAGCGCACAGACTTCACACTTCTCCACCTCCTTTTCCACATATTTGGAGATAAACCCTAGACTAGATATTTTGTTAATTATTTTACAATGAACATGTCCTAATCTATTATGCCACAACTCAAGGGAATAACCAGAAGAAGAGACTGCATTGATATTTCAATTAAAGTTTAAACATCTCTTCGGTACAAAATGTCTTTCTTAAGTATGTTCTTTTATATGACATCACCATTTGTCCAACATTAATGTACATCCTCAAGCCTGTGTTACACAACAGACTTTCTGAGATCAGGTTTTGGCTATCACCGGTACATTCTTCACATCCTGAAGCGTCAGCGAATTCCCCGAAATCAATTTCAATACTACCGTCTCGATCCAAAGTACTTCAGCTTGTGCCTTGTTCACCATCGAAACCTTCTCGGAAGTAGGCTTGTATGTGGAGAACCACTCCTTCTTAGAGCAAACATGACATGATGCACCAGTGTCCACCCACCAGTCAATGTCGACACCAGTTGAGTCAACCTGCGCAATCATAGCAACCAAGTTAGTCTTACCTTGCTCTTTCGGTTTAGGCTTGGATCTGTAGTCCTTCCTGTAGTGGCCCTTCTTACTGCAGTTGAAGCAAGTCACATCTGACTTTGGCTTGAACGAAGCCGACTTCACCTTAAGATGGTTGAAGTCATTCTTCTTGTTGTGAGAAGTCTCATGCTTCCCTTTTGAGTCTCCAGGATGCACCATGTTGGCCTTGGCTATCTGTTTGGACAGTGAATCCACTTTGAGTTGAGACCTCAACTCGTCTTCAACATGGATCTAATGTAGGAGGCGCTCAAGATCGACCTCTATCTTCTTTCGGTGCATGTCCGCAATAAAGTTGCTCCATCAGGCAGAAGCTTGACGATAATACCCCCATAATGAATGAGTCAACTAAGGGCATGCTATCATCCTCAAGTTTTTAACGTAACTTAAGAATTTTTTTGATTTGAGACAACGTCGTCTTATCATCCTTAAATCACATCTTCCAGAACTTTTCTGTCACATGAATCTTGTTTTTGTTTTTATCAAACTTGTAGTGCTTATCCAGAGACTCCCATCCGTCCTTTGCATGGAATGTCTTGCTGTATGACTCTGCCATATAATCTTCCATGTAGATCAAAATCAACAGTTTGCAAAGGTTGTTCTCTCTCCTCCACTTCGTCTGCAAAGCAGTGACCCCAACAATCCTCCAAGCATCATCCGGAATAGTAGGCTCAGGTTATGTCAATACGTAATCAACGTTCACGAGTTGAAGATTGAGACTGACATTTCTCTTCCAGATGTTGTAATGCTCAGAGTCAAACTTCTCAAGTTTGTTAAAACTTGTGTCAAGAAGCTTGAACAATTGTTCTCCATCTTACTCGGATCTTGCTTTGAGATTGTTAGTCCCGAGACTGATCAAAAGATGGATGAACAGAGGCCAGGAACAGAGGTTCACGCAAACTTTACAATCTATCATATTTTTTATCATGAAGTTGTAGTTGAGATCAAAGATTCACGCAAACAAGTTTGCTCTCTGACTATCACGATTCCAACAAATTACTACAAAAGATCATATTACAACTTTTTCTTTTAATTACAACCCGACAGAAAGTAATCCGTTCTTCCTTGCACACGTGTTGCAATTGAGACAGAACGTTAACAAAGAAAAAGTAGAGAAGAAGAAGAAGAAGGGCTTGCTGGGGTGATGAAGACCACCGTTTCTCAAAGCAAAATTTGTCTCACACGGATCTGCTCCCAAGAACCAGCAAATTCGCATAAAACTTAAGGAACGCTCGTCGTCACCTCTTTTCTGACTTGTACAAACTCCTCTGGACTCCAATGGTAGCAGCAGCAATCAACTCTCTTCATCTCTCTATTTCGGAGTAAGTCCTCAAATAAGGCACGAAAAGACTATTTATAGAGTAGGGATGAAACCCTAACCCGAATCCTGGCCGCCAACAGATTACGAAAAAATAGCAACGAATTTAATTCAAATTCCACAAAAATCGGATTTGAAAAAATGACCCAATATTTCCATGACCGTTCAAATCCCGCAATCAGCGGATATATGCGCTCAGCACGCTATCCGTGCATATGCGCGTAGCAGCACATCCGCAGCTGCTCCTACGCGCATAGACCCAGCAATGCAGCAGCTCATTCACGCATCGCCCGCTTATGCAACTCACGCACAAGCGTCATGCGACGATGCTGACGTGCTAAATGCAATGTGTGACATCAAAGCGCCACTTTGCACCCTTGAGTCCGACCTCAATTCTAGTCGCTAAGCCTCTTTGGAACTTAGCTCCTAAGAAAATTTTCTCAAGAGAATAACAAAAAACATAAATGCTTTCTTTGAGTAGTTTAACCTTAGTCCTCCTAAGGAAACATCCCCACATGTGTCCCACCACAACCCATATGCACGTCCCAACAACAAGCAAAGCTTTATATTGAGATACCCACTTGGAGTTGTAGCCACCGTGGGGTATCTTTACTAGTCCAAAGAAAAAACTCCAACAAAAAACCGCTACTTAAAACCATCCAAAACCGGACCCTTATAACCTATCATAACCAATACTCTAAAAACACATCTAAAATAGCCAAGCAGACCCTTATTTGTCTTACTAAATCAAGAAAAAATTTGCAGATCAATGACTGTTCCTCGCCGGAATCATACCACAAATTGCCAAAACCAACCCACCCAGATTCATCAATGACCCGCATTCCAAAATCCGATCTTTCGACAAACCCAACGGTCAAAATCGGATCGTTTTTTTCAAGAAGAAGAAAGAAAGAAAGTCGGTACCTTTCTTGGCCGGCGGTGTCCCAAATCTGGGCCTTGATGGTCTTGTGGTCGATGGAAAGGGTCCTGGTCTGGAACTCGACCCCGATGGTGGCCTTGGAGTCGAGGCTGAACTCGTTCCTGGCAAACCTCGCCAGCAGCTGCGACTTCCCCACCGCCGAGTCGCCGATCAGCACCACCTTGAACACGTAGTCGATCTTCTGGCTGAACTCCCCGTGCATGTTCGCCGACGATCGGGGTTCCGACGATCGGAGGAGGGACGGGGGGTCCTCAGCTCGAAGCTCTCTTCATCGTCCCGTCTCGATCTCTCGATTGTTTCTGTTGCGTTCACGTCTTCTTCTTGATGCGTTGAGAGAATCAGAGCTGGAAATTTTGCAACTTTGGAAAATTGTTGGTGAAGAAGAAGGGAAGGGAAGGGAAGGGAAGGAAAGGGAGGGAGAGAGCGGGTGGAGACGTACGTGCTATTTTGGCATGGCGCGCGAGTCTGATGGGCCAACAGCTCGTGCGGTCCTCAACTGTTTGTTACTGTTGGGCCTTTTGACAAACAGCTCGTGCGGTCCTCAACTGTGTTTGTTACTGTTGGGCTTTTTGATTTGTCAACTTATTAGCACAGTAAATAAAATGATGAGTACTACTTTGTGTGTTTCTTTTATGACGATGACCGCAGTTTTTGTGACCGCCACTGGCCCGCAGACCACGTGGAGGCCATCCATTGGCGGTGGTAGGCTCCGCACTGCAAGAGGTAAGTGGCTAGTGAGGAGAGGGGACGGGCCAATTTGCGGTCCGATTTTTTGCGGGCCAAATATCATTCTCCTTCTTTTTAATTTGTTTTTGATGGTATCCAACGTAACGTTCGAAATTTTTTGTACACATTGTAGTGTACGTCTTTTTGGTCCACTATCCTCCAATTCTCACTATAAATGAAAAAAATAATGCGTCTATATGCTTCTTTTTAATAGTTGTGTTATTAATTTTGACAAACTTGCATTAAAATTAAATATATCAACGTTTTCGATAATCACTACATTTTTATGTTGGCTTTGATATCTTAAACTTTGTTTTTCTCTCTTTCCTATTTATTTTATTATGGATTGATTGATGTTGCTAATATCCACTTTTTATAAGTGAATGTGGTCTACGTCCAATGATAATGCATTGGACGAAAAAGTTTTCTCAGAAGATGAAAGCAATCCTTAGAGAAGAAAAGCAATGTTTAAAAAATCGAACGTCGGTCTGATTGAAGTTCAACTGGATTCAATCAGATCTGGCCGGTTTTTGTTAATTGTATATTTAAATTTTTATGTGTAGACAATGAATGAAGAGATGAAGATGATTATGTACTTCCTTATAACTCATAACTGATTTTTATAAATCCATCAGAGTCTAAAATGAGCCCATTCCAAATCAAGATGCCATGGATTGCGAGAGCGGAAAAAGAAAATAAGTTGGCGCGTCGAATACCTAAACTTTGGTACAAGTGGCACGGAAGTCCGACTCATCGCGTCTCAAGGAAGGTCGAGAGAGTGAACACAAAACAGGGGGGAATGGTAGAAAATAGAAAGAAAGAAACCAGTCAATGAGAAGACCATCACAGTGATAAGAGACTTTTTAGTTCCACATCGGAAAAAAAAAATTAAAATATCATGTATATAAATAAGATGTACATGACCTCTCCACTGTTAAGCTTTTAACCCACGTGAGAATATTAAGGTGCTTCGCACAATCGGATCCTTATCATTGGTTTGGATATTTTACGTGTCTGATCTGTTTCGGTTGGTTCCAATAGTTCACCTGTTAAAATTCGATTTTGTACAAAATTGTTAATTTTTTAGAAAATAGCTGTTTAATTAAGACAGGACCAATCATGTTGAACCTGGTCTAACTGTCGATCCGTTCCGTTCTGACAATATTGATAAAAATCTTTCATAATTTTTTTTTTTGAAAAAAAAACATTTTGAGAGAGGAAGGGATAGAAAAGTTTAGTGGGGAAGGAATATATTTCGTCAATTTAATTAGTAAATTTTATTAAATTTAAAATTTGCCAAGATTTTTGAAGAATTCTGAATGAAGAGCTTCTTTAGAGAAGATGAGAATATTATGTTCACATTAGAGATAGTCTATTTAGTGTAAGATATCATATTTAGTGTATCTCTGTTTTTTTAAAAAGTCATATATTTAAAAGCTCTACACTCAGAAGTCCTACATTAAATATTTTTTTTTTCCAGAAGTTCTACATAATCTCAATTTGTCATGAATCAAATCATATGAATATTATGTTCACATAGAGATACACTAAATAGGCTATCTTACAAACGAGGTTTAGTCCAACTTCTTTTAACTATATGTTAGATAATTTATGCAATCTTATTATCGAAAGTTCTTCTATCTGATATGAATTTATATTAAGGTACATTTATTATCTACTTGTTTATTATTAGATGGTGGAGAAGCATCAAAAATAATTTTTATTAATTTACAATCACCGTATATAAATATTTATGTAATTCCACCATTATCATATTTGATAATATAAGTAGTCAACATGCTTTTAATAACCAAATGTTAATATGAGTCATAGTTCTTCTCACCAAGTTGTTTTGTTTACTGAAAAAGAATATATATATTAAATGAATGTGATGATGAAAATAGTGAAGGTTTAATTGAAATTTAGATGATAATGTCAATAATCTTAACACTCCTAAATTATTTGTCAAAATATTATTTGAAACTCACTCTAAATTTAGAAGTTTTATAAGTAAAATAGAAATTGAATATAATATTTCTTGTTCATATAATATGAACAATGTCCTCACAATTATATATACTTGTGATGAACCAAATCGTAATTAGAAAGTATACACTAAATTCTTTGGTGAAGGCAGAAAATTTGTTATTCATACATTAGATAGTCAGCATTCTTGTTTAGGTGGACTGATGTCACGTTCCAGGCCCGCAATATCGGGTACGAGTTGTTAACACACCCAGCCTACGTTGTTGTTAATAGCGGTAGTCAGTTGTCTAGACCTCAATAATCGTCGAATAACCATAATCATCAATCTTTTGCTCAATCACATAACTAAACAATAGACACTACCCACACACCCACACGATCACCACATCCACTAGTATAATTTTCGTACAATGTACAATCATCACTCCGGATACAAATCTAGTAAATCACCAAAATAATATACAACATAAATGATACATCAAAATATCCTACACTAAGTCCTCCAAGTAGCTCAGCTGGCCTCAAGTGTCGCCTCCATGTCATGACCTAATATGTCAACATTCAGTCAAGGTTGGAGCAAAGTACATACCCGCATGAAATATTACACCATACAAAATAAAGCAATAAAATAAATGCAAAAAAAGAACCAGACAATGTAACTGAATGAGGTAATGGAATGCAACATGCAACACTATAAACTAAGAGAATCATACCATGAAACAATAATAACAATCACGCTAAAATCCTACGATAATTGAAATATCATTTTCAATATGTGACCAGCTAAGGCTAGATTCAGACTTGGCCAGGCTCGAACATACGGTACTGCGCATGTCGAGCTATGATTCGTACAATAATAAGTTTAGCCACATATCTACTTAAACATTTTTTCTTCCCGTGGTTCAGACATTAGAATTAGAATGAGATACATATCATGGATGCAGAGTCGAGTACAAAAATCTCATCGTGTCAGAGTCGTGTCTCAGTATGCAAAATGCGATCAGGCTAAAAAATAAGAAACTTGCATTTATTAAGTAAGGAGAAACATAAGTACGAAATACTTACCTCAGATCCAAATTGCAAAAGCTGCTCCTAGTCCAAACCTATACAAATACAATATTTATTTATTAGGTTTCCTAAACCAAATATCCTTCCATCAGGCTCATTATTTATTGGGAATTTTGACTTCAGTCCCATTTAATAGTATAATTTTAGATTTACATCCCACACTTTTTTGTTTACTAGACTTACATCCCACTTTTTGTCATAAAAGAAATTTTAACGACAGTTTTTCGTGACAAAATAAATATTTTTCGTGACAAAAAGTTGGATGTAAGTCTAATAAACAAAAATATGTGGAATGTAAATCTAAAATCATATTATTAAGTGGAATTAAACTCAAAAATTCTCTTATTTATTTACAAGTCCAAAGAGATAACTCAACACAAAATGTAATAAACCCAATTAACAAAACAAAAGTTTATTCCTTATACAAAATTCATCAAAAGAAAGCCTGAACTTATAGTTGCTAAATAATCACCACTTTGTTAAGCCCGTAGTTCAAAGCCAACCATTCATACGGACAAAAAAAACCTTCTGCTTGATTCTATAACCCAATGCCAGCTGTTAACTTATATAATCTGTTTCCTTTCCCTAAATGCCCACTTGAGCCCAATGATTTTATACTTAGTCCAGAAAATCACTATGTCCAGAAACTTTAATAGTAATGATTCTACTCAACCCAATTTAGTTACTCCATGTTCCCTCCCCAACAACCCTTACTGAGAGTGCATACACGATTCCAAAGAAAATCAAAGTTCCATCAAATCCCTTTCATATTAGACCCAATTTCCCCCATGGAGAGAGAGAGTTACTTTTGTCTGTAGGAAAAATTGAAGGAAGGAAGAGAAAGCAGCAAGAAAGAGTGGAGGAGACTATCATTGTTCCAAAAGAAAAAGGCAAAAGAAAGACATCATTACTTATAGGTAGGGGTATTTTTTGTTACCCTAATTGCTAATAGCTTATTTGTATCATCCTTCTTCCATTTTTTTTTATTAGTGTTATCCTTTCAATTAGACAATTTTTTTTGAGGATAAATATAATTATCATTATAAATAAACTATGAATGCATGGGATTCCAATTAGGCAAAAATTTTGGAGGTAAATATAATTACAATTAACAAACTATGAATGCATGGGATAGTAGTAATTAAAAAAAATAGGGGTAGTGAAGTTAGACTTAGAAAATGAGGGTAATAGTAATTAATTTTTACTTATACTTCGCTCTCTAAAACCCACAACATAATTCTTCTAAATTCAAACTTATACTTTGCTCCCTAAAACCCACTGCATAATTCTTCTAAATTCAAAAATCGGGCATGAGCCGTGGGTACGTCCAGCCTACGCCGCAGAATCGGCGGTAGAACGCTGTAAGGTCCGTTCTAGGTCAACCAACTATCTATATATCTCACAAAAAATCTGCCATGACCTCTCCAAAAAGGAGGGCAACCACGCAATATATAACTAGTTCCAACTTTTTAGCATTTTAATCAAAAAATTATATATTATTCTAAATAAAAATCTTATACATACCCGCAGCATATCCAACCAAATAAATCGTCAATCCAGCGGGACGTCACTGAAGTTGATATAAGGGCCATCAAAGTTCTCCCGCATGACGTCCCCTAGATCAGTGCCAGCTTGGTCAGGAAGAACCTGAAATAAGTAAACAATATAAAATTATAAAAAAATTGAATAAATAAATAAATGTGTGAATTGAAAATAAGTACTTACGTCGATCCATTGGCCCACAGCTCGGGACGATCTATATTGGCTAGTCGCTCTGGTAGAGTAGGAGGATCTGCAAATCCTGGACCATAGACATATACTCCAAGCTCCACCAGGAGGCCTGGATATGGATTTGCTCCAGTCAGAGCAACTAGTAGAATAGCCGGTGTACTAGCAGTCGCAGGAGTACCGGCAGGGGTAGAAGTTGAGGGAAGCCCGGGAGATGGAGTAGCGCCCCCTACCGATAAACAAGTATATGACGGGGGATAAACCATCATCGGCATCTACGAACTCATCCTCGGATGGTCGTGTGAGACCTACATCCGGAGTAGCTGGAGGATGCTCGAAAGAAGATCCTTTATGAACCTGTCATCGTGCACATCCTCGTCCTTGTCCCGCCATAGATAAATCTGACAATAAATAATAGATGGTATTATAAAACAAATAAAAATAGTAACATCAAGACATCATAAAGTAATGGATGGTGTGGTAAAATAAATAAATACTAGTGTGATGATGGAATAAATAATAACCGTGTCATTAAATAAATAAATAATCGAAGCTAATGCATATGTGTGTACGTACTAATCTTATTCATCTTTCGAATCTTCATCGTCTTTCGAATCATTTTCCGAATCATCTTCATCTTTATCTCAATTTTCTACATCTTTATTTTTATTTTTACTTTCACTATCACCTTCATCTTCCAATTCTTGTTCCTCATTCGATACCTCCATATCAGAGTCCTCCTCTATATAGGGTAAATCTTCTATGTCAATCTTTTCATTAACTCTATCATCCTCTACGGTAACATCAACCTCCATACCATCAACACCGCTAAACTCATATATGTAGGTTGAGACATGACCACCTCATCCTCCTGGTGTGTTAGATCCCCAATATTATATGTGTTTCTAGCTTTAGTTTTGTATACAGCCCACCAATTCTTATTATTGCGTCGTTGACTATGATAGCTCGTATAATACACTTGAACCATTTGACTATCCAACACAAATGGTTCAAAACCTACATATCTTTTTCTATAATTTATATCAACAAACCTAAACTGGTTGTCAATTTTCCATCCTTGCTTAGGTGTTGTGTCAAACCAATCACATTTAAACAGCACAATTTTTGTTACATAAGAGTATTCCAGCTCCACGATATCTCTTAGTACACCGTAATAGTCAAATTATGGATCTTCATCGTAGACTGAACCCCTCACACATACTCTAGAATTTTTTGTATAATTAGCCTCCTCATTGACAAATGATTGATTAATAAGCTTATCAGTGGTTCTAAATTTGAAGCCATTGATGGTGTATACATCCCAACACTTTGCCCTCTTGCTTGGTCCGATAGCTAATGCTCGAAGTCGTTCGTTCTGTAACTATGTACTAGGACAAAAAATCTGAAACATCACATATCATATAGATATTAGACAAAGATTGATCGGAATGCTAAATTTAGAATGCTTAATGTTTAGGATTCGTACATAATTATGGAATCATGATAAAAAAAATCTATCAACCTCTCTAACAAGATCATCATTAATATTATATCTCTCCATTTTTATCTTAGCTCTAAACGTAATATGATAATAAGGAGAATAGTTAGAGTATTTTTCTTAAAGCATATACAGAATTAAAATATGTAGCAAAGATGTGTTGCTTACTTCTCAATATCTAGCATCTCCTCAAGACCACTATTTAACAATATATACCGATGAGCAACTTTAAACTTATCGTCTTCCAACTACCGTACTTTAGTAGCACTTGTAGGCTTGTCTCCCACATTGAAGATAGTGCGGTTTATATTATTTGGTGCATCAACCCCACCGTCATCATTCCTTGGAGCTCTATTACGATTTGTTCTTATATGAGTATCAAAGTAGATAGAGCAGAAGTTTGAAACCTCCTCAATGATATATGCTTCGCATATCGAAGCTTTTACATGAGCCTTATTGCCCACTTTCTTCTTTAGATGATGTAGATACCTATAGATAATATATTAAATATTAGAATTATTTGAGTAAAGAAATTAATAGTGCAAACTAATCAATTTATACCTCTCAAATAGATACATCCATCGATAATGGACGGGAGCACCAACACGCACTTCATATGCAAGATGAATCGACAAATGCTCCATACTATCAAAAAATTGGGGGGGGGGGGGAGGGGGTAGCACCCTTTCTAACTTGCACAATGTCGATACAATTTTCTCCTCAAGTTCTATTAAATGTTGCACCGTCAACTTGCTAGAACACAAATCTCTAAAGAATATATATAATTTGGCCAGCTGAGTCCATACTTGATGAGGCAACAATTCTCAGAGCAATAGGTAGTAACCTCTCCATAAACATATGGCAATCATGACTCTTCATCCATGTCAGCTTGCGTTCGTTGAGATTTACACATCTTGCTAGATTTGACATTTTGCCGTCAGAAAATCTCAACTTTGAAATTCAGTTGCATATTATCAATTCATTTGTAAATTGCGTTGGAGGCTTGAACCAATTACCGTTTGCACTTTGTTTTAAGTGCAAATTTGAATGCCTGCAAATAATTTCCAAGTCATTTCTTGCTTTGAAAGTATCTTTCATTTTTCCCTTGATATCCATCACCGTATTGAAGATATTGTCGAATACATTCTTTTCGATATGCATGACATCAAGATTGTGTCTTATGAGATTGTCCTTCCAATAAGGTAAGTCCCAAAAGATACTCCGCTTTGTCCAATTATGTCTTTGTCCAAACCCTTCAAAGTGAAGGGCCGATATCGGATCTTCCATCACAGTCAATAATCCATCTACCTATTTCCAAACTACATCTCATGTCAGTCTCAACGGGGGCAAAGTTAGTTTCTGTTTACCTGCTCTAAAGCCATCTATGTTCCTTCTCCACGGATGCGACGTAGGAAAAAAACTGACGGTGACAATAAAAAAAGTATGCTTTCCGGCCATTCTGGAGATGTAATGCCTTACTCTTTCCCATACATATCAGACAAGATAAAGTACCATGAGTACACCCTGATAACATCCTATATGCTGGAAAATCATTGATGGTCCATATGAGTGCCACTCTTATCTGAAAGTTCTTCTCCTTCGATATATCATATGTCTGAACGTCGAACTGCCACAATTATTTTAACTCATCCACCGACGACTGCAAGTAAATATCAATTTTCTTCTTTGGATTTTTTGGACCGGGTATGATGTGTCAAGAATATGTAAAGAGTCTTCATGAACATCCACGGTGGTAGATTATAAGGAGTCAAAATCATCGGCCAACATGAGTATTGAGATCCCGACTATCCAAAAGGAGTGAATCCATCAGAACCTAAATCCAACTTGACATTCCTGGGCTCCGCAACAAATTTAGGATGACACCGATCAAAATGCTTCCATGCCTCTCCATCGGAAGGATGAGATAATTCTCCACCATCCATCTTTCATTCCTTGCTATGCCATGTCATATGTTCTGTCGTATTTGCAGATATATACATCCTCTGTAGCCTCTTTGTGATCGACAAAAAATGTATGTACTTGTAGGGACGCAACCTTACTCGGGTAGTTGACTTTTCTTTGCCCTGAATTGGCTTGTACCGGTCCTCGTGATAAAAAATGCATCTATCTTTATCATTGTTCTTCTTGTAGTATAATATGCAGTTGTTTCGACAATAATATATCTTTTCGTAGCCTAATCCGAGTTTTTGTATCATCATCTTCGACTATAGAAGTTTTCAGGCAACTATTTTGATCATTTTAGCAACAACTCTAACAAACTAAATTATCCAGTCGTAGCATTCCTGCGGCAAGTTAAAATCAGACTTGAGATTCAATAGCCACATCACCACCGATATGACAAAATAAGAATCACAACATGGGTATAAAGGAGTATCGGCATTCTTGAACATATCATAGAATTCCTTCGCATCAGGATTCGGATCCTTCGGATCAAAACTTTGACCGGCCGAATCAAATACGAACTCACCCACCAGGTTTCGCGGTCGATATTCAAATTTATCTCCGAGAGTGGACTATTCTACCTCCATATTGAAGGAGGAATGATATTACAAAAATAAAGGTTCTCCTTGAGCCATCCACTCCTTGTAGTTCGGTATGAAACACTTCTTGTAGAGATGCTCCCTCACGAGATCCACCTTTTTGAATGGTATATTATCATATTTGACACAAGGGCATTTGATGAGCCTCTCATCAATAAAATAAGGTTGACTACTGGCGTATTTGAGAAATTCTTTAACGTTCGTCCTGAAATTATCTGTCAAACCAATCCTACTCTCATGTCCCCGATTGTATATCCACGATTGGTTAAATAAGTATCGACTCATTGCTTTCCTATAGACGTGAATGATTACGCATGTACCATGTCAAAAGAAAAAACATAAAGAACTATGAGTACCTAGTTAGGATACTTGCTAAAAGCAAATACAAGAGAAAAACTTATCTATCGCATAAAAAATAACACTAGAAATGCTACGACTGGATAATTTTGTTACCAAGTATTGCATATAAATCAATCGACAAGGATTACTCATAGTAATGGTCCGATATACTGATTTCGATACCGATAATTTGAACCTTGGACTGTAGAAGGATAAAAAAATTCTTCATGTTTATGCGCCAGAGCAGCCATGCGCCTAAGGGCCTGATTTATTGAAAGTCATGCCGTATACAACGTAGGCGGCATCCACAAGGCAGTGATCCTCCAGCTCAGGCAATGTTGACCAAAGACAGTACTTCTAAGTTCAGTGAGGAGGCCACATAAGACTCTTTATGCGGAACACAAAATGTCTTCGTCCATGCGCCACTACTCCCTCAAAAGAACAACCAAAGCCACAGAGAAGCCACATGTGGCATGACCTAACAAAGTCGCAGAGATGCCATATTCGGCCAGGACAAAGAAGCCGCAGAGAAGCCACATGCGGCCCGAGCTACCAAAGTCGCAGAGATGCTACATGGGCTAAAATAAAGAAGCCACAGAGAAGCTACATGCGGCCGGGTCAAACCAAAGATCAAGGATCCGCATAGTATACTATATGCAGCCTGAACAACCACAGAGCAGAAAGGCCGCATAAGGACCTCTGACACAGATTCTGATATCTGTCAGAAGCTTTAACACATCACTCATCACTCTGAGACGCTTTGAGACTCGTGAAGATGATTGCTAAGGAAAATACAACAAGTCACATTAGTTGCTTCGACAAATGTGCCATGCCACATGTTCCATCGTATGCGGCTATGCCATATACGGCCTCAACCCCACACAGTTCCCATGTGTGACCTTGACCAAATACGGCCACAACGATTATGCGTCCAAGACGGCTATGCGACCCCTGACTTACGAGATCCTTCTGTTGCAGCCAACGAGTTCTTCGCATAGCTGGTGCGGGCTACGTGTCAAGATGACCAAGTCACGTACACAACAGGTTAAAAAGACCCTGAGATCTCATCAACAATATATCTCAACTGAGCTCATGTGGTAGTTCCCCCGTGACATACGGCTACAGATACGATCGCATTATGCTGAAGGGGCCCTATGCGGCCACCAACCATGAGCATCTGCGGCATCCATAGCACGTCAATATGGCCGCTATAAATAGCAGGGTATCACACCCATACAAGAGGCCGACTATCTGCGAACCTACAGGCAAGCAAAAGAGAAGAGCTTCCTCCCCCTACATTGGAACGTCCATAGAGTAAAGAGAGTTGCTACACTCCTAACCCTCCATCGTCACCCTATAGAAAATAAATTTGTACTTAGATTGTCTCCTAGGACTTCTCTGTACTTTCTTATCGTTTTTTAATTAAATCAAGCTCTCTTAGAACTTCGAACTTAATGTCGAACAAGGTGGCGACTCTGATGGGGAACTCCTTCTCATCAGATGAGAAGGTGGTGACACGCTCTGATGCGGCCAAGATGGGTTCAACCCAGAGGATGCTGGTAGTCCACTTCGACCAACAGGCCTTCGAGGAGATGCTCTCGGAGGGAAGCACTAGTCCTTCGTCGAGGTTAGCAAAGTCCAAGCAGACCCGCAGTACGTGGGTAGCAAAGGCCTCTACGCCTCACCCAACTGCGGAGCATGCTGTCACTCCCCGTTCTCGATATACGTATTTTGGAACATATTTTTATTTTAGCATGGTTGCATGTGCCTGGAGACTAGACCCATTCTTTGATTTAACCTGGTTTATAATTTATTTTGTGGGTTGGTTCAACTCATGATAGTCTTTGGTTCAACCCTCAAATCCTAGCATATATAAAACCAACATTTTATTCTCTCTCTTCACTTCTTCATTTCTTCTTCTTTCTTTAGCTTTCTCTCCCTATTTTATAGACAAGTATACCTTGCATGAGAAATGGAAAAACTCTCCATATTATTGTTCTATTATGTCTATTATGTGTTTCTAAGAACTTTTAGTTCTTGGAGTTGCCTATTTTGATTGATAAATTAGTGTAGATCTATATTTCTAACTTAGGTTTTATTGGATTTTATGAGTTTTTCTTGGTTTTTATCTATTAAAATTGTGTCTTCGAAAACTAGTTTTTTTCTACATGTTAGATCTTTCGATTTAGAGCATTTTGGCTTTTGGTTCACCTGATTTGGACTTAAAATGAGATTTTTATGAAGAAAATAAGATTTCAGTTTTTTTGGAGTTTCGTCATGGCCAAACCTGCTGTTGGAGAATACGAAGTCTTCATGCGGCCAGCGAGCTATGCGGCTGAGAGTGCTATGCGGCCCGAGAGGGTCATACGGATGAACTTTTGTCGTATACTGATAGCATGCGTCCATCCTGTTGGACGCATGACTGCTGATCTACACAAGTGTCCTTGAACACTTTGTGCATTCACTCGCTGAACGAATGAGAAATTCGCTAAGTCCAAAAGATACTCTATGCGGCATGACTCTATGCGACATTGAACTTATGCGGCAAGCAAAAGCATGTGGCTACCTTTCCTTGGACGCATAACTCTGAACTTTGGCGCATCTTTGGTGCATCCTTGGTGCGACTTTCTATGGTTTTGTCTTTTCTTTCTGACACACTTTGTGCATTCACTCGCTGAACGAATGAGAAATTCGCTAAGTCCAAAAGATACTCTATGCGGCATGACTCTATGCGACATTGAACTTATGCGGCAAGCAAAAGCATGTGGCTACCTTTCCTTGGACGCATAACTCTGAACTTTGGCGAATCTTTGGTGCATCCTTGGTGCGATTTTTTATGGTTTTGTCTTTTCTTTCTGACACACTTTATGTCACATCACTGATACTTTATTTATTTTCTGTCGCTTTATCACTTATCCCGAGGAGTAGACCTTAGCCCTGACTCTATGCAGCATGACTCCATGCGGCATAATTTCATGCGGCCAGGATTGTTATGCGGTCAAGATTATCATGCGGCCTCATGCGACCATGATTGTTATGCGGCCTAGAGACCCATGCAGCCCTACTTGTTTGATCGAATATTTTCTTGATTCATGTAACCCAATATTTAATTAGTAATTGGACTCGAATACTTTATCTGTGCTGATACTACTATTGCCTGATAATTATTCATATTTTTATGTACGCTGAGGTACGACACATCGTGTCATGTGTTAAGTGATTATATTTGGTTATGCATCGAGAATGCATCCAAATTCCTGAATGCGTGATATTGTAAATATGAACAATATTTCCCCAGCACGGACATAATAAGAGAGTCAAACTACCAAAGCGTGACTAGGATATTTGATTGTATGAATGTTGCGTACACGCTCGGGTGAATCCAAATTTGACTTCCATGGATTCGTATCTAGCGTGCCCGTACCTTATACGTCATCGTAAGGAAAATTCTCATATGACCACATTTTGAGATTTCAAATATAACCTAGGGCTAATTAGGTGACGAAAAGTGGTAGTAACATTTGGAGGAAACGGTATTCTGAGATCATGCCAACGAGCCTTCCCACAGAGATTCATTCGAAGTGCATTATGGGATGACCACCACAAATACTGTGTATCATCTGCCTTAGTGGAGTGCAGTATCTGACTTATTATAATGTCGAGCCACTGTTTCAATATAGAAATACTGGAACCGCTAATACCGTATTTTAGCACAGTAGCCCTGCGAAAGACTGGTACATCTTGCAAGTGCTTATTTTATTATATTGGTTCGGTTAGCTCGTGTTCGGCACTGACGTTATCTGAGGATACTTATTATTTATTATTCTGAGATAACCTCAGACTCCACAAAGTAGTAAGCCGTACAAATGATTGGCCGATATAAGAAATTGAATTGTTTGTGATTGTATTATTTCAGCTAGTAGCCTAGGAAAATGGACTATCTTAGTGTGAGGGTTCAACCCATGTCCTTGTTTGGTTGTAGGGTTGATCCTTAGCACTAGGATATGCCATAGACCTAAGTTACGATACTGAACCTATATAATATTATATTATTTTTCTTGGGCTTTTATTTCTCTATTTCGTGCTTCCTTTGTGTTACTAGCTATTTGGGGTCTAACCCCATTGATTTTGCATGGCCAAGTTTTGAGCCACCACCTGAGGATCCAGCATTCTTTCCCCCAACTCATAGCGCACACCAGGAATATTGTTGTAGGGGATAGCGAGTGGGTTTTTCTTCTTCCCTGCTCGTCTTACACATTTACTTCTTTTGGGCGTTTAGCCACCGGCACCTGTTAGCCGGCTCGTCTGGACATTAATTTTCTTACATGATTGTATTAAATCAGACCACAGCTGAATCACTGTCATGTACTTTGGCTACTTTTTCGGCTTCTTCTTTTTGCACAGCTGGACTCCAAGACATTTTAAGAAAGTATTTAGGATGCCTTATTGCTTATCATATATGCTCTATGCTTACTATTTCTTGTTTGAATGATTGAGACATAAAAGTTTTTGACCATAAGAGACTTAATTGTAGCATGCACCTCCTTGTCTTATATAGGTGTGATCGTCGTACGACGTATAGTATCTTGTACGGAGTAGCTGGCCATGTCCGTATCCATATTCTGGTACTAGGGCATGACAAGGTTTAAGTGGTGGTGTCACGCCCCAGTCCCAAAATGCCGAGGGACTGAGCACGTGAGCAATGGCCAGCAGCACGCACCGATGGACAACCCAATTTAATGGATCCATCAGGGCATGCTTAAGCTGTAGTCTAGCAGTACTAAGTACAAGTCTCAGGTATTACTAATCTCTTCCACAGAATAAACACAGATTAATTGCCAGAAATAATGCAATGGAAATAAATAAGCAATATCAAATAAGTGTCTCGGGAAACAAATCCGAAAATTATTCTGTTACATTTTAAGGAAAAGACAGAAAATAAAATACTGTGAATATGAAGCCGGTGCTCAGGAGAAGTCTTCTGCAATTATCTCGTCCTCGGTTCCGGGTTCCGCTCCAAGGAGTGCTCCTGTACCGTACACCTCGGGGTAGATCTCTGCGACTATACCTGGGGACATAGTCCATTCCAGGTCCTCAGGGGACATAACAAGGTACAAAAAATACAAGCCAAAACATATGCAGTGCAGCAATAAAATAAACAGCAGGGTAAATATGTAAACCAGCTAGTGATATGCAAGTGAGAGTTTTAGTCATACTCAGGCTGAGACTACTACAGGATCAGTGTCGAAGAAACCATAGCAGTATTTTCTCGAAGAGCCAGTAAGGAACCAAAGCTCTGTATCAGAGTCTAAGGCACCGCCAGATAAAAGTATTTATATTATAATATATTCAGCCTTGATATGATAATACTTTCCCCACCCCATGTAATCTCACGTCACAGTTCCAGAAAATATCAGGTACAAGTCACGCAAGTTTGAACTAATGCAATGAGTCAGGCTAGAATCTAAGCATGTAAACTGGAAATGACATGAAAATGTATCCTATACGGAATCACCAGGTATATCTCAGGCAATTCCGTCACATGAATAGTGTCCGGTGTCCTGGGCTGAGCAGTTAAACAAGTTCACACATGAAGCTACAGAAATCAAGTAAAATACTATAACCAGAAATATCTGAGAATTGGCAAGCTTTACTTGCCCACTGATGTATAACTAAGTCCAGGAAATAAGTAGCAAAGCTGCAAGTTTTGGCAAGGTACACTTGCCTGTGGTTCCGGCTATGTTTGCAGTTCTGACTTCGGCGGAAATTGCAGGCGGTACTCCGGTTGCTGAAACAAACATCACCATCAGATCCAGAAAATATCAATCAGCTAGAAACGCCTGTCCTTGAGTCCAATTTTGGAGACAAGGGCAGAAACGGCAGTTTCGGGTCAAAACGGGGTCCACATGCGAGCCCGCTTTGCACCGAAAAACGCGTCAGGGTCAATGGTCTCCAAATTCACCAAACTTAGTGTCAACAGGCCAGGAACGATGATACGAACCCAACGGAACTTCCAGAATTGGATTCCGATGAGCCGATCACAAAATCGCCCGTCGAGCGGGGCCTGTGGGGCCCACGACACGCGATTTCGTCAACGTTCTCAGAATCGAACCAAACTTGACCCACAGGACCAGCGTATTGCTACGAGTCCGATGGCGCAAGTTTCGTCTCGATCCGACGTGTGTACACAAAGTTAGGGCACGTTCCAGAAAGTACGGATACAGGACGATGTCCGCGGATACGCGTTGATCCCGGTGTGCACGCACACCCGAATCGACTTCTACGAAATCCCACACGTCCGTATTGACGATGCGCACGTATCTGTGAAGACCGCGCACGACCAAGTCGTCTCGTTTGGCGGGGCGTACTCGGTTCCGGGGTAAAATAGGGTCTGGTTTTTCCTGTTTTTGGATCGCGGTGTGCGATCACCACAGGACACGATGCCCCGAACGGTTTATCCGGGCACCGAGAGGGTCATACAGGCTTCGCAACGCAATTTGCGGAATCGAAAACGGAGCTACGAGCAAAAAGATACACGCACCTGAAGGGGACCCGAAAACCAGGGTTCGAGTTGTGTCCGACACGTGTCCGACTCGTGTCGGACACAGGGGAAGAATCTAGGGTTAGGGTTTGGGAATCTGGCCGGAGAGCGGCGGCTGGGCGGCCAGGCTGAGGCGGAGGGGCCGGGCCTCTGCGGCGGAGGGCGGCGAGGCGGCTGGGGGCTCGCCGGCGGCGGCGGCGCGGTCTGCCGGAGCTGCCGTTGTGCTGCTGCTGTTGCTGTGGCTGCGGCTGCGGTGGCCGCCGGAGGGGAGGAAGGAGGGGGACGGGGAGAGGCTGGGCGCGGCGGCGAGGCGGTGGAGCGGCGTCGGCTGAGCGGGTGGTGGCGGTGGCGGTTCGTGGAGCTGGAGACGGCGGGGGGGGGGGGAAATTTAAATAGGGCGGAGGAGAGGGAGCGGGGCCGAGCGGGGCGGAGGTCGTGGGGGTGAGGGCCGGGCGGAGCGGCGGGCGGCGCGGCCGGAGGCGCGGGGAGCGGCGGCAGAAGCGAGCGGTTGCGCGGGTTGTGCGGGGAGGGGATGTGCGGGTTTGCGGGTCGGGCGGAAGCGGGTTGGGCTGACCCGACCCGACCCGACCCGCTAGGCGAAGCGGATTCGGGTTCGGCTTCGGGTCGGGTTCGGTCGGGCGGACCCGACCCGACCCGATAGCCCAACGGGCTGGGTTTGGGCCCAATGGGCCGGGCCGAAAACAGTAATTAATAATAATAAAAATTAATAAAAATCCATAAATAAATAATAATTAAATAAATAATTAAATAAATAGTTTTATGTGTTTTAAAAATAGGTCCGGGCCCAATAAATTCCAGAAAAATTGTCCTAAGTCCAGTTTTTCATTTTACACCCAAAAATATTATTTTTATAATATTTTAATACTGTTTAATATCAATTAAAAATCATTTAATAATTAAAATCCTGTTTTTAATTTACAGAAAAATCCCAGAAAACTCCAGAAAATTGTGAAAAATCCAGATTTTAAAATTTTGAAAAATCAGGGGGTTTACAGGTGGCCTATGCATTTCTGTTCTTCAGACTTGTGGGGTATTATGGTCATAGGAGCCTCAATCAAACCAGATCCTTATTGAAACTCTAAATTCATACTCATCAATACTCAGCTTAGATTTTCCTAGATTTGTTGCTTTCTTGTTCCTTCTCATCCTGTGCTTATTGGTTCTTGTGCTCTTCTTTAGGGCTTATCTTTCCCCCAATGTTGCAGCAACAGGAGAGGCATCGTTGCTAGTGGAACGAGATCTTATGGAACCTCAGCCAAGGATCCGAGTTAAACCTACGATGAATGGGACCGGGCAGCAGGCTCCAAGTATTTTCGTACCTCCCACAGTGTCGGTCGTACTGGATACCCCAGTCTTGCTAGAGATTATTCGTGGATTGTTAGCTGCACAATAATACCATATGGTGGTGCAACAACAACAAAAGCAACATCAGAAACAACAACTCCAACAGCAGGAATAAAATTTTCTGTTGAATCAAGGGTTGCAAACGGCCCTAAAACGAGGCGAGAGAACATACGCTGGGGCATCTGTTAGATTTTGTAGACTGAACCCAGGTACTTCGATGGTATGGAGGACGTATTCAAGGCAGATGATTTGCTCCAAGATATTGAGACCATTTGACAACGGCTAAAGTTTCGGCCGAGGAACACGTTGACTTGGTTCGCTTACAACTCCAAGATCTGGCAAGGGATTTGTGGGCTACGATGGAGGTAGGACTGAAGCATCCTATTTCATGGAAGAATTTCAAGATCCGATTTAGGGCAAACTACTTTAGGATTGTGGCTCAGTGTGAGTTGCAGCAGAGGTTCATTAACCTCAAGCAAGCTGTAAGGATGGTAGATGGCTATGCGGCAATGTTTTGTCGACTAAGCAGATTTGCTCCAACCATGGTGGCAACAGAGTTAGAGAGAGCAATGAGGTTCCAGAAAAAACTTTACTTGGAGATCTTGTACATGGTAAAGGTACACGACTACCAGACTTTTGAGGCGGTATTGATAGCAGCCAAGAGGGTCGAGCTTACTTCTCAAATGATGGCATCAAGAAGAGTGGATCGGAAGAAGCCTCATGGAAAAAATAATGAGGGAGGACTAGTATCCCGAACGTCAGTACCATCACCTAGCGTTCGTATACATGATTCAGCACCGAGGAGGACGGCAGTTCCAACAGTGATATTACCAACTCGACAATAGTAGCCGAGGCAGCAACAACAGCTGTAAACCCCCAGATTTTTCAGGATTTTAAAAACACATTTTCAAAATTTTTCTAGAATTTTAACTAATTAAAATCAAGATATTCTGGTATTAATTAATTTTTAAATATTTTTATTAAATATTAAAATATTATGAAAATAATATTTTTGGGTGTAAAATAAAATATTAGACATAGGGTAATTTTTCTGAAATTTATTGGACCCCAGAACCATTTTTAAAGACCTAAAAATTAATATTTTTTTATAAACCAAAATAAACCCAGTTTAATTCTGAACCGAACCAACCCAGACCGGGCCCAAACCCCTAGCGGGTCAGGTCGGGTCTGAACCCAACCCGGAACCATTTAACCCGAACCCGACCCATACCCTACCCGGAACCCCAACCCGAACCCGCCAAGACCCGTTAACCCGCTACTGTTACGAAACCCTAACCGTCGAATCCCCGATCCCCCGACTTCCCCTCAGCCGTTCACCGCCGATCCTGGCCGCCCGCTTTCCCCCGACGTTTCAACCCCTCATCTCCCCAACGGCCGCAGTCCGCCGCTCCGCCTCCCCGCCGCGTCGCCTCCCCCAACGGAAAACCCGCCACCCTATAAAACCCTCCCGCAACCTATCTCCCCACCACCATCAACGATCCACCACCGCCACTACTCCGTCAGCTCCGCCTCCGCCCGAGACCCTCCACCATGGCCACTGACCACCACTACTCTCCCCGAGCCCCACCGCCTTCCACCTCTGCAACCACCACCGCCACCGACCACCTCGACGAACCCCGACTCCTTCGGCCGCCTCCGCGAGTCGACTCCGCCGCCTACGACCCGTAGCAGCCCCGGCCACCACCAGCGCCGCTACGACGACTCCAGCGCTTCTACGACGAAGACCAACGCCGAGCTCCGCCGTGCCCTAGCCGCCAGCAAGTCGGCCGTGTCGTGTCGCGCCGCCTCACGGAAACACGTATTTTCAGTCATCTTCGAAGCCCTGTTCAGGTGACTGTTTCTCTCTCCTCGCTGTCCCGTTTTCCGTTCTGTCTACTATGACGCATAGAATGCATGACCCTCTCGAACCCCGTGTAATTTGTTCGGGGTATCGCGTCCTGTGGCGATCGCAAACTGCGACCCAAAATCAGGAAAATAATTACCTTATTTTTCCTCGGAACTGGGTGCGCCCCGCTAAACTGGACGACTTGGTCATGTGCGGACTTTACCGAAAGGTGTGCGCCGTTAATACGGACGTGTAGAATTTTGTGAAAGTTGATTTGGATGTGCGTGCACACCGGAATCAACGCGTATCCGTCGACAATACCCCGTATCGGCCCTGTTCTGGAACTCGTTGTAACTTTGTGTACGCACGTCGTATCGAAACAAAACTTGCGCCATTAGACTCGTAGCAATACGTTGGTCCTGTGACCCAAGTTTGGTTCGATTCTGAGAACGTTGACAAAATCGCGTGTCGTAGGCCCCACGGCTCCACTTGACGGGCGATTTAGTGATCGACTCATCGAAATCCAGTTCTGAACATTCTGTTGGGTTCGTATCATCGTTCTGGACTTGTGGACACTAAGTTTGATGAATTTGGAGAACATTGTCTCTGGCATATTTTTTGGTGCGAAGCGGGCCACATGTGGACCCCGCTTTGACCAGAAACTATCACCTTTTCCCATGTGTCCAAATTGGACTCAAGGACAGGCAATTCTAGCTATTTGATATCTTCTGAACCTGATGGTAACGTTTATTCCAGCAACCGGAGGAGTACCTGCAAATTCCGCCGATGCCAGAGTAGCAGTTGGAGCCAGAACCCCAGGCAAGTGTACCTTGCCATACTTGCAGCATTTGTTTATACTATTCTCTTGATTTATTACTGTAATATCTCTGTTCAACCTAGGACCGTGTGACATTACTTAGCATCTGAATAATATTCGGGTGTCAACACCGTACGCGACGTTGTGTAACGTCACCTAGTCATGGATATCGAGACCCTATACATTCTCGTGCTTGCCTTATCAAGTACGTCATACCTCAGGACACCTGACACTATTCATGAGATAGAATCTTTCTGAGATATTCATGGTGATTCTGTATAGGTTACATGATTCATGACTTAGATATTGCATGTGCTTAGCTATTATTATGAGTTGTTGCATCAGTTAGAGGTCATGATCCTGCGTGGCATGGACATGAGACATCGTGGACATGAGACGTGTGATTACATTGGATGGGGAGAGTATTACCATATAAAAGACTGATTATATATATATTACTTTACTGGAGGTGCCTTAGACTCTGACACAGAGCTTTGGCACATTACTGGCCCTTCGAGAGAATACTGCTATGGGTTTCTCCGACACAGAGCCTATAGTAGTCTCAGCATGAGTATGATTAATGCTCTCATATTGCATATCACTTAGCTGGTTATATAGTTTACCCTATTGATTTATTTATTGTTGTACTGCATTTATTTTGGCTTGAGTTATTTTGTACCTTGTTATGTCCCCTGAGGACCTGGATCCGGATTATGTCCCCAGATATAGCAGAGGAGTTCTATCCAGAGGTATATGGAGCAGGAGAAGGAACAGGAGCAGGAGCAGGCACTGGAACTGAGCCGATCCCCGAGGACGAGGTGATAGCAGAGGATTTCTTCTGAGTATATGCTTATTCTATACTCAGTAGTTGATGTTGTTTACTCTTTATTTCTTGTCATTTGAACCATTGTATCAGACTTATCCTCGGGTTGTTCCCCGAGATATATTTTATTGAGACTTGTTGTTGATTTATATTTCTGATATTGTTTGTATTTATTTCTGTGGATGAGATTAGTACCATTGCCCATATTATTGTTTTACAGCTTAAGTATACCCTGATGGGTCCATTAAATTGGGTTGCCCATTGGTGTGTGCTGCTGGCCATTGCCACGTGTCTAGTTCCTTGATATTTTGGGACTGGGACGTGACATAGTTTTTGTGGTGGCCCATGCAGGTCTACGAATAAATTGTTCGGTTTTAACTTAGGGACCGAGCAAGCCTGCAATAAAGAATAGGATAAGTTATAGGATGTCATCCACTTGATTGAATCGTTCTTGATCTCTATATCGGATTTGAATTTCTTGACTTGCATCCTGCCTTGATTCTCCTATGCGCCTCTTATCATTTATTTTGGATGCAGAGTAATGGATCCACCAGCAAGCGACGAGATTCCTGCAGAAACACCACAAGGAGTTGTGGTTACCCTTGAAGATGAAGAGACACCAGTAGGTGAAGGTCAATCAGCTTAACAACGTAGTCAAGCAAATCAGCATGCCTCGAGAATCCAGCAAGATGACATTCCACCATCGACGCAATTCACTCCACCAATGCCCGTATTCACACAAGGGCAAGCTATGGACGGGCAACAGATGTTTCAAATGTACTACGCGATGATGCAAGCCTATCAGAAGGTTCATGAAGAAGCCCAGCAAAGCCAAACGGAGGAGTTCATTTACAGACTTAGCTCTGAGCTACGGAAGTTAATCAGCTCCATTGCAACGGACATTCTTGCTGCAGCACGACCCATGGAGTGCATCACAAGGATAGATTCCAGCCAGAAGCGGCTGCATGCATTAGCACTAGACCAAGCACAACAGGAAAGAGTTGCAAAGCGACCCCAGAAGAATCCACCACCGGGATCAGCACCAAGAGCCTTATTCCTGCCGACATGTTAATATTGTCGCAAGCGAGACCATTATGAGAGCAAGTGCAGACGCAAAATAGGATTATGCTTGATTTGCGGATCCAGTCAATATTTAGCCAAAGATTGCACGATGCATCGAGGAGAAACATCGATGGTTCGCCAACGAGCACCAATAGTTAACCAACAAGCTTTACCAGCTCCAGGAGGGTATCATCCGAGGCCACCTTTGGTACCCCAGGCAGTACTCTTCCAGCAGGTCCAGCAGCAGTAAAGGAATCCACCGCAAGGACGCGGACAAGCTTTTGCGATAACCTTGGAGGACGCGCAGACTCATGGAGTAGCAAATGCGCGTAAGTTATTCATAGATGCATTGCTTTAGCTCATGTCTGTTAGTTCGTGACCTTAGCCTTAAACCTAGTAATTTTTGAACTTGCTAATAATTGATAACCTAGTTTTCTAAACTATAGTTTTCTTGCTTTAACTAGATTTCCTTCACTCTTGAATTTGCATAAATTTCATTGCTTAGGGAAATGATATTTTTCATTCCCTATGTGTTTTGCTTAAACCCTCATCCTTTGATTCTCCTTGATCATGATTCTTTGATGGTGTCGTGCTTCGAACTTGTTTTGCAAATCGTGTCATCTCTGCTGACCGGTTATTTCTCTGATTGCGAGGACGCAATCCTCTTAAGGGGGGTAGATTGTAAACCCCCAAATTTTTCAGGATTTAGAAAACACATTTTCGGAATTTTTCTGGAATTTCAACTAATTAAAATCAAGGTATTCTGGTATTAATTTTTAAATGTTTTTTAAATATTAAAATATTATGAAAATAATATTTTTGGGTGTAAAATAAAATATTAGACATAGGATAATTTTTCTGGAATTTATTGGACCCCAGAACCATTTTTAAAGACCTAAAAATTAATATTTTTTTATAAACAAAAATAAATCCGGTTTAATTCTGAACCGAACCAACCCAGACCGGGCCCAAACCCCTAGCGGGTCGGGTCGGGTCAGGTCTGAACCGAACCTGGAACCCGTTAACCCGAACCCGACCCATACCCTATCGGATCGGGTCGGATCCGGATCCTAAACCCGAACCCGCTAAGACCCGTTAACCCGCTACTGTTACGAAACCCTAACCGTCGAATCCCCGATCCCCCGACTTTCTCTCAGCCGTTCACCGCCGATCCCGGATGCCCGCTTTCCCCGAAGTTTCGACCCCTTTCCTCCCCAACGCCCGCAGCCCGCCTCCCCGCTGCGTCGCCTCCCCCAACGGAAAACCCGCCACCCTATAAAACCCTCCCGCAACCTATCTCCCCACCACCATCAACGATCCACCACCGCCACTACTCCGTTAGGTCCGCCTCCGCCCGAGACCCTCCACCACGGCCAATGACCACCACTACTCTCCCCGAGCCCCACCGCCTTCCTCCTTTGCAACCACCACTGTCACCGACCACCTCGACGAACCCCGACTCCTTCGGCCGCCTCCGCGAGTTGACTCCGCCGCCTACGACCCATTGCAGCCCCGGCCGCCACCAGCGTCGCCACGATGACTCCAGCGCCGCCATGACGAAGAACAGGGCCGAGCTCCGCCGTGCCCTAGCCGCCGCCGCCAGCAAGCTGGTCGTGCCGTGTCGCGCCGCTTCGCGGAAACACGTATTTTCAGTCATCTTCGGAGCCCTGTTCAGGTGACTGATTCTCTCTTCTCGCTGCCCCATTTTTTGTTCCATCTGCTATAACGCGTAGACTGCATGACCCTCTCGAACCCAGTATAATTTGTTCGTGGTATCGCGTCCTGTGGCGATCGCAAACTGCGACCCAAAATCAGGAAAATAATTACCATGTTTTTTCCTGGAACTGGGTGCGCCCCGCTAAATAGGACAATTTGGTCGTATGCGGACTTTACCGAAAGGTGCACGCCGTTAATACGGACGTGTGAGATTTCGCGGAAGTTGATTTGGATGTGCGTGCACACCGGAATCAACGCGTTTCCGTCGACAACACCCCGTATCGGCTCTGTTCTGGAACTCGTTGTAACTTTGTGTACGCACGTCGTATCGAAACAAAACTTGCTCCATCGGACTCATAGCAATACGCTGGTCCTGTGACCCAAGTTTGCTTCGATTCTGAGAACGTTGACAAAATCGCGTATCGTGGGCCCCACGGCTCTACTTGAAGGGCAATTTTGTGATCGGCTCATCGAAATCCAGTTCTGGACATTCCGTTGGGTTCGTATCATCGTTCTGGACTTGTGGACACTAAGTTTGACGAATTTGGAGAATATTGTCTCTGGCACATTTTTTGGTGCGAAGCGGGCCACATGTGGACCCCGCTTTGACCAGAAACTGTCACTTTTGCCCCTGTGTCCAAATTGGACTCAAGGACAGGAAATTCTAGCTATTTGATATCTTCTGAACCTGATGGTAATATTTATTTCGGCAACCGGAGGAGTACCTGCAAATCCTGCCGATGCCAGAGTAGCAGTTGGAGCCAGAACCCCAGGCAAGTGTACCTTGCCATATTTGCAGCATTTGTTTATACTATTCTCTTAATTTATTACTGTAATATCTCTGTTCAACCTAGGACCGTGTGACATTACTTAGCGTCCGAATAATATTCGGGTGTCAACATCGTACGCGACGTTGTGTAACGTCACCTAGTCATGGATATCGAGACCCTATACATTATCGTGCTTGCCTTATCAAGTACGTCATGCCTCAGGACACCTGACACTATTCATGAGATAGAATCTTCTTGAGATATTCATGGTGATTCTGTATAGGTTACATGATTCGTTACTTAGCTATTGCATGTGCTTAGCTATTATTATGACTTGTTGCATCAGTTAGAGGTCATGATCCTGCGTGACATGGACATGAAACATCGTGGACATGAGACGTGTGATTACATTGGGTGGGGAGAGTATTACCATACAAAAGGCTGATTATATATATATATATATATATATATATATATATATATTACTTTACTGGAGGTGCCTTAGACTCTGACACGGAGCTTTGGCACATTACTGGCCCTTCGAGAGAATACTGCTATGGGTTTCCCCGACACAGAGCCTATAGTACTCTCAGCCTGAGTATGATTAATGCTCTCATATTGCATATCACTTAGTTGGTTATATAGTTTACCCTATTGATTCATTTATTGCTGTACTGCATTTATTTTGGCTTGAGTTATTTTGTACCTTGTTATGTCCCCTGAAGACCTGGATCCGGATTATGTCTCCAGATATAGCAGAGGAGTTCTATCCAGAGGTATATGGAGCAGGAACAGGAACAGGAGCAGGAGTAGGCACTGGAACTGAGCCGATCCCCGAGGACGAGGTGATAGCAGAGGATTTCTTCTAAGTATATGCTTATTCTATAATCAGTAGCTGCTGTTGTTTACTCTTTATTTCTTGTCATTTGAACCATTGTATCAGACTTATCCTCGGGTTGTTCCCCGAGATATATTTTATTGAGACTTGTTGTTAATTTATATTTCTGATATTGTTTGTATTTATTTCTATGGATGAGATTAGTACCATTGCCCATATTGTTGTTTTACAACTTAAGTACACCCTGATGGGTCCATTAAATTGGGTTGCCCATTGGTGTGTGTTGCTGGCCATTGCCACGTGTCTGTGGATGAGATTAGGACTAGTACAACAGTTTCGTGCATTACGAGCTCTAAGGGCAGTGCAACAAGGAGGACCAGCAGTAGCAGCACGGCCTCTGGCTCAACATCCGTTGCCAATACAGGCCCAGATTTATAGGCAGCAACAACAGAATCAGAAAGGACAATAACCACAATAGCAAAGAAGACAGCAGTAAGGAGCCCGACATGGCCAAGGATAGGCACTAACCTTGTCTTTATAGGAAGCAATGGCGTGAAGCGATATAGTGCCAGGTAACATTTTTGTTACAAACTTTTCTTCCATAGTTCTATTTGATTCTGGAGCTTCGCACTCGTTTATATCGGCATAATATGAGACACGTATTAGATTGAAGTTTGAGGCATTGCCAGCGAGGTTGAATATACTCACTGGCAATGGGGTCATAGATGTTAGTGGGGTGTGCCTAACATGTCCAGTCGTAGTATGTAGGCATCTATTACCTTCAAAGTTGATCGAGTTCCCTATGGATAACTTTAATGTTATCTTAGGCATGGACTGGTTGAGAGATAGTCATGCAACAATAGACTGTCATGAGGGTAGAGTGTTGTTTAGAATTCCAGGTCTAGAAGAGTTTGTCCTTAGCATAATAGCAAGATACCAACACAAGGGAGGAGTCACAACCATATCAAAAGAAGCAAACCTACTGCCTAAGATAATTGAAGAGTTCATGGACGTCTTTCCCAATGATCTTCCCAGATTACCCCGAGTTAGGGCTATAGAGTTCTGTATATAGTTGTTACCAGGAGCAGAACCAGTATCCCAGAAGGTATACCCTATGTCACTATCAGAGCTTGATCAGTTATATCGACACATAGAAGAACTGAAAGCAAAGAAGTTTATTCGGATCAGTGCATCATCGTAGGGAGCACCAGTGGTATTGGTAAAGAAGAATGATGGATCGACGCAGTTGTATATGGATTATAGGCGGCTTAATGCAATGAACGTAAAGAACAAGTACCCATTACCAAGTATTGATGATTTTTTTGACCAATTAAGTGGAGCAAGAGTCTTCTCCAAGATAGATTTATGATCAGGATATCATCAGGTGCGAGTCCGAGAGCAAGATATACCAAAGACAACATTTAGGTCACGATATGGGCATTACGAATTCTTAGTTATGCCACTCAGACTGACTAATGCTCCAGATGTATTCATGGACTTGATGAACCATATTTCCATGCCTTACTTAAACCAATTTGTGGTAGTATTCATCGATGACATCCTGGTGTATTCTCGTAATAAGGAGGAGCATGAAGAACAAATTAGGATAATTCTGCAGACTTTGAGGGAGCATCAGTTATATGGAAAGCTTAGTAAGTATGAGTTTTGGATGGATCGTACATCCTTTATTGGACACATTATTTCTGGAGCAAGAGTGTCAGTTGATCCCAAGAAGGTAGAGGCAGTAGAGAACTGGCCAATCCCAAAGATGGTAGCGAAAGTGCGTAGTTTTCTGGGCTGGCATGATACTACAGAAGATTTGTGTCAGATTTTGCTAAGATCTTTGCACCTTTGACTCGGTTGACGCACAAGAAAGTTAAATTTGTGTGGTCAGCGAATTATCAAATAGCCTTTGAAGAGTTGAAGAATAAGTTAATCTATGCCCTAATCCTTACTCTTTCAGCAGGCTCCGGAGGATTCACAGCATACTGTGATGCATATGGAAAAGGACTTGGATGTGTTTTAATTCAACAAGGATGAGTGATAGCATATGCTTCTCGGCAGCTTAGAGATCACGAGAAGAATTATCCAACTCACTATTTGCAGTTAGCAGCTGTAGTGTTTATACTTAAGCTATGGAGTCAGTACTTATATGGTGATCGAGTAAAAATATTCACGGATCATAAGAGTCTGAAGTATGTGTTCACACAGAAGGAACTAAACATGGGGCAGAGAAGGTGGCTAGAGTTGCTGAAAGATTATGACATAGAATTTTAATACCATTCAGGCAAGGCTAATATAGTAGCTAATGCACTTAGCAGAAGATGTGGAGCATTTATGTTGACTACTCAGAAGCACATTCTAGAAGACTTAAGAGAGATGGGTATCGAGATAGTATTTTCACAGAGTACAGGTGTTCAGGCTAGCCTATAGATTCAGTCAACTTTGATAGATAGAATCAAGCTAGCTCAGGTAGAGGACCCGAAGATTCAAAAGCTACGAGAAGAATGTGAGTCAGGTCTTCGGAAGGAGTTGATAATAGATGCAGATGGGACACTAAGGTTTGGAAATCGTCTATGCGTACCGAGCAAAGATATTCGACAAGAAGTTATGACTGAAGCACATAGTTCCCAGTATTCCATTCATCCGAGAGGCACGAAGATGTACCAAGGTATCAAGCAACACTTTTGGTGGAACGGAATGAAGAGAAAAATAGCAAACTTCGTATCACGATGTCTAATATGTCAGCAAGTGAAGACAAAACAACAAAGACCAGCAGGATTATTACAACCGCTTCCTATTCCAAAGTGGAAGTGGGAACACATCACGATGGACTTTGTGACTGGTTTACCTAGAACACCGAATGGTCGAGATGCAGTTTGGGTAGTAGTAGATCGTCTCACAAAAGTAGCTCACTTTTTTTCTTTTCGAGTAGGATAGTCTACAGAATAATTGGCTGAAATATATATGCGACATATAGTGAGACAACACGGTATCCCAATAAGTATTATATCAGATCGATACATACGATTCACTTCTCATTTTTGAAAAAAGTTTGCACCAGAGCTTGGGCACCAAGTTAAGATTCAGCACAACTTACCACCCTCAGAAAGACGGACAATCAGAAAGAACCATCCAGACATTGGAAGATATGCTACGAGACTGTACCTTAGATCTTGGTGGATCTTGAGAGAATCACCTTCACTTGGTGGAATTCTCATACAATAACAGTTATCAGTCCAGTATTCATATGGCACCTTTCGAAGCACTATACGGCATGAAGTGTAGGTCACCGTTGGCTTGGAACGACATTGGTGAGAAGAAGATGTTAGGCCCTGAAATGATCACGCAGACAGTAGAGATTGTCAAGAAGATTAGAGAGCGACTTCGAGTTACACAAGATAGGCATCGTCATTGGTCAGATCAGCATCGTAGACCTTTAGAGTTTTGTGTCAGCGACCACATGTTTTTATGAATTTTGCCTACCAGTGGAGTCATTAGATTTGGGGTTCGCGGGAAGCTTAGTCCCAGATATGTAGGTCCGTTCGATATTTTTGAGCGGGTTGGCGATGTTGCTTATCGTCTTGCCCTTCTATCTTCGTTACGTGAGGTACACGATATATTTTATGTGTCTCAGTTGCATAGGTATATTCTGGATCTGAGTCATATCCTCGATCACTCTGAATTAGTCGTTGGTACCGACTTATCTTATGAGGAGCAATCCATATCCATTCTGGATCGAAAAGAAAAATTACTCAAGAATCGGACTATTTCTCTTATCTGAGTGGCCTGGGGACATCACACTCTTGAAGAATCGACGTAGGAGCGCGAGGACAATATTCGATCTCGGTACCCATACATGTTCGATTCGGAAGGAATATTCTATCTTATGCCTTCATATCTCGAATTCTGTGATCAGGTGATTACTTAGGTGTTGTGGTGATATTGCTTGTATGAGTATTTTCTAGTAGGTTTATATCGTGCTTGTCCTGACTTCTCTAGCTATTGCTTGGATTTGAATTCCGAGGATAATATTTTTCTAAGGTGGATAGAGATGTCATTCTCCGTTCCCGATATACGTATTTTAGAACATATTTTTATTTTAGCATGGTTTCATGTACATGGAGATTAGACCCATTCTTTGGTTTATCCTAGTTCATGGTTTATTTTGTGGGTTGGTTCAACGCATGAGAGTCTTTGGTTTAACCCTTAAACCCTAGCATATATAAACCAATATTTTATTCTCTATATTTACTTCTTCATTTCTTTCTCTTTCTTTAGCTTTCTCTCCCCATTTCATAAGCAAGTACACATTGCATGAGAAATGGAGAAACCCACCATATTATTATTCTATTATGTATTTTTAAGCACTTCTAGTTCTTTGAGTTGTCTGTTTTGATGGATGGATTAGTGTAGATCTATATTTCTAACTTAGATTTTATTGGATTTTATGATTTTTTCTTTGTTTTGATCTATTAAACTTGTGTCTTTAAAAACCAGTTTTCTGCTACATGTTAGATCTTTCGATTTAGAGCATTTTGGCTTTTGGTTCACCTGATTTAGACTTAAAATGAGATTTTTATGAAGAAAACAAGATTTCAATTTTTTGGAAGTTTCGCCATGGCCGAACCTGCTGTTGGAGAAGATGACGTCTTCATGCGGCCAACAAGCTATGCGGCTGAGAGTGCTATGCGGCCCGAGAGAGTCACGCGGCTGAACTCTTGCCGCATACTGACAGCATGTGTCCATCCTGTTGGACGCATGACTGTTGATCTACACAAGTGTCCTTGAACACTTTGTGCATTCACTCGCTGAACGAATGAGAAATTCGCTAAGTCCAAAAGACACTCTATTCGGCATGACTCTATGCGACATTGAACTTATACGGCAAGCAGAGCATGCAACCACCTTCCCTTGGACGCATGACTCATGAACTTTGGCGCATATTTGGCGCATCCTTGGCGTGTCTTTCTATGGTTTTATCTTTTCTTTCTGACATATGTCACATCACACTTTACGTCACATCACTGACACTTTATTTATTTTTCGTCGTTTCATCACTTATCCCGAAGGAGTAGACCTTAGCCCTGACTCTATGTGGCATAATTTCATGCGGCCAGGATTGTTATGCGGCCAGGATTGTCATGCGACCTGACTTCTCATACGGCCATGATTGTTATGCGGCCTAAAGACCCATGCGGCCCTGCTTGTTTGATCGAATATTTTTTTATTCATGTGACTCAATGTTTAATTGGTAATTGGACTCGAATACTATATCCGTGCTGATACTACTATTGCCTTATAATTATTCATGTTTTCATGTGTGTCAAGGTAAAACACATCGTGTCATGTGTTAAATGATTATATTTGGGTTGTGCATCAAGAATACCTCCAAATTCCTGAATGCGTGATATTATAAATATGAACAATGTTTTCCCAGCATAGGCATAATAAGAGAGTCAAACTGCCAAAGCATGGTTAGGATATTTGATTGTATGAATGTTGCATACACGCTCGGATAAATCCAGATTTGACTTCCATGGATTCGTATCTAGCGTGCTCGTACCTTGTACGTTATCTTAAAGGAAATCCTTATGTGACCACGCCCTAAGATTTTAAATACAACCTAGGGCTAATTAGTTAATGAAAAATGGTAGTAACATTTGGATGGAATGGTATCCCGAGATCATGCCAACGAATCTTCCTATAGAGATTCATTCGAAGTGCGTTATGGCCTGGCCACCACAGATAGTGTGTATCATTTGCCTTAGTGGAGTGCAGTATCTGACTTATTATAATGTCGAGCCACTGTTTCAATATAGGAATATTAGATCACTAATACCGTATTTTTAGCGCAGTGGCCCTACGGGGGACTGGTGCATCTTTCAAGTGCTTATTTTATTATATTGGTTCGGTTAGCTCGTATTGGGCACTGCCGTGGTCTGAGGATACTTATTATGCATTATTCTGAGATAACCTCAGACTCCAAAAAATAGCAAGCCGTATAAATGATTGGCCGATATAAGAAATAGAATTATTTATGATTGTATTATTTTAGCTAGTAGCCTAGGGAAATGGACTATCTTAGTATGAGGGTTCAACCCTTGTACTTGTTTGGTTGTAGGGTTAAGTCTTAGCGCTAGGATATGCCATGGACCTAAGTTACGATATTGAACCTATGTAATATTATATTTTTTCCTTGCATTTTTGTTTCTCCATTTCGTGCTTCCTTTGTGGTACTTGCTATTTGCGGTCTAATCCCACTGGTTTTGCATGGTCAGGTTTCGAGCCAGGACCTGAGGATCCAGCATTCTTTTCCCCAACTCATGACGTGCACCAGAAATATGGTCGCAGGAGATAACGAGTGAGTTTTTCTTCTTTCCTGCTCGTCTTGAACATTTACTTCTTTTGGACATTTAGCCACTGGTACCTATTAGCCAGCTCGTCTGGACATTAGTTTTCTTACATTATTGTATTAAATCAGACTATCACTGAATAATTGTCATGTACTTTTGCTACTTTTTTGGCTTCTTATTTTTGCACAACTGGACTCTAGAACATTTTGAGAAAGCATTTGGGACACCTTTTTGCTTATCGTATATGTCTATGCTTACTGTTTATTGTTTCAATGATTGAGACATAGAAGTTCTTGACCATAGGAGACTTGATTGTAGCATGCACCCCCTTGTCTTATACAACCGTGATCGTTGTACGACATATAGTACCTTGTACGGGATAGCAGGCCATGTCGGTCTCTGTATTCTGGTACTGGGGCGTGACAAGGTTAAGTGGTGGCCCATGCAGGTCTGTTCTTCAGACTTGTAGGGTATCATGGTCATAGGAGTCTCAATCAAACTTGATCCTTCTTGAAATTCTAAATTCGTACTCTTCAATACTCAGCTTGGATTTTTCCAGATTGGTTGCTTCCTTATTCCTTCTCGTCATGTACTTATTGGTTCTTTTGCTCTTCTTTAGGGCTTCTCCTTCCCCCGATGTTGCAGCAACAGGAGAGGCAGCATTGCCAGTGGAACGAGATCTTTTGGAACCTCAGTCAAGGATTAGAGTTGAACCCACGATGAATGGGACCGGGCAGCAGGCTCCTAGTATTCTCGTACCTCCCACAGTGTCGGCAACACTGGATACCCCAGCCTTGCTAGAGATTATTCATGGATTATTGGCTACACAACAACACTAGATGGTGGTGCAACAACAACAGCAACATCAGCAACAACAGCTCCAACAACAAGAACATAATGTCCTATTGAACCAAGGGTTACAAACGGACCTAGAACGTGGTGAGAGAACAGACTCTGCGGCATCTGTTAGATTTTGTAGACTAAACCCCAGGTAATTCGATGGCACGGAGGACGTAATCACGACAGATGATTGGCTCCAAGATATTGAGACTATTCTGACAGTGGCTAAAGTTTTTGCCCAGGAACAAGTTAACTTGGTTCACTTACAACTCCAAGATCTGGCAAGAGATTGGTGGGCTACGATGGAGGTAGGACTGAGGCATCATATTTCATGGAAGGATTTTAGGACCCGGTTCAGGGTGAAGTACTTTGGGATTGTGGCTCAGTGTGAGTTGCAGCAGAGGTTCATTAACCTCAAGCAAGCTGGAAGCACGGTAGATGACTATGCGACAGAGTTTTGCCGACTAAGCATATTTGCTCCAACGATGATGGCAACAAAGTTGGAGAGAGCAATGAGGTTCCAGCAGGAACTTCACTTGGATATCTTGCACATGGTAGAGGTGCATGACTACCAGACCTTCGAGGCAGTATTGATAGCAGCTAAGAGGGTCGGGCTTACTTCTCAAAGGATGGCATCAAGAAGAGTGGATCGAAAGAGGCCTCATGGACAGAACAATGAGGGAGGACCAGTACCCCGAATGTCTGTACCAATACCTGGCGTTCGTATACATGATTTAGCACCGAGAAGGAAGGCAAAGGTCTACCCGTGTGCTCGGTTTACCGTGCTCAGAAAAATGGTGCAAAGGTGAGTCAGCCCTCGCCTGACTTGTGTAATATGATCAATCATAAGCGCAAGGTGAGGGAGGCAACAACAAAATATGAAATTTCCTCCCCAGGACATCACTGTGCCAAAATCATCATCAACTGCTGCTGCAACAAAGTGGCAGCACCTACAAGCAGGCAGTCGACATTCCCACGACTGCACCCGATGGAACCTATCAGGCAATAATCCAAGGATCAGGTGCAAACATCCGAGGAGGATGAGATACCATTTGCCTTATGTTACTTTGCTCGGAAGGTCCCTTCCACCATGGGAGAAAAGAAATCCAACACCTCCAGTCCGTCAATCTCAACCAGCGCATTGAGAAGACGACTACCAGGAGGACAATCAGGGGGACCTACATAAGGTATTTTTCAGGACACCCGCTCGAAGAAGAAGCTCCCAGCCGCTGAGGGTAATGCTGCCTCAGAAGTACTGGGGGTTGCACAAGGTGGGGGTAGAAATCCACTGGACCTATACGACAATCCGGCATTCCGTGGAGATAATGATTCCCAAGGAATGGATGTTGAAGTCCCTAGGGGTAGCCACCCTCGGAGAGAAGACGCCAACTCCAACGCTGGGGGTAGTCTTCCATCAGAGTTCGAACATGATGCAGCACCACTAGCTCTCCCCGATGACTATTCACTACAAGAGTTCGAAGTAGAGAGTGCTACGTCAACCACCCCTTCCTACTCGCCTCATGTAAGAACGACATATATGGCAGAAGACGACCACGAAGGCCCCAGTGACCGGCAGTGTCTTGAACTCTCGAGGCCATGATGCACACTATGAGTGAGTCAATGCAAGCTTTGACCCAAGCGGTGCTAGCCATCAAGGCGACTATAGCCTCCCAACCACCAAGGGCCTCGGGTCAAGACCTTGTAACTAATGCAGATTCAAATGGAACCGCTCCCCCGTTGGCGCCTGTCATGCTCTACCAGGGTTGTCTGCTCCTCTCGCGACAGATGAAGCTAAGGAAGCGATGAGGAAGGTCCGAGAAATCCAAACTCGCATAGATTCCATGAGCAATAGGGACTCACTCCGCGATCTCAGAGTACGGCAGCCATATTCACTGGAATGGAGGGATGTACCATATCCGTCCAAGTACAAACCCTTGAATATTGACACATTTGATGGGAAGTCTTCCCCCCGTCGGTATATGAGCTACTTCGAAACTACGATAGGGCACCTACCCTGCAACGATGTTATCCTTACTAGGCTCTTCATTGGGACATTATCCGGGGTAGCCTTCGACTGGTTTTGTAGTCTCCAAGATAACTGTATCTCATCGTTAGACGACCCCAATAGTCTTTTTCTCCAAATATTCTATGAGGCGGGAAGTGATATGACTATGTCCTCCCTGATGGACGTTTCCCAGGGAGAAAAGGAACAAGCACAAAATTATATTGAGCGATTCAGACAAGCTGAGCTGAGGTTGCCACCTGGCAATCTCGAGACGACGCTGATGGAGATGTGCCGGAGAAACCTACTTTCGACAGTCAGCCTCTGGATGGGTGATAGCCAGCTTAAAGACTGGACAACGTTCATTATAAATATTGTCGGCGCCAAGAAGAAAGTCAAGGATGCCCGACTCTTGGGCATACAGATCCCTGTCGCCGATAATAGGGGGAGACGTCCCAATAACAACAACGGCGGCAACAGCAGCCGCGAGAGAAAAGGGAAGCAGGCCTTGGTCGCCAACCTAACCAAGAAGCCGGAGCAAAAGCAGGTGGAAGCTCTGAAACCAAAGGAGACTCTTTCGAGGATGATGATGTCATGCCCATCTTTGACATGCTGATAAAGGAAGAAAAACTTCGGCTCCCCGATGTCAAACGCCAGCCGAAAGCGGTAAGAACCTTCCAAGTGGGAGATCTCGTCTTGACAGTAAGAAGACCGATGGTTATAACCCACAAGACAGCCGATAAATTCTAGCCTAAATGGGAGGGCCCGTTCATCGTAGAGTCCGTATTCTCCAATTGTGCCTACCGGCTAGCAAAACTCAATGGCGACTTTCTTATGATGCCTATCAACAACAAGTTCCTGAAAATGTACTACGTCTAAACTTGACTTGTACTCCCCGTATCACCAGTGGGACAACCCTGATGTACATCTCTACACTCTTGGTTCTTCATCCCCAACATTTGCCTATGTGCAATATTTTCTCCTTCTTTACAAATTTCTGTAAAAGCAATCATATGTATCCCGGAGTCTTGGATAAGCAACAGATGATGGATCCTTAAATTCTTTCCAGCAGAGTAGTCCTTAGGTCCACTCGCACACTCCTGCAGTGACCACTCAAAAAACTAATTTCGTTAGACGTTAGCCATGTTCACATTACCTCTGAGCTATCGTCCCCCAATCTTCCCAGTGAAGCAATCCTCAGGTCTATCTTCATGTTCGGAGAGACCACACTCAACAAATAACTCCTTGATGAGTTTTTCGGACATCGGTTCACGTCCATCTTACCTCTGAACGATCGTCCTAACATTTTTTTTCGGCTGAGTTTGCCATGTCCATATTACCTCTGAGCAAACCTCCGAAATTTTGGCTATCGATCATCAAGTCCATATCACCTCTGATATCGGTTGTTATCCCCACTTATCACCCGTACTCACCAAGGAACACCAGCGGTGGTAGGTCCACAAAAACTGTCATGTCCATATCACCTCTGGCAGGGCTTATCTCAAACATATTACTTGCACTAACATGCACAAAAAAATAATGGGTCCACAAAACCTATCACGTCCACATTACCTCTGATAGATATTGTTTTCGAACTTATTACTTGCACCCTAGTGCGCAAAAGTAATAAGTCCACCAAAGATCCCTAGTGGGATGTCCTCAATGGAAGCAAACAGTTCACGTCCATATCACCTCTGAACTTTGAGCTGCCCCTGTTCTCCATCCAAAGAAAACAGCCACGTCCATATTACCTCTGGCTCATTTCCTTTTTTCTTCCACCAAAAATATCGGGATCATGCCTAACCTCCGGGTATGGCTATTGACCAGCTCACGTCTATGTCACCTCTGAGCTATCGTCCTCACATCCTCCCCCGAGAGTATGTTATATCCAAGTGACCTCCGAGCAAACCTCTCCCTACGACTATTACCAGTCATCATCTTAACTTATCACCTGCCCTTAAATTTAAGTGCGCCAACTGTGTTAAGTCCACCAAAATTGCCACAACCTCTGGCAAGGCCCGTTTCGAACTTATTACTTGCACTAACGTGCGCAAGAAGTAATAAGTCCCCCAAAGATCTCCCAGTGGAATGTCTTCAAAAACTACTATATCTTACCACGTCCACATTACCTCTAAGTAAGATATTTTTAGAACTTTGTCATGTCCACATTACCTCTGAGTAACGTTCTGCCCATCGACTTTCTACTATCACGTTCGTATAAATCCTGATAGTGTCAGTTATTAACTTGTTATCTATACCCAGTCTTGGATACACCATGGGTAATAAGTCTACTAAAATTCTCCAAGAGAATGGAATGTCCTATCACATCCATATCACCTCTAATAGGATATTCATTTCCATGTCAGAGGCTTTTTTCATGCTTCTTTCAATGTGTTTCAAAACTTGTTCAAGTTTTAAAAACTTTGAAGGCAGTCTTGTAGAAGCATGAAAAATCTTCATGTTTATGCGCCCGAGCAGCCATGCGCCTAAGGGCCTGATTCAGTGAAAATTATGCCGCATACAACTAGGTGGCATCCACGAGGCAGTGATCATCCAGCTTAGGCAATATTTAACCTAAGACAGTGCTTTCAAGGTCAGTGAGGAGGCTGCATAAGACTCTCTATACAGAACACAACACGTCTTCATCCATGCACCACTACTCCCTCAAAAGAATAATCAAAGCCGTACAGAAGCCATATGCGACCTGGGCTAACAAAGCCGCAGAGATGCCACATACGGTCAGGAGAAGAAGCCGCAAAGAAGCCACATATGGCTTGAGCTACCAAAGCCATAGAGACGCCACATGTGGCTAGAACAAAGAAGCCACACAGAAGCTACATGCGACTGGGTCAAACCAAAGATCAAGGAGCCGCATAGTATACTATATGCGGCCTGAACGACCACAGAGCAGGGAGGCCGCATAAGGACCCCCTGACATAGATTTTGATGTCTGTCAGAAGCTCTGACACATCACTCATCACTCTGAGATACTTCGAGACTCGTAAAGACGACGGATCAGAAAAAGACAACATGTCACATCAGTTGCTTCGACAAACGTGTCATGTCACATATTCCCTCGTATGCGGCTATGCCCTATGTGGCCTCGACCCCACACAGTTCCCATGTGAGACCTCGACCATATGCGGCCACAACGACTATGTGGCCCCTGACTCACGAGATCCTTCTATTGCAGCCAACGATATCTTCGCACAGTTGGTATGGGCTACGTGTCCTGATGACCAACTCACGCACACAACAGGTTAAAACGATCCCGAGATCTTATCAACAATATATCTCAACCGAGCTCACGTGGCAGTTCCCTCGTGACATGCAGCTACATATACAACCGTATTATGCTGAAGGGGCACTATGCGGCCACCAACCACGAGCATCTGCGGCACCCATAGCATCTCAATTTGGCGGCTATAAATAGCAGGGTATCCCACCCATACAAGAGGCCAGCTATCTGTGAACCTACAATCAAGCAAGAGAGAAGAGCTTCCTCCTACTGCATCGGATCATCCACGGAGTAAAGAAAGTTTATATACTCCTAACCGTCCATCGTCACCCCCCCCCAGAAAATAAATTTGTACTTAGATTGTCTCCTAGAACTTCTCTGTACTTTCTTATCATTTGTTAATTAAATCAAGCTCTCTTAGAACTTTCGAATTTAATGGCGAACATGGACTAGTGTATACTATGAGTACCTATGTAACATGTATACTATGAGTACCTATGTAACATAACACTATAGAAAAAAATTTATCTATAGTAAGGTTGTAAAAGCATAGTAAGATTATATATATATATATAGGTACCTATGTATAATCTACTATATAAGAAAATTTACCTATGTAAAATTCCACCCTTGCTAATTTGAATGAAAAATACCAAGTAGCAAGGGTGTAAAAGCATGATATGGTTTAAAAGCATATGAAAGAGTAAAACTTATCTATCGCATATAAATCAATCGACAAGGGTGACTACTATTTCATTCATTTTCAAAAATACTAAGAAATAACACTAGAAATACTTAAATTATGCCTAAAGTATAAATATTTATATTTTCTAAAATGTTAATAATTTACTAACAGTTATTTATTTTCAATACCAAATAATCTCATACTTCTGTCCGATACTGCCGATATTACTGATATCATCGATCCCGATACTCATAGTAATGATCCGATACCGATCTATGATTAGTGAGATTTATGTGTAACATAATACTATGATTTTAATATAGAGGAATTCAAACACCCAAAAGCATGTCATGTCATATATATCACATTATATATATGTCACCTCATAATTGCTCGAAATCTTCTTTCTATTTTTTACAAGTACACATTTGCTTAGTTTATTTTTTTGGTCATATATTTAGGGCAATATATCAGGAATCTACTCTTGTATTCAAGCGCACAATAATTTACTAACACACTCCAAATCCTTAAATCTAATACTTTTTATATAACTAGGGCTATAATTTGTCTATGTCGGGTGTCGTATCTGTGTCCGTGTCAGAATATGCTATAGAGATATTGTGTTTCCATATATCAGAATGTATTATCTCATATCTTTTTAATCCCCTCTTTTCTAGTATGGAAAACTTCTAATTATAACTAAAAAAATTGAAATCCGGCGTCCGTGTCCAGCGTATCATGTCTTACGTATCCGTGTCCAGCATATCGTGTCCGTGTCCAGCGTATCAAAATACCAAACCATTTTTTTTTCGTGTCCATGTCTAGCGTATCGTGTCTGTATATGCGTCCAGACCCCCACAATCCAAATGTAATAATTAACCAAATCGAAATGAGGATTAGGGTTACCTTAGCCGGAGGAGAAGACGATCTGATGGAGGAAGAAGAGGTCGGGGGTGGAGGAGGAGGGCTTGGGGGTCGGACAACGGAGGAGGAGGAAGAGAGGGGGTCGGGGGTATGTGGAGTAGGAGGAGGAGAGGGAGTCGGACGCCGGAGGAGGAGGAGGGGGCGAATGAGGGTCTCGAGAGAGCGAGTGAGGGGGAGGGGCTGCCGGAGAGGGGGAGGTCGCCGGAGAGGGGGAGGGGGGAGGGAGAGAGGGTCGTCGGAGAGAGAGAGAGAGAGAGAGAGAGAGAGAGAGATTGAGAATGTGGTGAAATAAAATGCGGCTGAAAATTTTAAGTTTTTGTAGCGACGGATAATTCTGCCGCTAATCTGTCACTGCAATAACATCGACGGATTAGCGACGCATTGTTGACGAAATATAATATATTTTGTTTACATAAATAACTTAGTCGTTATTCCGTCGAATTTTTGTCGCTGACTCAACGACGGAGTAGTTTCCGTCGCTGAGATCCGTCACTATTTAAAAGTATTTTTGTAGTGAGTTATATGCTGTTCTTTTAAATAAGTTAATGGTACTATGAAAATAAGAGATCAAGTACCATATCATTAACAGAAATCACTCATCACATTGTCCTATTAAAACACTCTAACAAAGCCATTATCCCAAATTTTGGCATCAGATACTTGTACCCTTTCCGTTTGAGAGCATCTTCTTTTTTAGTGTGTTGTTGTATATACATGCTAAGATATTATGCATCTTAACTAAGTTCTGAGTAAAAAAATGAGACTTTTTGGGCTTGTTCATGTGATTAAAGTCTTATACCAATATCATCCCATAACAGGAAGTTCGAAGAAATTGCTGCAATACTAAATTTTGGATTGTTGCAAAACCAATAGAAGAGTAACATAATAGCAATTTCTTGGTAATGAGATTAGGTAGAAACTAGGAGGAGGAAAAGTGTGTGAAGATGGTAACAAAAATGTTGGCTTTATTTTGTGAATTGCTAGATCAAGATCTATTATAGTACTATTACAAATGGAACCGATCACATAGATTTCTGAATTATTCCTCCTTATGAATCCAAGTCCAACTAGACCCTTCGAACCAACAAGCCAGCATAGTGCACCGCACGGAGAAGGACATTGCATAATTGGCTTCCATGCAACCTGGCTCTGAACAAGCTCCAAACAGAACAAGCTCCAAACGTCCTAGTTAAACAAGTTCCAAGCTGCTATATATAGAAAAAAGAAGAAGGAGGGGGAATAATGATGTAGGAAAAGGGTTCTTAATTTTCCGATGAAAGATGCTCATTACTAATCTTTGAGCTATTAAACTTATAGAACTGCCTGCTAGATTATGTGGAAGGCTTGTTGAACTTTTCATCCATATGTGAAGCTGCAAAAGTTCGTTTTTCCGCTCCAAGCTGCATGAAACATCACGTGGAAGAGGGTCAATGAGAAGGAAGCAAAGGCAAATACTCGGATGCTCCATATGGAAGAGCACGTCGTCAATTCACCTCTTAGTATCACCAACAAGTTATTTAGAACTATATATTGTCAGTTCCCTCAGTTTTATTACATTACACTTCTTTGAAGAAACTTTGCAATCAACTATTTTTCAGTTTGATATCATCAGCGAAATCAAGCAGACAATTTTGCTAAAAAATCGACTGCTTAATTTGAAAATCATGTGGAGATACTCGTTTATCGTTGAGAGGTCAGTATTTCAAGAATGAGGCATCATAGGCCACATTAACTTAGTGAAACATAGAATTCTCTTACCTCATGGAGATTAACTTGTTTTATTCGTTATACTCATGAATGGAGGATAGGAAAGTATGAAAGCCCTCCTATTTCCATGTCATTATATGCTTTTTGCTTAATATTGTGACAAGGATTTTCAAGCTTTTGGGTATGGTGATCTGTTTTTCTTTTCTTTTCTTGATTTAGTTTTTTGCAGTTCTTGCAGTTAAATTTGAAAGAATTTGGCCACCCATTTTGCAGCTTTTTGTTCATTAGTTCCAAAGTGCAGTAACAATTAAAAGAACTTGGCCTTTTCCTTCGATTATTTTAGTTCATTCTATTTCTAAAAATGCCTTGCATCATTTTACTAGAAACTTGTGAAAACTTTTACTTGAAGATTCTTGTAAAATTTATTATGTCAAACTTTGATGTACTCTGGATAGTCAAGAAACAAAGCTGTCCAGAAATTGATTATACCTGAAAGGAGAATATTGTAATTGAGTGGCAATACAATGGAAGTTGGGATAAGAAATGAACAAGTTCATCGGAAATTACAGTAGCTTCAATCAGGATTAACTTGAGTGATTATAATTTGGGATGATTTGTAGATGAGCAAAATGATGAATGGATGTTCCGGTTAGGACTGAATGATCTGTTGAAAGAGGAGGGGCAGGGTTTGCTAGACCTAAATGAACCTGGGTTGCTGCAGTAAAAATGGATATGTTATTGGCTAACTTAAATGGAGGAAATAGGGAACATAGCTGATCCATTTGGCTAAAATCTTCTCATCATATATTTCTTCAGCGTTCCGAAAACTTGGTCTAAGATTATTTATGGATTTGAATCAAGAAGGTAAGATTGACAAATTATTAATAGCCGGATACTTTTCTAACACAATACTTTTTCAAATACCATGTTCATATGATGCAGATGTGGTGGTTCACCACTTAATATCGTTTATAAGTTGGGAGTATCAGCTTAATTATGGTGTCTATCCTTTATGGAAAGCCACTTCTTGGCATAATTATTTTTCCTTGACTGTTATTATGGTGTTTTACAGCATAAATGACAATTTTTTTATCCACTTTGGTAACTTGAACATCCTTATGGATAACAACTCCTTTTAATCTTATTTGGCAATGAGAACTTCGACTCTCCATCAACGGATTCCTCTCTCTGCTACTGAATTCAGTTTCTATGTACCCTTCATTAAATCAAACAAGTTCAGTTTCTTTCTATGTTATCCATCGATATCATAGCAAGATAGTTCTTGTCCATAAGTTTTCTTTTGCTCCACATTACCATGCAATTAACTCAAACAAGTTCAGTTTCTATGTATTTGCCAAAAATTATCAAAAGAGTTCCTACTTTTTCTTTGTCAAACTGTTCTTAGAATTATTTCCCATCAGCTATGTAATGGTTCCCTCAGAAGATCACAAGTATCATGAGTTCTTCTTGAAATATTAATAATGCACAAATGATTTGGTATTGCCATAAAACATAAATATAATGGTTTTGGATACTGAGCTGTCTACCATAATAGCTTTTGGACATTAACTGTTACGAAATATCTATTGGTACATAAATAAGATTTGGGGGAGTTATCGATAGAATGGTGGGAATATTGGAGCATTATTCTGTGAGATAGCTCAGTATGTTTGTGCCTACTCTTTAACATGCTTTTTTTTTTTTTAACCATTATTCTGAAATGATTTTTTTTTTTTTTTTCTAGGCCATGATTTTGTGAGCCAAATGTGAGCTAAATGTTCCCATGGTGGATTTCATGAAGACATCCACTATTTAAAATACTATCTAGTATTCACATCTATACTATACCATTCTAGTTTATTGCTAATGTTGAACTTTCTTTAGGTTAAATGTTTGCCCACTAATATATACAACCATTTCCAATCTAATTAAAAAATCCATTTCTTTTAGCATGTAGAATGTTTGTGCCCGTGGAGTGCACTTGATAACTCTACTTTTTTTTTATAAAAATACTTAAAAACTATTCAAAATGAGTCGTCTAAGCCGTATATACATTCCCATATAGTTATCTAACTAATTGTTTAACTATCTAATATTATTTAAATATATCTAAATACCTCTAACTCATGTAGTTAAGAAGTGAGATATTTTTTCTAGTTGGGTGAGTTTGATTCCACTGGATAGTGATATCTATAACAAATTCAATGCACGTGCACATTACTAGTAATAGATTAAATGCTTATTTGCAACTTGATACTCTCAACTATTGCTGCTTTTTTTAACTTGATAGTCTAAATTTTTTTTACTCAACAACATGATACCCAAAAAAATGTCAAAATTGTTTGTCCACTAATATATACATCCTTTTCCAATTTGATTATGTCAAAAATGTTTGTCCACTAATATAAAAATGTCAAAAAAAATTTAGGATATGTTGAACTTTCTTTAGCTTAAATGTTTGTCCACTAATATATACATCCATTTCCAATTTGATTAAAAAATTCATTTCTTTTAGCATGTAGAATGTTTGTTTCCGTGGAGTGCACTTGTTATCTGTATTCTTTATAAAAAAAATACTTGAAAACTATTCAAAATGAGTCGTCAGTATGTACATTCCCATGTAATAAAAAAAAAAATTTAACTTTTAACTATCTAATACTATTTAAACATATCCAAATACCTATAATTCATGTGGTTAAAGTGAGAGAGATTTTTTTTCTAGTTTGATGAGTTTGATTCCACTGAATAGCGATATCTATAACAAATTCAATGCACGTGCACGTTACTAGTAATAGATTAAATATTTATTTGCAACATGATACCCTCAACTATTACTGTTATTTTAACTTGATAGTCTATTTTTTTTTTTTTACTCAACAACATGATACCCTAAAAAATGTCAAAAAAATATCCATCCCCCCTCCCCCCCCCCCCCCCCCCCCCCCCCCTTTTGTCCCGGGCTGCTACCATCGACGTTGTTGTCGTTGTCGGAGAGAGAGAGGGGGGTTGAGATAGTTTCGACATTTTTTTAATTTTAGGATACAAGTTGAAAATATTCAATAGTTGATAGTATCAAGTTGTTGAGTAAAAACTTCTAGGATATATAGTTAAAAAACAGAGATAGTCGAGGGTATCAAGTTAAAAATAAGCCTAAATTAAATTGTGCGAAAAAAAAAAAATCGGCATCTAAGCATCTTTGCAAGGAACTTGTAGTGTTGTTCTATAGCCTACGACCAAACCGATAATAACTCCCTTTTTCCGAGTCATTTTCACAGTGAGAGCACCTGAATGCTGCAGCCTTGCATGCATCCGTTTTCTTCTTCACTCCTCCGTCCAATCTTCTCTGACATGTGGACCTTGCCAAATCTGCCTCTCTCTTTTTTTTTTTTTTTTTTTTTTTTTTTTTTAAATTTTATTTTTGATGCTCCTAACCCAACCCCAAGGTTAGAAGACAGATGCGTCCCTATCTTTTCGCTGAGATAAGGCCCCCCCATGTCCCCTTATCTTCGACCCCCGCTGGTCGTTCGATCCGCAGGACCACCATAATACCAACGGCCATCATCGATAGCGATCGATAAGCCTGAAGAAAGGGTGGAAGAAGGAGCTTCTCTTTACAACTTACTATATATATGTGCAGGACCAGTCCGAAGGATTACATTATTTTACCATAAATTTGAATGCATAACGACAAAAATGTTTGCTGATATTTAATACACAGCATAAAGTCAAAGATATTTGCATTTAGAGAAACCGGATGTAACTACTGACAACAAACGAAAAAAAAAATGTGATCACAGAAATTACTATTAATAGTAATTATGGATGAGAAGTGTAGGTTAAAGTTAATAGGTAGATAATATTAATTAACAGATTCTTTGCGTAGAAAATGTCCTTCAGAATGAAGTATTTACCCTTAATTTGTGCTGTGGGAGCAATATTATTAAACTTATATGCTCTAAATGTACGTATGTGGTGGCCGTAGCTTCTACCTGGTGTTGCTGAAGAACAGTTTGCAGAAACTAATCTATTATCAAGGATATGGCTCCGTTGACAGAGTAATTTAAACAAAATTTAAGAATCGCTGTTTATAAATTATAACTGGTGCCGACTTCTAATTATGTAATTACACAAGTAGAGTAACAAACATACATCAATAATAGCAAGTACAACTCCCTAACGACATAGCTATACGTCTTTTCTTCGATTCTTCTTCCATGGGGATTACTCCCTCCAGGGAGCCCCCGTCTCTCTCTCTCTCTCTCTCTCTCTCTCTCTCTCTATATATATATATATATATATATGCTACAATACAGATCGAGCCAGGGTTCCTTTTTCTTCAGGATTTCGAGTTCGGGCTCAGCTTCGGCTTACTACTGGAGCAGGTGCAGCTCGTCCGGCCATTGGATAATGTCTGCACGCAGCGTCAAGAATTTCAGTATATATATATATATATATATATATATATGTGTGTGTGTGTGTTTTTTTTTTTTTTTACTGTGAATTGAACTGGAAAATTGAACGTACCTTGGCTTGTTTCTGGAGATCTTTGATGTAGTCTACAGCCAAATCTAGCATGTCTGCAGTATTAGTCTGCTGCATAGGCCAAAAAAAGAAATTTTCGGTTATCACCTATATGTTGCACGGACACGACATGGGATGGCACGTTTCGGACACGGAAACATGGACTTGGACACCAATTTTTGTTACCAAATCAAGAGATTTCAGTTTAAATTTTCAGTACCTTATCCATGTTAGGAACCAGCTCCTGGAGCTTCCTCATTCTCTCACTGATTCTGGTTCTCCTCTCCTGTAATGAACCGGGGAGGTCGTTAGCCCAATTAGTAGCGGAAAAAAAAAATAGTTTTGTATGTCGAATCGCTCAAGAATCGTAGCGAACTATTACCCTTTCCGCGATGCTTCTCGGATGAGTAGCACAACCTCGCTTCGCTCGGATCTTGCAAGGGACCGAGTCCTGGAGCTGCAATAACTTCTCTATCGCGGCCATCTCCACGCTCTTCGGCAAGCTGAACTGATGATGAGCCAGACCATTCCTCAGTTGTCCGTTCTGTACAACTAGTACAATTAGCACCTGAACATCTGAAGAACACAAAGCCGAAATGAGAAACTAAGAGATTTACTACCTGAATCTCTGACTGGTTTTCTCTGGACCTCTTTAGCCCCCCGCCGCCGCCCGACAAGAAAGGGGATTCTTCCCACAAGGCGGCGGTCGGGTAACCCTCCATCGAAGACTCTCGGTCCTCCATGTCCTCCGAGATCTGCGACATCATCGCAGCAGCCGGAGACGACTGTCTATAGGAGAAGCCCAGCTCGCTCTTCAGTCTGGTTCCTACTACTCCGTTCCCATTCCTATAACCGTCCATCCCCCCAGTAACTACTCCATAACCTACAATCAGAATCTAAGTTGATAAATTTTTGAGGTTTAAATAGAGATTACAAGGAATATAAAAAAAAATAAGAATTTCTAAAATTATTCCTAATAAATCTAACTAAATGAAATCAAATAAAATCTTAACATATTATGCACAATTGTATATAACATGAATAATTACGGTAAGAAATCACGGAAAAGTTTTAACACAGAAGACCCAATCATTCAAAATATGTTTCCATTTCCGTCATTCAAAATGTTTCCATTTCCGTCGAAACCAAATAGATTGGGTCCAGACACTGATGAGACATAGATATAAATTCTATTTTGTATTCTACCGTTATCAACGTTGAGATGAGTGAAGAGTCCAGCGGGCGAGTGCCGGATCAGATTGGAGCTGTTCTTGATCTGGTCCGCCTCCATCGCCAAGGAGGTGGCCAAATTGCTTGCAGTCTGCTGCTGCTGCTGCTGGTACAACAACTGTGTACCAGCAGCAGCAGCAACAGCAGAGGAGAACCCGGCCACCGTGGTTGGGTTCTCCTCTGCTGCCGACACCGCTACCGGCAGCCGGGGAGAGGAGAACCGAAGGTTTCTCCATCCTCCGGCATCCGGTGGCGGTGTCGGGTTGTCGTGGTTCTTCTCGGGGCAGAGATCTTGCGGAAGAAACCTGGTGAACATGGTTTCGGTGTCGGGAGAACCGACGGGGAGGAAGTCCTCGCAGGAGACCTCTCCGAAGAGCGAGATCGGGGCGGAGCGGTAGCGGAGGAGGCCGGAGCTCATCTGGTGGTGGAACGGACGGTTCAGATCCTTCGCCGGCGGTGATCCGTACATCATTCGATTCGATGCAACAACAAAAACGCTCTATTGATTCCTTCTTTCAGATCTCGATCAAGCGCACCTCGGCCGCTTCTTCCAGGTCATTAAATTTGCCCAAAACGAAACCTAATTCTTCAGCACGCGTGACTGATGACTGATCGATAGATAGATAAATAGCTCAAAATAGCAAATTTTTCAGCAGATTTTTTTTTTCCACGCAGACTTTCTTCTTCTACTCCGATCCAAATAAAATATTTGAGTCGCGAGATATGCTAAACTCTACTGATCTCTACTATATATAGTACCTCGCTGACGACAGTACCCCACTGTGGTCAAGATAATTACGCCTGCGCCACCGATCGGTAAGTTCGTGTGAGTTGACGGAACTGCCCTTTGGATTTTTATTTGCTTGTTTTAGTATGGAAACGAGGTTTGGACGCTGTGGAGCGAGCCGACATGGCCCTGAATGGAAATGGACGGTGGGAATCGGGTGCTGGGTGGTGGTCCCGTTTGGAAAACACTTTGATACATCTGGCTGTATCAAAGTTATACACCCAATGTATGACAAGTGGGTCCAATTTCTATTTTTGTAAAACATATACATATTTATATATATATTCCATTTGTCATGTTGCAGTTGTATCAAAATACAGATATCTGTATCGAAGTCTTTTTCGTCCAGTATGTACTGTACTATATCTTAGACCACACAAATTTCATCAATGCCGTTAGTAATTTGATCTTAAATTTTCACATTAAGCATTGAAGTTTTGATATACTGTACTGAGACAATAAAATTCGATGAAATTACAAACAAAGAACTGGAAAAACAAATAAACAAACAAACAAACAAAGACGTACTAAATCACCCAAACCGCATACTGAAAAAAATAAAGGATAATTTAGCATATATCTTTATTAAAAATATATAAACTAACATATACTTCCATAATTTTTAAAATATAGCATATTCCTCTCTTATGCGTACGAAATATTTAAAATTTTAAGGTATACCCCCATTGTTTTAGCCGTGTTTTACACTGAATATGGACATATGCTAAAATTTAAAACTTATGGGAGTATATGTTATTTTGTATATTTTAAATGAAGGTATATGCTAAATTAGAGACGTCCTTCGTAAGTAAGTAATATCTTTACTATATGCGTCTTTTATTTAAAAAAATAACAAAACATCCATAGAAAGAACGTTTTTTTCCCCAAATAACAAAGACGTCAATGACGTTTTCTAATAAGTTTGATATAGAATTAAAATTATAGTAAATTAAAATAATATGTAAAATGTTGTTGTACCTTAGTTGGTTAGGGAATATGTTTGTGGGTGGAGAGCTATTGAGTTCAAATTCAGAGTAATTAAAAAAACATAAAAATGTCCTTACTTAGTGGCATAGTCATGTTTTCCAGGGGGTACAGTTGTGCCTCCTAGATTTAAAAAAAAAATTAATTTTGATTTTGATTTTGATTTTGATTTTATTTATATAGATTGTCATATTTTGAATTTATTTATTTATATAAATTGTATATATAACTATCTAAACACAGAAAATAACACCTAAATTGATAATAAAAAAATAACAATTATGTAGTTTGTAGATATTTTTTAACTTCAAAGTTTAGATGATACCATCAACAGACATGTTGACTATTGAAGAACTTGAAAGCACTGATACCATGGTTACTGCAAAGTTGGACATGGTGGCCAAAAATACGCAGTTGTATTTCTCAGAAATATATACAAGCTTTTTCTTTGAGTTTCTTTTGTTCTTCTTCTTCCAACTTTTGTACCTTAGTAGAAATTTGATGTCACATTGGTCAAGAAGTTCCACTTATCTTAAATCAAGTAATTACAACTTTTTATCTGGATCACTTAACATAATTTGATAGGTGAATCATATTATTCATATTCGGATTAATCCATTACTTGGATTGGTATTTTATAATATTCATATTCATATTCATATTCATATTAATCAAGTAATATGACATTTGGTATTAATATATGAAAGTAATAAATGTGTCTATTGTAAAAAAAAAAAAAAAATTACTAGTAAGCATCGTTCCTCCCCCCCCCCCCCCCCTCCTGATAAAAATTCTGGCTACGTCACTGTCCTTCTTAGAAACATTTGTTTTTGCTTAATAAAAAAATTAAGACAAAATACGTCCTTAGTAAGGAGTTTGGAGGGTTAGTATGATGTATCAACTATCGAACTCGAGTGACCCTTGTAGTCACCAAGGAGAGGTATAAGATCCTGGATGGGTGATGGAAGATCAGTGGATCGAGCCACGATAGTGTATTATTTTTTTCATTTATTTGGTGGAAATTTAAAAACAGTAGGCCCAAAAAAAGATATTTCTACCATTTCCATTTCCATTTATAGCCAACCAACCACCCAGATAAATTAGGCTGTATACATTTTTTAGTGTCAAATATAGCGTCCACGTTGTTATGGTAGATAGGAAAAGAAGATATTAATAGAGGATGTTTTGTTTAGTAACATCAATCATTGTTGTAGTACAAATGGTCCATATCCTTCGGGCGGGTGTAGTAATTTAATTGTCAAAAAAAAAAAAAAAAAAAAAAATCAATTGGAGAAGCCTAAGTATAGAAATTGTTGAGTGCCATTAATATTTCATTTTGAGCATTAAAGGCTAGGTTCTTTTACACCTTCTATGTTTTTGTCTTCTTTGTTAGCCTACAACAAAAGTTATACATGACACAGTAGATTCTGCCTATTTTCTTTTTTTATTCAAAAAAGAAGAAGTAGAGAATATTACTTTCAAAATATGCTTCCAATTTTAAAATACAGAGGAACATATGTCCTATACGTACAACCTAAGCTCTTGAGTTTGGGCTTTGATATATTTTTGAGCTTTTTCGGAATTCACCATTGTAAACTAGTAATTGAGAGTGTTTATTCAGTGGGTCGATTTCATCGTGTGATAGTAGTAAGATCTTGTTCTCCTTCAGTAACAATATGATATATATATCACGAAAAGAATAAACTGCATGATATTACAACAATTATGGAAATAAAAAAATTGGATGTAAATATCTAAACGCTATTTTGGTGTAGAGAGAGAGAGAGAGAGAGAGAGAGAGAGAGGATATTATACAGTGTTTGAGCAAGGAAGCCCTCAATGCTTCTTAGTTTGCACAGTGGGACACATAAGATATGTATGGTCCAACAGGAAGAAGAAGAAGAAGAAGAAGAGTACAACTACTGCTTTGGCAAAACTGGCTGTGAGCACAAGGTTTTGGCCTTTCGACATTACATAACATTATTTACAGAAGTCTAAACCTCCACCATTTCCTCCTGGTCAAAGTCAATCATCCTCATAATCCCCTCAAATTTTTTTTTTCTGTTAATGAAAAAAGGTAGAATGTGTCCGTATGCATAATATATATATATATATATATATATATATATATATATATATATAATGATGAATTATAGATTTTTTTTTTTGCAACGGATTAATGTTGTTGCTAATTACAGCATACAGCAACGAGTTATGCGTTACCAAAGAATTATACATTTTGTAATACTATATTGTCGTTGTTAAATGTAGTATATAGCAACGACAAACACGTGTTGCTAAAAACTTCTACTTTTAGCAACGAAAATTTTGTCCACGAAAGCAGCAACGAAAAAGATGTTGCGTTGCCAAAAAGTAAGGATTTAGCAACGACTTCAGAATTTTGTTGCCGATACTTTAGGTGGCGCACTTTAAACAACGGGTCCAACAACGATAATTTTTCGTTGCTAAAAGTTTTAGCAACGATATTGTTACCTTTGTAACAAAAAATTTCGCTGCTAAAAATCCAAATTTTTTTAGTGCACCATATGGACAATTAACTTTATTACTAATATGTAATATCCATTTTTAGATTTTTTGTCTTCCTACTTTTTTAGAAATTGCAGTAACAATATCCTTAGAATGTCTGAAAAAGATCATATTTTAGAACGGTTGGTTAAAATAAGATTTTTTTTAGTATTTGTACATGTTCATTAGAATGTCAGAAACGGCCATGCAACAGCCACGCATATGGTTTAAGGATATTCTCGATCGGTCCAAGTGATGCTAGCTTGATCAGGTCAGAATTCGACTTCCCGACCATTGCAGGAAAGAGATCTCGCGACAAAGGATTAAAGTTGGACCGATCGACATGCCTTCAATCATTGGTTCTATCTAGTTAAGTTCTTCATAGGAAAATTCGAGTGCACGTCACGGTGTCTAACTCTATACAATTTTGAGGTAAGTCTGTTTGGACTTGCTTTACTTCCACTTCAGTTAGCATACGAGAAGGAAGTCAGATCATCATAACCAGGGACGGATCCATAAATTGAATATATGATTGACTATAATGGATTGGGGTGGACAAGATGTGGGCTAATTCATATAAAAAAAATCAACAACAAAAAAAATTATGCGAAAAAAGAAGTGAAATTTGTTTTTTGGGGAAGGCTAAAGTCCATCCCACCCCACCCTACCCTAAGTCTAGATCTGTCCCAGATCATGACGATCAAAAGTGAATAGAAGAATAAGAGGAATGGAGAACCTGCAAACAATACAAGTGTTTATATTACGATTTTGTACTACAATAGTTTCAATGTGTATCAAAATCGATAAAAAATGTTTCAAAAGAATAATTTATAAAAATATGATACTAAAATCAACCAATAAAAAAATTAAGCTTCCAACGCTGTAATTGGACTAATATTAGAATAATTTAGCCTTTACTGCTATCATCGATGGTGGACTGACCAGCATGTTGGCAAGACTTTTCTTACTATCATGTCTACTTTGATGAACAATAACGACAAGGTAGTTGACACATTTGGTAAAAAAAAATATACACAGAGTGAGTGAGTGAGTGAGTGACCAATCTAACCTTACTATTTTATAGGGGCAAATATTGTAATTGACTATCAAAACTAACTAACGAATTTATGCACCTTTCTTTGTAGCCTTCTAACTCCCTCTAATTTTTTTTTTTTCCAACTTTTCCAACCCCACGTGACCACAGCACATATCTGACGGCAAATTGACGGCGAATAAGAGGATTTTGGTCACGATGAGATGTATCCCCGGTTGCCGCCCCTAACGGAGGACAAGATTCCGACATCTCCTCCGTCTTTTCTGTGAGGCCCTCTCCCGCCGAAATTAAATATAATGTCCTTCCATAAATGCCCTTACCCAGCTCCAACTAATATTTTAATAACAAACATTTCAGAAACTGGTCTAGATTTAGAAAGAAAGAATCTAGTTTAGATTTGAATATCAAAATCCAAATAACTATTGTTTAATAGAATTTTAGGTCTTTTCCATGGAAAAAAGTTTTATTTATTTATTTAATAATAAAATCTTGAAGAAAAAAAATCTACAATGCAGATTATCTAAGTCTAAGAAAAATATCGAAAATAGCAGAAAATTATCTATACAATAAAAATCTTTACCAATATTAAAAAAAAAAATAATAAAGTACCTATAAATTTTTTTTTACCAATATTACGAAGAGTTAAAAAGTTTGAAAAAATTCAAATACAATAATAAATTGACATTGCTAGTGGTTGCATGAATGTATGCACTAGTATCTCTACTAGCAATGACGACATTGTCGCCATAGCGCCAATAATAATGGTGGCATGAAGGGAGCTTGACTTTTGTTAATCTTTATTTTATTTATTTGTTTATTTTTAATTTGTGTTGTCAGACCGCCATTAGTGCTGGTGATCTGGATGCGGGACCAATATCGATGGCGGTTTGAGTGTTTTGTTACTTTTTTTTACGAGCAGTAAATATTGCTGCCTAACCGCCAACCCCTCTCCTATCTTATTTATTTCCACCTCTCTTTTTCATATGCCTCTCTCCCCTATAAATTTAGGAGTAGAGAAGAACCGAGAAGTAGTAAGAAGAAAGGAAAAAGTAAGAAGGAAGAATAGAAGGAAGAGGGAAGAGCAGAAGGAGAAGGCTAAAAAAAGGTAATATTAATTTTTGTTTAATTTGTTGTTATATCGCCAATGATTATATACACACACACATATATATATATATATATATATATATATATATATATATATATATATAAGGGGAGGAGATATGTGTCACTCATCTAACCCTCATCGTTCAGATCCGAGGGCTAAGGGGTGTGTGGCTCGGGTATTGAGCTCCGAGCTTGGCTCGGCTCAGATTTTGAGTCCTATGATTCACATGGGTCTTTGCACCCATGTGACATTCAATGAGAGACGGGGCCCACCCAATGCACATGGATGGCTAACGTGTGGGGCCCTATATGTGGGTGTTAGGTGATTTGTAAATTAATTATCAATTCAGTTTTATTAATTAAATAAAATTTTAAATAATTTATTAAATAGGGTTTTGACCTAATTACACAAAATAAATAAAAAAATATTCAAAAAATCTAGAATATATATTTTAATATTCTAGACCTAAAATAGAAGTTTGACGCTAAATTATGGTCATATTATCCTACAATAATTACCAGAATGCCATTATAAATTTATTTTATTCTGAAATAATTACTAAATAATCCTAGAAAAATCTAATAAATTGTTATGTTTACTAAAATTTTATTTTAGGCAACTATAATTACCAGAATGCCATTATAAGGCTTGGGGTCATATCTAAGCCATTGCTCGAATCTTGGTTGTAGTATGTTGTTCTGGGAGGTTCACTATGTGTGGGTTTGTGGCTAGTATGACTTAGTCGAAATTGGGTCTAATGGAAAAATCTTAGGCATCTAATCGATCGAGATAAATTCATAGAGAACATTTCCTATTCATAGATTATCTTCTGTTGGAATGAGTCCAAAATACGGTAGATTGTGTCTTGGCAAACGAACTCTATATGAGAGTCTATTTTTATACTTTTTCATTGTAGTTTTCGTTGGACATTTTCACTACTTGGTTTTGAAAAATGTGCTTTCATGTTATGTTCGATGATTATTTTTATTGTCCGCTTTTATTGATTTTTTGCATTCATCTTGAGAATTCTGAGAGAAAAGTGAGATAGAAAAAGTGTACCGATATGATATTTGTGTCATTGCTGGAGGACGGATAACTGAGACTTGATTATTGTGAATCAATTCTCTGAATTCTCTAATCAGTAGGTTGTTTTGGCCCTTCTTTGCTTTCCTTCATGTCTTAATAAAAAAGAATTCTTTGTTTCCTTGTAAGAAACTTATATCGATAATGCCTAGTATCAGTAATAGATAAAAGAAAACCACATGTATGTTGTAACACTAAGATATTGGAGCACATAAACTAAGTACATCTATGTACGAGAATTTTGTCGTAAAAGCTTTGTATGGGAAGCGAAGGTTTGGTACCACAAAAATTTATGAGATACGGTTAGGTACCATGGGACTGTTAGGATGTGGTTTGGTACCACAAAATAGTAGGAATGGTTGGGGATCAATGGGTTGCCAATTGGAATAATATTGAAAGTAAAATGAGATATCGCGAGAATGAACTATTGTACAAGTAGTAAATTATATTTTTTCAGTTTATGTACCATTATATATTTTATAGTTAAACTACTCATATATTTATATAGTTATGGACAACTTATGCACAAGGTTTGGCTATCCTCAAAACAGTATCCGGGATACTGAAAATAATTCGATATAGGGAAATTATGTCGAATATAAATCATGAACGAGGTATTGCGGGAACTTCAATGAGGTTAGCTCCTCGGAATGGAAGGGTGTATCCCAATACCATGTATAGTCCTTCTGATGGAGCTGGGGATCCCAGTACCACGGATTGGTGTGTGTATCGATCGATAGAAGATGAACATGTTTAACGCATGATCTAACCCTTCAATGGCCTAAACTAGGGTTCACGAATTATACCTTAAGTGAGAAGAAGATGACGGTTTCTAACAACCTTGATCAATCAGCGACCTCCAGATATTCTGCCATATTCCTTCCTCGAGTTGGACGTTGTGTGGACGACGATCTCCCAACCTTTTTTTTTCTCCATGGCTGACCTCTCTTTCTCTCCTTATATGAACAATGAGTTTAAAGAAAGCTGCTCTTTTGGATGCTTAATAACGGTCAGAGAATAGATGATATATATAGGCTACGACAAGGACCGTGAGGAGAAATTAGGGTTAGGACTCCTAACGAATCTGGGTATCCCATGTTCAGTCCGTACACACAATCCAAGTCCGTTAACAATAGCTCGATCCACTAAAGATTTATTGTTTCACTAACTTCTTAATCCCAAATTACGTTTATGGGCTCCTTATTATTATATGCATGTTCGTCTTTCCATGATAATATATCGAATGCCCATGGATTAAAATAAGTTACTGACAACTATATCGATCGACATCTTTTGTTCTTAAATAGTACCACTTAACTTTATTTATAATGTTGGATATAATCTACCTACATGATTTAGATGATACACTACCAAAATAAGGCAAATTAGCAATGCATTTAGGGACTCCGGAAGACGACGTCACTAAGTTTATTAAAATTAGCGACATTTTTAATAAACTCTGCAATAGGTCACTGTTGGCGACATTTAGCGACTTTGGCCGACTAGTCTTAGAATGATAAAAATTGTCGTCGCCGCCAAGGAGTCGGTGAACGTCACTATATTTTTTATATCAGCGACGTTTAGCGATGCCAAACATTATATGTCGCAGTATATTAAACTTTAACGACATTTAGTGACGATAATTACTAACGTCGCTGAATTTCTTCATATAGGGAACTGGTTCGACTTTTTATTTCCTCCATTCATTTTTCCCCCACTCCTAAATTTTTCGAACGATTCCCCTCCCCCTCAATTCTGGTGATCCCCGGCGACCCACCCGCCCCGGTGACCCCCTCTCCGACCTCGGCCCTTCTCTCAGTCGACCCCTTCCCGACCCCCACTCTTAGCCTCCCCGACGCCGCCCTCGCCGACAGTGCCCAAGCCCCCAATGATCCTCCTCCCCACCGGCGCTCCTCCTCCCCTCCGGCGGTCGCGGTCTCCCACCAGCGCTCCTCTTCCCCACCCTCTCATCCTCCTTTCCACAACAATGGCAAACACCACCATCTTCCTCCCCTCTGATCGACCCCTCCTCAGTCAACCCTAACCCTAACCCTATCTCTCTCGGTAAACCCTAATCCTAACCCTCTCTCTCTCTCTCTCATAGCACTGACATTGACATGTCACAACACACACACACACATACACGACACATACTCAGACACATACATGACATAGACACGCACATCCACTAACACGGACATGTTTGATTTGGACACGGACACTGATACACACACACTGACATACACACACATATTGACACACACACACACACACACACACACACACACACACATTCGATTGGACAGAACGTTAGGACACAATGTGAATAATTTTAAAGTTTTATAAACCGTGGACACAATATTAAGAGACAATGTTTATAATTTTTTAAAATTTAACATTCGGTTGGACACATTGTTAGGACACACACACACATGGACACACACACACACACACACACACACATACACACACGGACACATTTTATAGTTTATGCAAATTTGAAAATCATAATCTAATGTGAATAATGAAATCAAACTAGGGCATAAATGCTTGGACACAATGTTAGGACACGACCGAACATACTCGGTTTGATGTATATGGTTACACTTCAATCTGTGATAATCATTTATGCTTGATTTGGATTTAAGGATGTTATTAGTGATGTATATGGTTACACTACCACCGCCTTTAACGTGCGCCCCTGTGCTCAGGTGAACCCTAACCCCTAATTCTTTTGACAATGATACTGACACACAAATACGGACACTGACACACATTGACACTGACACACACACACACACACACACACACCCAAATAGCATTTTATTTTCTTTTAGTTAAACTATACTAAATTATATTTAATTATATAATTATTCAATTTTGGCTCTTTCATATTCAATTATTCAATATTGGAACTTACCTATTTAATTTGATACTAGTAATCGCTAGACTTAGTACCTATTTAATTAGGAATCTTGTTCGAAAACCTAGAAATCTAGATTAATAGTTGTGACTATGATCGTGCCTATGTTGGATACTTCAAAGTCAAGTGTCCACGTGAGCCATTCTCTCTCTGGAATGAAAGTTTACTTCTGTAAGCCTTTTGAGACTTTTAGAGAGTTCTACCAAATTTTTGAATAATTCTAGAAAAGGTAAAGAACGAAAGGAGTAAAAATCCTAAAAAACAAAGAGCAAAAAATTCTAGAAAAATCCTAGAAAAGAAAATTTATAATAGTTGTCTTTTATAGAATTTTTTAAAAATCTGGTAGAAATCTAAAAGCCTTAAAAGTCTCGCAGAAGTAAATTTTCTTTTCAGAGAATGACTCACAAAGGAACTCGTGACGACACCCATATCCTTCTTTATTTATATTCAAGATGGTCGAAGTTTGGTTTTCTTAACCCATGATAACTTAACTACAACACACTTACTCACAAGAGGTTGAGTTTTCTTCTAGTACTTCTGGTACCTTTACTAGGATGTTCAAATGTGCGGAAGAAAGGAACTTGATTATCTTTTCTGTGCACACGATTTTTTTTGTGAATTTTTAAAAATAAGAAGGTTAAGTGTTTCCTTGGGTGATCTTTACCTGACTTCAGATCGATATACTAGAATGAAGATGGTTGATGATTCATGAATCATCTTTTGCTTGTACATCGATCGAAAGTCAGGTAAAGATCAACCAAGAAGACACTTAACCCCCCTTATTGTTAAAATTTACAAAGAACATCTTGTGCACAGAAAAGATAATCAAGAGCCTTTCTTCCATAATATTTGGGCATCCTAGTAAATATACCAGAAGTATCAGAAGAAAACTCAACCTCTTATGAGTAAGTGTGTTGTAGTTAAGCTGTCTTGGGTTAAGAAAACTAGACTTCGACCATCTTGAACATTCAGTAATACCTAATAACTTATATCTAATTATATCCCTAATATCTTTTGGTAATATATAGTATAACTACTGGTGTCGATATCTAATAATATCCCTAATATGTGTTTGAGAGTGTTCAAGTGAGTGTATCTTGAGGTTAGGAATGTAGATAAGTATATATGTATGTATAGATATATTTAATACCAAGATACTAAGGAGTATCATAGTACCTAGAGTGTATAAAGTGAGTATCCTAGAAGTATATTAAGATACCAAGATATTTTGGGTATTGGATAATTGTCAAGGTAAGTTTGAGGTTTATATGAAAGTATCCTAGTCATGATACAAAGTGATACATGTGTATCATGGTGATATGATACTATGGTACTCAAGTATCAATGAGTAAATTTGTGGGTAAGTAAGTATAGGTATTGAGTTACCAGTGCAGGTTACTAAGGTATTTGATAAGGGTAAGAGATAAGTTTTAAGTTAAGATACCAAGTATGGGTTAAGGTATTGGAGTGAGGGAAAAGTAATAGGTAAGTGTCTAGGTAATGTGTTAAGATACTAGTAATAAGAGTAAGGTATCATAAATGAGATATTGCCTCGGCGATCTGAAATTACATATAACATGTACCTTCCAATGATGTATCAAGACATATGTATTGATACATATATTCATATTTGTTATCAATTATATTCTTTGTTTCTATCAATCTTACCAGATGGCACCCATGATCCGAGTACGTCGCTTGAGAGTGGAACCTCCTACTGTTAAGGAGAAAGTGGTACCTCCTACTATTCAGGAGGAAGTGACACCTCCTTTACCTCAGATATTTGAGCTTCTTCGAGATACGAGGGAGTCTCAGAGAGTGCACGTTGAGGCCCTGAGGGAGCAGGTTCAGAGGATTCAGCAACTACTGGACCTGGTTCATACTCGAGGAGTTCCAGTTGGACATGCACCAGCTCAGAGGGGGAGTTCCAGTCGCCCATCATCGGATAGAGGTGAGTGGTTAATCCAAATTATGGTATATATATTGATATGTACCATGATGCTCTTATTTACTTCTTCTCGTACTGTTATGCCATGATATCAGTTTACTTTCTCTTCTACAATGGAGGTGCCTATAGCGGAGAATGATCACCTAGACGCTGCTTATGCATAATTTCTGAGGGAATGGGTTCTGTCCCAGCGTAGAGTTATATGATAGAACTTTTGTCCAAATTTATCTCCAGTAGACTTATCGTTGTATATATTATCCTTCTGGATTAGACTTCTTGGATGTTGTTGTCTTAACCCTAGACTTTAGACACGTTGGTTATTATCCAGAGTTGTTTAGAACTTGAGAAATTAGATTTCCTTCTCTATATATCATATTTTGCTTAGCATTTGATTGAGTATTGTTTTGTTATATTATTGTTGAGTGTTCCACCGAAATAGTTGGTGAATCCAGGAAATTCAACGGAGGGTTGCTCCGAGTCTATTTATATAAACTGTGATTTTATAACCTAAGTAGAGTTTTGTTGGAAAATATTTTAAAAACTGTATTCTAATTTTTTAAATTTTTTTACAATTTAGCGACGTTCTACGACGTATAGCGACGTAAAGTTATGTCGCTAACATGTATCATAACGTCGCTAAATTTTACCATGGACATCGTAGAACGTCGCTACAGGTCGCTAACAAGCTGACATGACAAAATTTGCATGTCAGCATTGTTGTAGAAAAACGTCGCTCATAACGTCGCTAATGTGGCAACGTTTAACTACAAACTGTTACGTCGCTAATTTACCAACGTCAAGTCGCTAATGGAAAAATAATATTCAATGGGTATATATATATAGCATTAGATGTATATATATGCATGTGGGGGTTGTGTTTGTGTATGAGATGGAGTTGTAGCTGTGATGGGGGATGCTCGGGATGGTTGCAGCAGAGGTAGATATTGCTGCTATTGTTGTTATATTGTTGTTGTTGTTGTTGTTATAGTTGATGTTGTAGTTGTTGTTGTGGTGGTGATGAGGTACCTGTTGTTATTGTTGTTGTTGTAGTTGTAGTGGTTGTTGTTGGGTTATTATTGTTGTTGTTGGTGACGGTTAAGGGGAGTGAACAGGTTGTTCGAATGCAGCAGTTGCTTGTGATTAGCTACAGTGTGCAGTTTAATAGGGGCAGCAAAAACTGAATAGGGACTCGGGTATCAAATGAGGTGTGGGGGAATTTCACCAAGTGTAGTCCAGTTTGCATGTGTGCAGGCTCGGGACTGATACCTCGTATCAGTGTGGGAGAGAGCTACAACTGCAGGCTGAGAGTTTGAGGACTTGTTGCTGTTATATTCTTGTACAGTGGAGTTAGCCACTGCAATTAGCAGCATGGAGTGTATCAGATGATATATGAGTGTGTGTGTGTGTGTATATGTAATATATGTGAGTATGAGTGATGGATGTGGATAAAGTTTGTGAAGGGAATACCTGGGTTATAGCAATTGTAATAGGAAGGGGGTGAAGTCGGTATATAGGTATTGTATAGATGAGAGGGTATATATCTATGTATGTGCATGTAATGTGTGTGTGAGTGGTTTTAGGGGTATTAGTGTGGCTATACATGATTATGTTAGTATGGGTATGTATATAGATACATAAGTGTATATGTATATATAGCTATATAGAGATGTATAGTGTATGAGTAGTGTATGTGATACCAAGGTATTGGCCAAGCTAAGGTATTTGTGGTACAACTAAGGTATTAGTCTAAGTTAGTAAGGTAATTACCTATGGGCTAAGGTATTAACATATATAGTAGGTATTAGTGTATATATTAGTATATGAGCTAGTAACCTAATGGGATGACCTCAAAACTTAGAGTGGACCTAGTATAGCCTAGTTTTAGCTAGTATGACTAAATAGACAAACTTTATAAGTATTTATGAACCATAACCTAGGTATTGACCAAGTTTGGACACCAAGACCAAGAAATGACCTAGAAACCACACTTCAACCTAGCTAAGTATGCTTAATACTCCAATACACCAATTGACATAGACTTTCATATATAGGTCAGTGTGACTCCAGTTAGGATATCGATTTGCATTCCTTGCTCAGGACCACATACTAGTACATCTCTCTGTTAGTTTTTATTTACTGATAGTGTTTATATCACATGTTCTAGAACCATATACTTGATTCTAACACGATGATATGCGGGCTAGTATTATATGGATCAAATCAGGAGATGTTATTTTATTTGTGTGCATCATATGCTCCTTGTGCTCGCATCTATTCGTGTGCATCAAGTGCTCCTTGTGCTCGTGTGCTCTTTGTGCTCATATCATATTCGTGTGCGTAACATGTCATGATTGGATCCATGAGTATTAGTCGGGACGGGGGAGTAGAAGTTGGTTATGTGATCAAATCCTTAGTGTATTCGTGTGTATGTCAATTATACAACTCACGTATAATTGAGTTATCTTAGTGTAGACGTGCATTTCCAAGACGATCACATAACGAACTTGTGCTCTAAATCACATAGATAATATTTTTAGTTCTCTTGCTTATTATGCACACCATATTACATGTACTTATCATTCTAATTACTTATCTATCTTTACCTGCTTATTTTAGTTATATTACTTGTTCTCTAGTTACCTGTATATCTTGTATTCATTTCTATTACCTGTCATATATTCTCTACCATGTATTTGGAACTACTTACAAAGTTTTATACTTTGCTCCAATCCTGACTGGATAACATTTTTAGGGATTGATTTGGATGACTGGTGTCCTACCTATTATGGACCCCATGAGGGTGAGACTTCTGACATTGGCCAGGTTGCTCAGGAGGAGCAAGTTCTAGAGGGTGGAGAGGCACATATAGTTATTGCTTACCAGTAGTTAGACATTTTATTTGCTACTGGATTTTCTCCAGCATCTTAGACTATTTGGGATGTTATTATTTTGATCCCTAGACTTATATTATTGTTGTTAGACTTCTTAGACTTGATGTTGATGTTGATGACTATTTAGACTTTTGATTGGATCTTTTCCTTATTATATCATCGTGACATTATCCTCCTTATAGATTATTGTTGCACATATTATCATCTTTTCCTCCTATGAGTTGAGATATCATTGACATGTTATGTCACTACCATATTTTTCTAGGAAGGATATTTTGGTTATTTTATAATTAATTAATTATTGTGCATGTTAAATATTTATTTATTGTTAGATGTTGCATTATAGTTTGGACTTGTGTTAGTGGACCTAGCTAGACTAGACTGGACTCTTGGACCAATATTTATTCTAGTTAGACTTGAGCCCAACCACGAGCCCAATTTATTAAGTTAATGATTTAATTAGTCAAAACATTATAATTAGAACATTCCTTCCTTAGTTCTTTTTTCATGATAAGCCAACAAGGACCTTTTGGACATTTTACACTTGCTTGAGGGGTAAGTTAGTGTAAACTCTCTCACCCAAAATAGGTATTTGTGTATATTTTATATTATTATATTTATTATAGATGTTGAATTTATTTAGAGTATTATCTTAGTTAATTAGAAAATAATTTTTTTAGTATATTTACTTATATAAATATTTATTTAGAATTATTTTTAGGCTATTTTAGATTATTGGGATTTTTTCATGATTTTTAGTTAATTAAAAACTAGTAACACTAATTTTTGAGGAATTTAAAGAATTTATTTTATGTTCAAACTTAATTAAAAATATTCCAAAATTTTATTTTAGGTTCTAAATAATAAAAAATATTTTTTAGAATTTTTTGGGAATGTTTCGATTATTTTTAGCATTTATTTCGAGTTAATTATGAAAAACTGAACTAAAAACTAATTTCTGAAAAAGAAAACCCAAAAAGTAATTAATTCTGCCCAGTCAGCAAACAGGGGGCCCACCTGTCAGCCTCCCGCAGCAAAACAGTGCCGGGCCCGCCTGTCAGTGACTGCGGGGCGGGCAGCGTTGGATAGCTGCCACGTGTCAAGATCTGAGCCGCGACTGCTTTCTCTCTCCTCTATATATATATTAGTTTAAGTTTATTTCTAGGGTTTTTCTTCAGCCGAATTTTAGAGAATTGCCATCTAGGGTTCCTTCATCTTCCAGAAGCCATTGCGCATAGCTTCGGACACCAAATGAGGCCTAGTTTTTTGTGTTAGAAAGATATTAAGGTTAGCTTTCTGATTATATAATTTGTTTTATGAAATTATGAGTATTAAATTCTGAAAAATTTGTAGAGCACAGCATATCCGAAAATAGACGTGTTTCGATATTTTTGCGATTTCGGGAGAACCAGGAATCGGAATCATGAACCGTTTAAAGTTTCGGAAGGCTAATGTCGAGATAATTGACATATGTTTTTCCCAGAATTTAATTCAAAGTAATTTTATACTGTTAATTCTGTAGAACTTCTAGGTTAGAATTTAACCATCGGTGCACGATACGAAACTTGTATGTGCCATAATTCCCAAACGAATTTGAATTCGGACGAGCCGTAAATTCCAGTATATTTTTGACGCTGAAATCTACAGGAAATCATGCATAAAAGTTGAGTTTGTATCGGTTGACTTTTCGGTCAACAGATCGCCTCGATTTGCGTGCCATGAGTCTCGAGTTGATAAAATTCAGGTTCTTTGGACAAAATTTAGGAATTAACATAAAAATCAGAATAATAAGATTAAAATAGGATTTTAGAGTAATTATTCCAGAATTAAATAAATTAAAATAAATTATCTTTTGACGTGATAAATTTATAATACATAGGCTATTTGGACTGTGACTTGGACTCTGATTCATACCAGCAGCAGGAACCCAGGCAAGATACCTTACCAAATTGCTTACAGTATTTTGCATGCTTAGTATATTTCTGTATATTTATTGTATTTCTTTTTATTCTTGCATGTGTAGTTTTCTTTCAGTCATTACTATGTATTAGATATGTTGACACACACATGGCACTTAGTATCATAGAGGACAATCATTAGGCGTATGGGCTTTTAACCACTCTGGTAACACCGTAGTCACTAGCATGCACTATGGTGGGTCGTGTCCGATGGTCGCTACCCCCGAGGTATGTCGATTGATGGAGTCCGAGGGTCGCTACCCCAGAGGTATGTCGGCTGATGATGTCCACTGACGAGCGTGAGGTTGTGAGGATTAGATCGAGTAGCCTACCCTTGCCCATACGTCAAAAAGTTGTTCTCATTTGTATTCATATAGTTGGTCTTGTACAACGTACTTATTTATTTTTAAATTATATGCATGTTTACTGTATTCAAATTGGCTCGTATTTTTTGTATCTTGTTACGTCCCTCTGAGGACCTGGTCTGCTGCCAGGTGTATCTATTCTTGAGTATTTACAGGAGCACAGATTGGATGGCTATATATGTTTCGTGGATGTCCTCTCTTCGAGCCCGTGATTGCTAGATGGTGTTCTTATATGGTGTTGTTGTGTTGTACTTATTTTAATATTTGCTCTTACATTCGAGTTGGTAGTGGATTTGTTTCCATCCAACTATCATCCTTAGATATTTATGTTGACATCTAGTTATATAGATGCTGGTTATTATTTATATTGATTTTCTGTGGATGAGATTTAGATTATACCCTATGACTTGTGATATATGTTTATACCACTTGTAGATTGATTTTCATATTACAGCGTACGTGTGGATTTTGGTTTCCATATATTGGAGTTTCCATATCCATGCGGCTGGCATGCTTACGTGTTCATAGTCCTACGTATTTTGGGACTGGGGCGTGACATATTTTTGTGGTGGCCCATGCAGGTCGAGAGCATATTGTCTCGGTTACGTTACTGTACCGAACAAGCCTGCACCTAGGACTAGAGTATAGGATCTCATCCACAATTGACTATGACTCATCTTTCTTCTAATCTATTCTATTTGAATAATTGTATCCTGCTTGATTCCTGTACTCCTATAATAGTTCCTTTAGTATAGTCTCTCCTAGAATATAGAAGTTCCTGTTGTTAGATGATAAGTATGGTAACCTTCCTATTAAGAGTACAACTAGAGTGCTGAGACACCACTAAGTTTAGGATGTCTAGTAAACCCTAGAATTCCTTATCTCTAGAATTGGTTTACCATTACCTCCTGATGTGTTATAAGGACTTGAGAGTAGTATAGACACTACTAGAGTTAGTTAGAAGTTTACCATTATGGTTGCCCCTAGCATTGAGAAACCAATAGAAAACCAAAGTGAATATTAGGACTGAACCTAACCCTCGCCGTTAGATGAGTATTGGAGAACCATAAATTTAGATTCTTGTCTTGAGATAAGCAGACAGTACCTTAGAAAGCCAAGAGCAATGCATAGAATATTTTCCTAATCATACCTCAAACACAGAGACTAGCATACCCCTTTTCCTTGAAAAACTATGATGCTATCTAGAGCCCCTCTATTTTCATATATTGTTCCCCTGTGACCATAGCGTTCGCTAATTGTGCGACGATCAAAATTACGTTCTTCTTTTCTTTATCTTTCAACTCGTGCCACCTGACACTTCTGATAGTAGGCCAAGTAATTTATTTCTTTATTAAGGACACATAGTTTGCTAGGATTATAGTTGTAATCTTGAATTTTGAAATTGTGTGCTTAGTAGTTAGAACTTGATAGTTAAGTTATTCTTGTAGATTAAGACCTGGTGCTTATCCCTTAGTTTTAAATTGCGTAACTTGTACCACACCTCAATACGAGTTATATTCCCTTTCCCTTGAGGCCAGTAACTGTCCCATTCTTACTATTGACACTTGCACTATGACTAAGAGTTAAGACGACCATGACCTATGTAATATAAGAGGATACCCTAACAAGTACCAAGACCCCTTCTCGAAGATCTTAACAGGAGCTTCTACGGTACCCTTAAGACTGTCACAGTATTAGTTTATTATTTTAAGTTGGGTAGTATACCTCACAACCTAGTATCACATAGTCTTTTGACCTATTATTGAAGTATGATTGAACAACATTAATTGTATACTAGCATAAGACGACAGTGGTTATTCAGACAATAGAAGTTAGAGGTCCTTGCCCACATTTGGTCGACTAGCGACATAGACAAGGAGGTTGTATGATAACTGTAGGGATTGTAGAGTCTTTTATTATTGTTGCTTAGTTGTTTTATTTTGTGAACTTGAATTAATTTGTACCTCCTTTCATCATCATCTAGCGTACTTATATTTGCTGCACTACCTTGACTTATGCTGCTATTATAGCCTACTTTTGCAAGCTTACTCTTTTATCGAGCTTGATCATGAGATATGTATTATTGGGGACGCCTACTAATACATTTCAGAATCAGTGTATTAAGGTCTAGCTAACCTTAGTGCGCTTGATTCGCCCTTCGTAATACTACTTTACGTGGATTGAGATATGTAGTGATTGGTAGACGAATATACTTGCCCCTAGACAAGTCTGAGCAGATCGTATCGGTTACATAACTGTACTAATATTAGCATGCGAACAAAGAATTACCAAAATAGGATTTCAATCCACAACTGCTTTGATAATTCCCATTTGAATTCCTTAAACTCCTTGATCCTGATACTTTTATTCTATTACCTCACCCTTGAACTCTTTATTATTGGTCTCCGTCTTCCCTTATTTCGGAAAGACGAAACCTCGTGCTTGGTATAAGTTTAATACACAGAGAGTACTAGATATACCCTGTAGGCCGATCACATACTTGAGGATTATTCTTTTGTAATTAAGGACATATCATATATGATATAATCGGCATTGAAGTTTTGAGGATTGAATGACATGAGTAAATAAATTAAGGAATATTTTTCTTAAAGTATATAGCCTTCTGTGATAGATGGATAAATTCTAAGTTGGGTAGCAGTGCATTGTCAACTTGAGAGGAATTTCTTTTATATTGTGATCAAGTAAGATTAGATTGGGAGATTCAAGTCATTTTAATTTTGAGAAATTTTAAAAGAAGGATTAAGATAATGAGGATTTAACGAATTTTAAAATCTTGATATTGTGGACCAAATATTTATACTTTGAGCACATGATTTAAATTTTGAATATTGAAGGATGAATCATCGATTTAAATTTTGAGGATAAATATAGAATTTTAGACTTGAACAATTGGTTAATTAGATTTAAATTTTATAATTTGATGATTTGAATTAAAAGTTCAATTTTGATTGTTGGGTCACCTATTTGAAATATTGAGGATGTAAATTGAGTTTAAATATTTGAATAGTACAAAATTCTTAAGTTAAGAATAGGAATAAGATTTGATTAAAATTGTTTATTGTTCAAAGTCTAGAGGAGATTATGATAGTTGGAAATTATGATATAAATTTTGATATGGGATGTCATATAGACTTGAGTTAGATTTGGATGTTGATTATTTAAAAATCGAGAAGAGATTACGACAGGTTGAATTTTGATTTAAACAGTGGTTATCTTAATTTTGAAGTGATCGCGATAGATTTGAATATATTTTATTATTTAAATTTTTGGAAGAGATTGCGATTGACGTACCTTATGTACGAATGTGAAGGATTTAACAAATTATGTCTTATTTTAATTTCGAGGACGAAATTGTTTTAAGTTGGGTAGATTGTAAACTCCCTCACCCAAAATAGGTATTTGTGTATATTTTATATTATTATATTTATTATAGATGTTGAATTTATTTAGAGTATTATCTTAGTTAATTAGAAAATAATTTTTTTAGTATATTTACTTATATAAATATTTATTTAGAATTATTTTTAGGCTATTTTAGATTATTGGGATTTTTTCATGATTTTTAGTTAATTAAAAACTAGTAACACTAATTTTTGAGGAATTTAAAGAATTTATTTTATGTTCAAACTTAATTAAAAATATTCCAAAATTTTATTTTAGGTTCTAAATAATAAAATATATTTTTTAGAATTTTTTGGGAATTTTTCGATTAATTTTAGCATTTATTTCGAGTTAATTATGAAAAACTGAACTAAAAACTAATTTCTGAAAAAGAAAACCCAAAAAGTAATTAATTCTGCCCAGTCAGCAAACAAGGGGCCCACCTGTCAGCCTCCCGCAGCAAACAGTGCCTGGCCCGCCTGTCAGTGACTGTGGGGCGGGCAGCGTTGGATGGCTGCCACGTGTCAAGATCTGAGCCGCGACTGCTTTCTCTCTCCTCTATATATATATTAGTTTAAGTTTATTTCTAGGATTTTTCTTCAGCCGAATTTTGGAGAATTACCATCTAGGGTTCCTTCATCTTCCAGAAGCCATTGCGCATAGCTCCGGACACCAAATGAGGCCTAGTTTTTTGTGTTAGAAAGATATTGAGGTTAGCTTTCTGATTATATAATTTGTTTTACGAAATTATGAGTATTAAATTCTGGAAAATTCGTAGAGCACAGCATATCCGAAAATAGACGTGTTTCGATGTTTTTGCGATTCCGGGAGAACCAGGAATCGGAATCATGAACCGTTTAAAGTTTCGGAAGGCTAATGTCGAGATAATTGACATATGTTTTTCCCAGAATTTAATTCAAAGTATTTTTATACTGTTAATTCTGTAGAACTTCTAGGTTAGAATTTAACCATCGGTGCACGATACGAAACTTGTATGTGCCATAATTCCCAAACGAATTTGAATTCGGACGAGCCGTAAATTCCAGTATATTTTTGACGCTGAAATCTACAGGAAATCATGCATGAAAGTTGAGTTTGTGTCGGTTGACTTTTCGGTCAACAGATCGCCTCGATTTGCGTGCCATGAGTCTCGAGTTGATAAAATTCAGTTTTTTTGGACAAAATTTAGGAATTAACATAAAAATCAGAATAATAAGATTAAAATAGGATTTTAGAGTAATTATTCCAGAATTAAATAAATTAAAATAAATTATCTTTTGACGTGATAAATTTGTAATACATAGGCTATTTGGACTGTGACTTGGACTCTGATTCATACCAGCAGCAGGACCCCAGGCAAGATACCTTGCCAAATTGCTTACAGTATTTTGCATGCTTAGTATATTTCTGTATATTTATTGCATTTCTTTTTATTCTTGCATGTGTAGTTTTTTTCAGTCATTACTATGTATTAGATATGTTGACACACACATGGCACTTAGTATCATAGAGGACAATCATTAGGCGTATGGGCTTTTAACCACTCTGGTAACACCGTAGTCACTAGCACGCACTATGGTGGGTCGTGTCCGATGATCGCTACCCCCGAGGTATGTCGATTGATGGAGTCCGAGGGTCGCTACCCCAGAGATATGTCGGCTGATGATGTCCACTGACGAGCGTGAGGTTGTGAGGATTAGATCGAGTAGCCTACCCTTGCCCATACGTCGAAAAGTTGTCCTCATTTGCATTCATATAGATGATCTTGTACAGCGTACTTATTTATTTTTAAATTATATGCATGTTTACTGTATTCAAATTGGCTCGTATTTTCTGTATCTTGTTACGTCCCTCTGAGGACCTGGTCCGCTGCCAGGTGTATCTATTCTTGAGTATTTGCAGGAGCACAGATTGGATGGCTATATATGTTTCGTGGATGTCCTCTCTTCGAGCCCGTGATTGCTAGATGGTGTTCTTATATGGTGTTGTTGTGTTGTACTTATTTTAATATTTGCTCTTACATTCGAGTTGGTAGTGGATTTATTTCCATCCAACTATCATCCTTAGATATTTATGTTGACATCTAGTTATATAGATGCTGGTTATTATTTATATTGATTTTCTGTGGATGAGATTTAGATTGTACCCTATGACTTGTGACATATGTTTATACCACTTGTAGATTGATTTTCATATTACAGCGTACGTGTGGATTTTGGTTTCCATATATTGGAGTTGCCATATCCATGCGGCTGGCATGCTTACGTGTTCATAGTCCTACGTATTTTGGGACTGGGACGTGACAGTTAGGGCCGGCCACAAGGGGGTGGAGAAAGCATCTCTCTCTCTCTTCATTAATTTACTCCAATCTAGATCTAGAATTTCTCTCTTCAAATTATTTTATTTCCTACACCAATACCTACCCAAATTCTCTTTCAATTCCTTCTCTACTCACCATTGGAGGCTATTGGAGCAAGGAGTGTAAACCTCCTCAAATATTTTTATAGATAGTCTGGTATGGGATGAAAAATTTTATTATAGCAGCAGATAATTGATGTTTAGAGTAAGGTTGCAGATGTCTGATTATTTTTATTAAACCCTTGGCGTGCCCTACCGTTGTTGAATTATTCGGAGCCCAACATCAGCCCATAAATTCCAATAGATTATTGCACTTTCGACTTGACCCACAAATTTAGGTGCCGGACTTTTTCTTCACTCAAAATCATATTTTCTTGTGCTCTAAATTAATTGCACAATTTTCCGTAACCAAAATCCCATATTTAATCCCGTGTCGGACACCTGTGTCGTTACCATCAATTTTGAGACACCAACTTAACCCGTTGAGCCGGACCAATTAAAGGGTCCAAGACTGACACCAAGTCTACACCATTCCTGACCTTTGTGTCACTCTCATTTGAGATCCCATGTGCCACTATTTAATTTAAGAGCACATGATAATTTTTATTCTAATTAAATTAGGGATACCAACTTGACTAATTCTATTTTAATCCCAATTTAATTCCAATGCCTATTTAATTAAGCCCATGCAAAATACACAACACTTCCTCACCCTACAAAATACCAAACACCAATTTTCTAATAATTTTTCCATCATTTCATGTGTTTGTGCAAATACCCAAACTTAAGGGGCTAAATTGCAAATATTATGACATGTGGTATGCCCTTATTGGTCAAGGCTAAATGAAGAGGCCAACCCTCTTCTTTGACCGGTCAAGCACTCTTTCCCTCTCAATTTCATGAAGAAATGAATTCACTCATGTGAAATCTCAACCCCATATTTGAAATGGGTCAAATCCTCACCATCCAACCCACACACACCATCCTATAAAATGTCTCCATCACACCCCTCTTCCCCATGCCGGCCCTAATCCCAAGAAAGCCTTGAAAACCTCACCCCCTCTCTCTCTCCTCCCTCTTCTCCATTCAAAACACCAACCGAATCCTTCCCATTTTCTTCTTCCTCCTTTCTTCTTCTTCTTCTTCCTTTCTTGGAGAACCAACCTTTCTGGATGAGACCCTCCGGCCACCGACTGCAGAGCTCCGGCGGGCTAATTGACAGCTCCACCACCCACGAGCTGCTATGCCACTCCACGAGCTTCGGCGGCCTGCTGTGCAACCGCCACCCCACTCGCTGACAGCCATGAGCCCGAGCTTCCCCCTTCGGAGCCGAGCGCTGCCACGAGCCCGAGCCTTCCCCATTGCCTCACTCCTCCACCCGGCCACCCACTCGCCTTCTTCTTCACCCGGCCGGCCCCCTACTCCGGCTACCACTCGACCGACCGCCTTTCTCTACATCCCCGGCAAGCTTCTGCACCCCATGAGCCGCTGCACCGCCTCCCTCGACCTTCTCGACCGACTGTATTCACTGGCCACCCTATATCAACTGACGACCTCCCCCTCCGGCCTCCATCAACCCACACGCCGAGCTCCCCCGACCGGCCACCCGCCATTACCTCCACTCGACATCCCCCACGCATCCACCATTGCCACCTCGACCGACGATCTCCCCTCGACCTTCTCCTCCGACTACAACCCGACCCCGCTGCTCCTCCGGCCACCCTCTACCACCAGCATCATCGTCCACATCGTCAATATCATCATCTTCATCATCATTATCCTCACCATCATCATACTCATCATCCTCGTCATCATCATCACCACCACCATCACAGCCTACTCCGGCGAGACCCAATACCACGCCGCCAAGGTGAGCTTCTCCCCCTCTCCTTATAGTGTAGTGATTTTTGATAAATGTTTGTTTGCTTGACTTAGTTAGGGTTCATAGTATTACTTTAAGTTTAGGGTGTGAGAGAAATGGTTTTTATTTAAGAGTTTAATATGCATGGGAAATTTTAGGGTTTAATAGCTTGTTAAGGTGCATTAATGGTTATATGCTACATGGACTCTAGGGTTGTGAATGATGCTAATGTGTTTAAGGACTATTGAGTGCTAAGTGTGAGACCTTAGGGTGTTGTTCATTTTGATTTGCATATTGTATATATATTGATGACGAGTAGTTTAAATCATTGTGAAATGATATGAAGATGATGAAACACTGATGGATATTGAGGAGCTGGTGATGGTTTGTGTATTTGTGCGTAATATCTAAATAATAGCCATTCATTGAGGATTGATAGAAAATAATGAACATAATTACGTAGTAGTTTTATTAAGAAATGGAAAAGACTGTATATGTTTGAGGGTTTGATGATTAATTTTTAATTTAGTCAATGACGATAATTAAACGTTATGCTAATGACAATAAAGACCAGAGAAGACTGAGGATTGGATCAGGGTTTGATTAACTGAATATCGTGATTGAGGTTGGGTTTGAAGATATTTTATAGGGGATTAGTTGAGTAGATGTAACGTACTCCGAGTCAACCTGGGTTAATCCTCTAGCGCCGTGTCCCTGTGAGTTGTAGCTGACTCTGAGCATATGTTTATACGTGTGTCACATCCCTGTTTGCCACATGATAGTTTATTAATTAAGTTTGTATCTCGTCTCTAGGTACTACGGGACCTGCAGACTTGGACGTGGTACCGGATCCCCGTTATCAGCAGCCGAACGCAGACAAGTGTACCTTGCCACCCTGTTTTTCAGTTACAGATATTTATTGTTTCATTATGTATATTGTGCGCGTGTTTGATTATGATCGTTACTTCACGTACGGATCACAACCGGGTGCATACGTTCGTTGTAACGTCTTGTAATGAATGCTAGATGTTCGTAACACCTCGATGTACGTACCTGAGTATATCGTCATCCTAGGACACATTCATACACTGTTATCGTGCCAGATTTCTTGTATCCTGATACTGACATCATGACCAGAGACTGGGACGAGCTTAGGGTCGCGTCTGTTGATAGTTATTTCTGTGAGATGAGACTGTTAGATAGAGGTTCAGGTTCAGCGCACCATTGTTGACCGCTTGGGATGGAAAAGATAGTTACTAAACGTTTGGGCTCCTCTGTACGCACTTTATATATGTATGTCCTGTTGATGTAGTATTCCTGTATCCGGAGTAGTAGTATCACCCGTGTGACTCTGTGCTCGGAGCTACGGTATGCCCCGTGTGTCTTTGTGTTCGGAGCTATAGTTTTATTTTGGACAGCCCACGCGTCAAACATTGTCTTTAAACTGTGTCTCACTTAGTTGGTTATGCTAGACTACACCGTCGTTGCACTTGTACTTTCTGTTGTACTTTGGCATGCTGTATTTTTGTACCTTGTTACGTCCCTCTGAGGACCTGGTCCCCTGCCAGTTTTGCAGCATAGACGATTACGGAGCATTTAGAGTTGCTGATGGAGTTGCATGTCTTGCGGGCACTAATCCCAGGTACTCATATCATTTCTACCGGCATTATGGTTACTTATTTCATATTGATTATTCATCTACTGTTGTAGCCTAGTTTTTGTAGACTCATCTCTTCTCGAGTCTAATCGAGTTTGTGTGTTATTGGGCGGCCGACTTTAGCACATGTAGCTCTTTCTTATATATTTCTGTTCATTGTGGATTAAGACATAGAGGTTTACATGTATGGAATATTTAGATAGTGCCCTTTATATTATACAGCTTATACGTATTCGAGTCAGACCAGAGTCTGGTCGAATGCGTAGCTGGCATGTCACGTATTTCTGGTCCTATGTATTTTGGGACTGGGGCGTGACAAGGAGGATGCAAAGATCTACAATTTGGTGGAAGAAGCATAAGTTAAAGGCTCTTTGCATCAATTTAGAGACTTATATTGGAAATCCATCTTCCAATAGGTATAATTCAGTTTCCTTGCTAATTAGACTCTAAATCTGTAATTTAATTATTAGGAACCCTCCTAGGTACTAGGACTACCTATAGGAAGAAGTTTGGACTACTAGAGACCCCTATTGTGAAAGTTATGATGTATTTTGTGCCCAATTTGGAGGAAATTCGAGATTGACACACCAAGTGTTTGTCACTAGGTTAGATAGATGATATTGTATTTGTTATGGTATTGTGGGTCTATTATTGTATTCATAATTGGATACGAGTAGGCCATATCATGATAATTTAGTGATATGGGTTAATTTTGGGGTTTTTCCTTTGACATAGGGGTTTAAGCATGTCATATTTTGACACGGGCACGTAGTTGAATAGTTAACACTTTGTATTGTTTATAATTATGATTCTAGACTTTCTCGTGTCCTTCGAGATACATTTGGTGATGTTTCAGAGCCGTATCATAAGCGTATCATAGATTTAGTGTGATACGGTACGATACACTCCACGTGTTTGATAAAAATTTTAGTGCTCTATTTAGAGTGGTGTATAACTATATTAGTGTTATATATATATATATATATATATATATATATATATATATATATATATATATATATATATATATATATATTCATTAGCTATGTTTTATGCTACATGTATCTTGTATATGTATCTTCATTCCATATTAGCATTGTGCTTATAGTATTGTTATAAGTTAGGAGGAGTAAGTGACTGTCATATACTTGTATTTTGGGCTTGTATTGTTTGATATAGGAGATGTTCTGTTGATAAGTGTTTGGTAGAGTAACTAGTTCAGTCACTATGAAGTCAGGAGGAGTGTTAAGGGAGTCGGGCAGTGCCTATTGGAGCACAACAGTGACTGTGGGTGTAGATATTATTCTTGTACTGTGTATCTATGGTGGGTAAGGAATACTAGAGGATAGGGGTTCAGTTATGAGAGGGGAGCAAGTTAGGAGTAGAGTATCAGTGTAGCTGATACACAAAGGGGGGGGAGCTCGGGTTGGATGCAGTGAAGGAGATCAATAAGTAACAACAGTAGCAGTAGCAACCCTGGTTGCTCGAGCAGTGTAGGGGAGGACTTGAAGTATGTTGTGCACATATGTGCACAATAGTGATACTTGATGAGGATGTCTGATACAACCAAGTGTCTGCAATCTTGAAGTTGCAACCTCAATTGCAATGGCTTGCAACAAGGCAATAACAACAACCTGTAGTTGGAGATGGTTAGTTAATGTACATTAGTGTAACTTAGATGAATATTTAAGATGGTATATCAGTTACCATTGAGTAGGATAACATATGAGAATATTAAGGCCAACAGTAGGTGTTCGGGGGACTAATACACTCATATATCAGTGTTTGACTAATTACTACAGTCAATCAGAGAAGCATGGGGGCAGTCACAGGGATTGGAGTCAGGATGGGCATGTAGCAGCAACATGAAGTAAGGGGGAATGTGTGAACAGGTAGGTTGGAGTGGAGAATCTGCATTAGAGGGGTGAAGCAGCAGACTTAGGTAGTAGCAGCAGTTGTGGCGACAAGGTGAACAACAACATTAGTTGTGATAAGGGAGTATATGTATGCCTGTATGCATGCATTGGTAGTTTCTGATATATAATCTCTAGTAGAGTGAGGGCAAGTATTCACTGAGATAGTGTGCACAGTGCACTGTCTGTTTCCTCATAGCAGGTATTACACTTTAGACTTCTCCATAGCAGTTATTCAAAATTAGAAGGTAGATATTTGATTTAGTTTGGTATCTGTTAGTGTAGGATACAAGTTAAGTTATATGTTAGTACATGATGTATCAGTTAGTATATAGTAATTTGATTTGTAGTGTATGTGGGGGTGAGGTATTGGATACTTATATATGTATATGATATAATACTAGTACTAGTTATACATATAGATATGAGTATAGAATAACCCATTATCTAGTGTTAATAACTAGTGTAGGTGGATAGTGATATTGACACTATAGGTATCCTAACACCTTGAATAGACTAGTATGACTTGGATCCACAAGATACCAACCTAATAACTTAGGAATAGACTAATACAACCTAGAAATAGTTAGTTTGACCAAGTTTGACTAGTTTGATATGGAGTTGACCTAGTTTGACTATTTTGACTTAGATTTGGCCTAACAACCTAGAAATTGACTAGTTTAAACATGTATTTGTTCTAAAACCTTGTATTGATGCAATATTCCATATTTAAGTCATCGAGGCACCATTTCGAACATCTGTGATATCGTTTACCAGATTTTAGGCGAGTACATTCTCTAACAGTTTCTCGTTTATGATATCCTCTATGTTTCTTGTATTTAGTGTAGATATCCTTAATTTTCCTGACACTTGGTTTCACGGATTGGTATGATCTTGGATCCCGTCATGAGATATTATTCCTGGTATTTTCTGGCGTATTTTTTGTGCGAGCCCCTTTTTTATACATGTATGGACACTGATTCATGAGAAGATTAGCTTCCTTCTCATGGAATCCCTTGTCATAGCGTGTCATGGATTGGATCCACTATACCAGTCGGGTGTGGGAGTATTTAGTGTAGATATGTGATAATACCCCTGTAGTTTATGTTTTTCTTTCATAGTGTTACTCATACACCACACGTATGATTAACCAGGCCCGTGGTTCTTGAGTAGTACCCAAGCCGATCACATGTTGTCACTAGTACTCACTCACTTAGATAGTTGTATCTCTTTATTTCCATATATGATGTTCGTACCTCTTGTATGTATTTTTCGTATTTACTTATTCCTGTATATTTCTACCATACTTTATTCATCCTGTAAATGCTCTATATTTATTGTTACATAGTTTTTATCATTTATTGGAACTGCTGCTAGAGGTGTACTTTGCTCATTTTTTGACTGGATATATTTTTTCTAGATGACACTGAGGAGTAGTACCTCACTCATTACGGGCCTCAGGACATAGTTGGCTTAGAGCTAGAGACTGTGGCTTTGGAGGGACTCATCCCGGTTGAGACAGATGACACTTTACCAGTAGCTTAATAGATAGGCTTATATTGTATTGGATTTGTCTCCAGTCTTGACAGTTAGTCTTATATTATATTTGAGACACATTAGATATTATTTCTATCTTTTGAGTTGTATCTTGACTCTTCAGTTCTTATATCATATTCATGCGTTGTTCCATCTTATAGTTCTGTGATTGAGTATTCGTATTACATTGGTGGCATTATATACCTTGATGATCATTATTGTTAGATAGTCTAGTTTACCCAAACACCGTTCTACCTCCGATGCTGCGGTGTAGGCTGGACGTCATTCATGTACTCGTTTCCCTACAATGGGTGTGGGTCGTGACACATTTTTAGTGGTGGCCCATGCAGTTCTTCGAGGTCACAATTAGTACGATTCATAGTGGTGCTCTGATTTTAGTGCTATTACGAGCCTGCTTCAGGATATAGGATATAAGATATAAGCTATAGGCTCAGAATACTCAATCACATCTAGAAAAAACTCTATTGTTCATTTTAATTATTCTTCCTTGATATTTGATAATTGAGCTTTAACTGTCCTTTTTTGAATATATTTTATTTTGTGCCATATTGATTCTTTTCTTCCGCTTTACCTTAGGATGCTGCCTAAGACTCGATCAAAGCATAGAGGAGCAGCTTCTGAGAGATCTGAGACTTACCGAGGGCCTGCACCAGTCACTTCTCCTGTGATTGGCGTATCAGCTACGTTCGGTGGTCCACCTCCAGCACAAATAATTGTTCCATCTGTGTCTGAGGGACTTCCACCTCCACCTTCTATACCGACAGATGCGACTTAGGTGTTCGCATTATTTCACGAAATGATGGAGGCTCAGAGGGCCCAGTCAGAGGCACACCGATGTGTTATAACAGGGTATTGAGAGTGCTCATCATCTTGCCCTTGCTGCAGTAGAGAGAGGAGCTTCGGTCTAGCAGCAGGTTGCCCATCTTCGGCCGGGTAATATCTAGGACTTCAAGAAGCTGGAACCTCGGGTCTTCAAGGGGATCGAGGGTATCGTCTACGCTGATGATTGACTCAAGGATATCAAGCATCTCATGAGGGTGTCCTATCTTGCTGAGAATCTGAAGGTTGAGGCAGTGGGACTTCAGCTGTTCGACATTGCCTGCACTTGGTTCAGGAATGAGCCACTTTTTGCTGATGTGGGGAAGTCTTGGGAGGTATTCAAGGACCTCTTCAAGATAAAGTTCTTTGCTTGGACGGACAAATAGGACTTGGGGAGGCTGTTTGAGAGCCTTACTTAGGGGAGCATGTCCATGGAGGAGTATGCTGCAGAGTTCGGGAGGTTGAGCTAATTTGCGGAGTACTTTGTGAGGGAGCCAGAGGTTCGGGCTATCCTCTTCCGCGAGGGTCTGAACTGGGAAGTAAAGATCCTCATTTCATCTTTCTATGAGACGTATTTTGATATACTTGCGGAGGCACGCAAGGTTGAGCAGGAGTTGAGCTTGAAGCCCAAGAGAGACCGCGATTCTTTTATGGGGGCTAGTTGAAGCGCAGTGCCTGCTAAGCATCTTCATCTCTACCCTAGGCATTTTCAGTAGTCACAGCAGTACCAAGCTCCAGCTAGGGCGCCGGTTCACCAGGCACCACAACAGCAGCAGTAAAAATACTCATAGCACACTTTCTGCCACTTCTATAAGAAGTTCATATCTTGGAAGTTTACAGAAGGAGGTTGGGAGTTTGTCTATATTGCGGTACAGAGGGGCATCAGATAAGAGAATGTCCTTCCAAACCTCGTCATGCAGCTTAAAGAGCAGATCTATCTCAGAGAACAGAGTCGAGGCCACCTACAGTACAATCGAGGGGACCATATATCGGTTCCGACCCATCTGCAATGTTATGCCCAGCACAAGCTGTCATGCCCCGATCTCCCGCAGGCTAATCGGTCGTCCCTGCTAGGCGAGAATCACCGCGCCAGGGCTCCCGCGGGACGATCGCTTGACCCATCTGGACGTGATGCCGCACGAGCGTGAGCAGCTCCCGTACAAGGCCGTGGTCCATACTGGCTATAAGAGGTCTAAGCCACAGAGTTGCACAGAATGTCCGAGTGCAACGGAATAATAAACGCATTGGCGATTGGTAATAAGTTCACTGAGTCGTCAATAGCGGAAGCATTGAATAACACAAGTATTGAAGTAAAGCAAACTCTTTATTGATATTGAATAAGTGTTACAGGCGGCATATAGCCGAGATTACAAGTCGCTTAAGCCTCTCTCTCTCTGAACAGTAAAAGCGTGCAAAGTGGCTACATTTATGGAATGATGTAAAGGCGATATTCCAATATTATGTCTTGTATATGTGCTTCAGTTCCGGATCGCAATGCTCTAAGGCTTGAGAGTGAACTCCACGTCTTAGCACGCACGAAGGAGGTATCCACATCGAACGAGGTTCTTCCGCACCCTGCAAGCAATCTGGTGGGTTATCAGTACATGAATGCACTGGTGGGGAGGCTACTCACCCGTTCGACAAATCCAAACACGTTCAATAGGTTCCATGTACCATCTATTTAGTTGTCTTTCTAATCTTGCCTAGGATCAGTTTCATGGCAATGTTGAATAGCCTAACGCGTGTGGTAGTGCGCCATACGATATAAGAGAAAATACGACGAGACTTACCAACTTACCATTTGTCCTTCCCTGTCCAAGATAAACCAAGTTAATTCAAGCACAAGCAGTATATATAATGAATCAAGAGGCAATAACATGTGCAAATACGAGTGTCGTGAGCGAGGTTATGTTTCAGGTGCACGATTTACACTTATTACAAGGCATTTGAAGAAGATGTTGAAGTGTTCCATATGTACAAGTTATCCTCAAGACTCGTTCAGGTATTTTCGATTTTCAGGCGTGATGCAATGACTCGTATGCGGATAGCGGCTAAGCGAGGATGACTTATCTATATGAACAATTATCGCTGGCATAGCCAAAAAGGATGGGTTATAGTCACGGGACAGAAATGATATACGACGCAGGTAGCGAGCCCCGCCACGTGCCATTTCCTCCTCCAACATACTGACTAATCTATATTTTTCGTCTGGATCGGTCCCAGTGCCCCGGCAACCGTCCGCCGAACCATTCCATACCCTTGTGCACAGGTTGTCCGCGACATGCAAGTCTCTAAGGTCAATCCAGATTCATAACGATAATTATTGATTCTTTTCTGAACGAGCATTGCTCCACAAGCTGTTGATTCATTGCTTTACTTAACATGACTCTCGTTCAGTGTTCAACTTGACTTGATGCAATCTAAGGCAATACGAGCATGAGATAATCATATAGCATGATCTGTCTTTACATAGTCTCCCTGAGCCGTTAGATTGAGTACAAGACGAGTATCACTTTTCTGAGGTGTTTCGATATTATCTTGCTTAATTATACATTGATGCAGTCCTCTAGTTTAGGAAATGCCTTAGCGACCTAACGGTCCCAAATACCTTCAATGTTCATACTTGCACGGAATGACTATTAGATAGTCTTTCGGTAGTTTGGATGAATGCAAGGCAAGGTAGTGTTATATGGGCATGGCATGAATTATGTGACAAGCATTAAATCGAGGCAACGAGTACAAGTTAACATATAAGCAGACAAGCATTGCATTCATAAGAAAACTTAACCATTTAGATTGGCTCAAGCCCGAAGGTAAGCCGAGGAGTGAAATCGTAAAGGGACTTACCGAGCGGCGTAATCTAGGTTCGTGCAGTGTAGCAAGCGAACAATGCACTGAAGAGGATACATATATCGTTCTACTCGAGGCATAACGGGGTCTAGTTGCACAAGGCAAAGGTAGCACGTAAGGGTCTGTATATAAGCAAAGTTTCATTTTCATGTTCTAGCACAAGCAATACAAGTTGGGATTATTCCCTTAGCTAGATGCGTTGGATTCTTATTAGCATGCAGGGGTGATTCACCTAGCGACTAGCATAAAACGTCCATATTTTAAGTGTGCTGGATAAGCAAAGACAAGTTTATCGTAGCCACCTACCTTAGCGATGATTCGTCTCGGCCGAGCGATACTCCGAACGAGCCTCTGAAAGCCTAAGACGAAACTCCTGAAGGGCCAAGTCTGGAAATCCTCTTGCCTCGAACGAGTATTCTCGCTGAAGAAAAGCGGGTCGGGACGTTGCACTTTTGCCATTTGAATCGGCAGTCTGCTTGAGCGGAACTGTTCGTTACATAAGTATCTGGGAGTTGCACCTCAGGGACGAGCATTTTCTATGACGGTCGAGGAGGCCGAGCCCACTGAAGATATTATCGCAAATTCTGTTCTCCTTGATTCTATTCCAACTTTAGTATTGTTTGATAGTGGTGCTTTCCATAGTTTTGTATCTGTTTCTTTTGCTTTGTAGCATCATTTTTTAGTAGAGTCTTTGCTTAGGACTTGCAAGATCATGACCGTGGAAGACATTATCCTGGTTAGTGATATTTACAAGGATCGAAGAGTTACTCTGGAAGGCCGATAGCTGAGTGCGTGTCTACTTATAATGCCACTTCCAAGCTAAGATATTATACTCGGGATGGATTTGTTTAGTAGGCATCATGCTAGTATAGATTGCAGAGGAGGTAGAGTTTTGTTTAGCCCTCCAGGAGAGCCAGAGTTTGAGTTTGCTAGAGGAGCTTCGGAGCAGGGAGAAGGTATTATCTGTGGAGCTATGGTGGAAGACAAGGAGTTGCCGCATCCCTTGATTGTAGAGTTCTTGGATGTGTTTCCTGAGAAATTGGCAGGATTGCCGCCAGATCGAGATATTGATTTCTCTATAGACTTAGTGCCAGGTGCATAAAAAATTTCATAGCATGTCTATAGAGTGAACAACATCGAGCTGGTTGAACTGAAGAAGCAAGTGGATGGACTGCATGATAAGGGGTTTATCAGATCCAGTTCTTTACCGTAGGGAGTCCCGATATTGTTTGTACCGAAAAATGATGGATCGGTGCGCATGTGCATCGATTATAGGGTATTAAATAATCTCATTGTCAAGAATAAGTACCCGTTATCATGGATTGATGACATGTTCGATCAATTGAGTGGCGCCAAGGTATTTTCTAAGATAGACTTGAGATCAGGCTACTACCAGGTGAAAGTGAAGCCCGGAGGATATTCCGAAGACTACTTTTTGGACTCTGTATGGCCAGTACGAGTTCATGGTGATGTCATTCAGGTTAACTAATGCCCCAGCAGTGTTTATGAATTTTATGAACAAGGTGTTACACCAGTACCTTGACAAGTTCGTAGTGGTGTTCATCGATGACATTCTCATATACTCGAAGACGCCAGAGGATCACGAGGAGCATATGCGGATTGTGTTGGATGTGCTGAGGAAGGAGAAGCTGTATGAAAACCTGTCCAAGTATGAGTTCTTCCTAGACAAGTTGGAGTTCTTAGGGCATGTTATGACTGGTGATGAAATTTCAGTGGACCCGAAGAAGATCACCGCAATGGAGTCTTGGAAGACCCCGAGTTCAGTAGCGGAGATCAGGAGTTTCTTAGGTCTGGCAGGATACTACAGGAAGTTTTTGTAAGATTTTTCGAGGATTGCTAAGCCGATGACCAGACTCACAAGAAAGGACGTGGAGTTTGTTTGGATAGAGGAGTGCCAGGCTGTTTTTGAGAAATTGAATATGAGGTTGACGTCTTCTCCTATTTTGACGTTGCCATCAGGGCCTGAAGGTTTCACTATATATATTGATGCATCAGGGAAAGTGTTGGATTTTGTTCTTCAATAGAATGGGAAGATGATTGCCTATGCATCCAAAAAATTATGTCCTCATGAGAAAAATTATCCTATCCACGATTTAGAGTTGGCAGCTGTCATCTTTGCTTTGAATTTATGGAAATACTATCTGTACGGAGAGCTTGTGAAGATCTTCACCGATCACAAGAGCTTGAAGTATGTGTTTACTCAGAATGATCTGAATACGAGGTAGCGTCGGTGGCTAAAACTGATAAAGAATTTTGATATATCCTTAAAGTATCATCCTAGGAAGGCCAATGTAGTTGGCAATGCCTTGAGCTGGTATCCGTTAGCTATATTTTTGACGCATGGCCAATATTTGTTGGAGGATCTGGAAAGCTTGGGCATTAAGGTGATAGTTCCTGGGATTGTGATACAGATGTGGGGTTTACAGATTCACTCAGAGTTGATGGGCAAGATCAATGCAGCCCAGTATGAGGATGTCTCTGAGGAGCATCAGAGCTCAAGTAAGAACATGGTTAGAGGATGATTTCATCATTGCTGAGTATGGTTATTTGTGACATGGTACTAGATTGTGTGTGCCTAGTGGGGCATTACGGGAGGAGGTTTCGTCAGACAACTTTGCAAGTTGTCCGAAAGCAGCAAGCAGGAAGCGCATCACTCTCAGTATTTCATGCATCCAGGTGCCCACAAGTTGTATCGGGATAAGCGAGAGAGTGTGTGGTGGTATGGCAAGAAGAGGGAGGTGGCACAGTTTGTATCGAGATGCTTAGTGTACGAGCAGGTGAAAGTCAAGAGGCAAAGGTCAGGCAGTTTACTTCAGCCATTACCCATTCTAGAGTGGAAGTAGAAGCACATTACTATGAATTATGTGTCCGGACTTCCACGATCTCCAGGAGGAAAAGACGCAATTTAGGTCATTTTTGACAGGTTGACCAAGTCGACCCACTTTTTGCCTTTCAAGGTGGGTTTTTCTACGGAGAAGCTGGCAGAGATGTATGTGAGGCAGATCGTCACGATACATGGGATTCCCGTCAGCATAATCTCGGATCGGGATAGTCGTTTCACTTCTTATTTTTGGAGGAGTTTGCAAGCGAGCTTGGGCACCCAGCTCAAGTTCAGTACTGTATATCACCCCCAGACAGATGGACAGTCAAAGAGGACCATTCAGACTCTCAAAAAAATGCTACGCACCTGTGTACTAGATTTCGAGAGATCTTGCGAGGACCATCTCTATTTGGTAGAGTTTGCTTACAACAACAGCTACCAGGCCAGTATAGAGATGTCACCATTTGAGGCTCTGTACGGTCGGATATGCCACACTCCTTTATCTTGAAGCGATGTTGGAGAGAGAGCCTTGTTAGGGCCAGAGATGGTAGTGGATACAACGGAGAAGGTCAAGCTGATTAGAGATAGACTTCGGGTGGCGTAGGACAGACATCGGCATTAGGCCGAGAGCCACCGGAGATCCTTGGAGTTTGAGGTATAACTTTATATTTTATTTTATGATTGATATTGGTTGTTGTTATAGATTAAGTTATTAAGTTTGTATTTTGTTCTAGGTTGGAGGTCTGGTGTTTTTGAGGATTTCTCCGACACGAGGCACAATTCGCTTCGGTGGAGACGGAAAGCTTAGTCCGTGATTCATTGAGCCCTTCAGTATTCTAGAGAGGGTCGATGCAGTTGCCTACAGGCTAAACATGCCACCTGCATTAGAGGGAGTGCATAACGTGTTTCATATGTCACAGTTAAGACGGTATTTGGTGGATCCTAGTCACGTATTGGATCACTCGGAGATAGAGTTGGGCCCTACTCTCAGCTATCCTGAGCAGCCAGTTGAGATTCTGGATCAGAGAGAGAAGGTGCTGAGGAACCAGACCATTCCCTTGGTACGCATCGCATGGAGGCATCATTCTCCAGGTGAGTCAACCTGGGAGAGGGAGGATGAAAAGCGAGAGTGGTACCCATATCTGTTTTTTCCTTGAGGTATGTTCTTTCTTGTTTATTTTTCTTTTCTAGGGGGTAGTTTTGTCTTTGAATTTTGAGGACAAAATTATTTTAAAGGGGTAGACTTGTCACTTCCAATTTTTTTTAGGAAAGGTGTAAACCCCCTGATTTTTCAAGAATTTTTAAAATAGATTTTTCACAATTTTCTGGAATTTTTCTGGTATTTTTAATTAAATAAAACTAAGATATTTTGAAATTAAATGATTTTTAAATTATGTTAATTAATATTAAAATATTATGAAAATAATATTTTCTGGTGTAAAATAAAAAAATAGACATAGGGTTCGGGAATTTATTGGACCCCGAAAATATTTTTAAAGACCTAGAAACTAAGTTGTAATTAAACCAAAATAAACCCTGAATTGAACCCGGTTTATTTTAAATAAACCGAAATGAACCGCAGTAAACCGAACCGAACCGAACCAAACCAAGCTCTTAATGGGTCGGGTCGGATCCGAATTGAACCCGACCGGACCCGTTAACCGGGCCGAAACCCTAAATCCTAATCCTACCCATATTATTGTTCCGGCGGCTATAAATTCCCTCGATTTCTATTGTCCGTCGGCCGAAACCCTAACCCCCTCGCCGTCCCCGACCCACAGTGCCCCGCTCCGACCGCCCTAGCCCCGTCTAACCTTGTCTTCCTCCTCCATAACACCACCATCTCTCTCGCAGCGTCCCGCCTCGAACCCCCACAGCCGCCTACCGGAACCTCTTCCCTCGGCCGCCCTAAACCCTAATGTCTCCGCCTTCCCTTTCCATCGTATCCCACGATGAGCTCCGTCTGACCTCGAACCCCCACAGCCCTCTCCACCACCTGTCTTCCTCCTCCGCCCTAGCCGTCGACGAACTCCTTCGACCAGAACCTCGACCACCACTCGCCGTCCTCCGCCTATCCCCGACCCGCAGCGCCTAGCTCCGTGCCCTAGCCACCAGCCCCGACCTCGTCGACCCCCAGAAGCACCTAAGCGCCGGCCGCCTCAGCCCCAGCATAGCCCTGAGCCGCTACGGCGAAGCCCCGGCGAGTCTCCGCTGAACCCTGACTCCGACACAGTAGCACTCTGACCCGGACACGGCAGAACCCGGACACGGCAGAACCCGGACACGAAGAAACTCCGTTCTACGTAGCCCCGTTCAGGTAACCCGTTCTCTCTCCTCATTGCTCCGTTTTCTGTTCCGTCAGTTGTGACCCATAGGCTGTGTAACCCTCTCGATGCCCGTGCAACCCGCTCGGTGCGTCGCGTCCTGTGGCGATCGCGAACCGCGATCCAAAAATAGGAAAATCAATACCCCATTTTTCTCCGGAACTGAGTGCGCCCCGCCAAACGGGATGACTTGGTCGCGTGCGATCTTCACCGAAAGGTGCGCGCTATTGATATGGACGTGTGGGATTTTGCGAAAGTTGATTTGGATGTGCGTGCACACCGGAATCAACGCGTATCCGCCGACAACGCCCCGTATCGGCCTGTTCTGAAACTCGTTGTAACTTTGTGTACACACGTCGGATCGAGACAAAACTTGTGCCATCGGACTCATAGTAATACGCTGGTCCTGTGACCCAAGTTTGGTTCAATTCTGAGAATATTGACAAAATCGCATATCGTGGGCCCCGCGGCTCCACTTGACTGACGATTTTGTGATCGGCTCATCGGAATCCAGTTCTGGAAGTTCTGTTGGGTTCGTATCATCGTTATGGAATTATTGACACTAAGTTTGACGAATTTGGAGACCATTGGTTCTGACATATTTTTCGGTGCGAAGCGGGCCACATGTGGACCCCGCTTTGACCAGAAACTGTCATTTTTGCCCCTGTGTCCAAATTGGACTTAAGGACAGGCGTTTCTAGCTATTTGATATTTTCTGAGTATGATGGTGATGTTTATTTCAGCAATCGGAGGAGTCCCTGCAGAACCCACTGAAGTAAGAGCTACAGTTGGAGCTAGAACCCCAGGCAAGTGTACCTTGCCAAATCTTGCAGTTCTTGTTACATAATTCCTTGATTTATATATTGTTGTACATGTTTAACCTAAGATCGTGTGACTTTACTTAGCATCCGATTAATAGTCGGGTGCCAACACCGTACGCGGAGTTGTGTAACGTCACTAGAGATGGATATCGTGACCCTTTATATTCTCGTGCTTGCATTATCAAGTATGTCATAACCCAGAACACCTGACACTATTCATGAGACAGAATCTTCCTAAAATATTTAAGGTGATTCTATGTAGGTTGCTGGATTTATGACATAGACATTATATTCATAGACATTATATGACTTGCTGTATTAGATATGATCTTACGTGACATGGACATTGGGCATCGTGGATATGAGACGTGTGATTACATTGGGTGGGGAGAGACACACAGGTTACAGGTTGATTTCATATATATACTACATAGTAAATTACATAGTAACTCTGCTACAGGCTCCCAGACACAGAGCTTGTAGTGGTCTCAGCCTGAGTTTTAGTGATGCTCTCAACTTGCATATCACTTAGCTGGTTATATAGTTTACCCTATTGTTTTATTTATTTCTACACTGCATTTATTTTGGCTTGAGTTATTTTGTACCTTGATATGTCCCCTGAGGACCTGGATTCCGGATTATGTCCCCAGGTTTAGCTGACGAGATCTATCCCGAGGTATACGGGACCGGAGCATTAGCAGAAGCAGGAACAGGTGCATACATTGGAGCAGTACCAGAACCAGAGGACGAGATCGTGCCAGAGGACTTTTCCTGAGTATTGGCTTTATATACTCAGTTATTTCTATTTCTAGTTACTTTATTTCCTATCTATTACATTGATGTATCAGACCTATTCTCGGATTGTTCCCCGAGACACTTTTATTGAGATATACTAGATTATATTTATTTGCATTTATTCTGGTATTTGATCTATGATTATCTGTTGTGGATGAGATTAGAATAGACTGTGACTTGTAACATTGAACCTACTTATTGTTGTACTACAGCTTAAGTACGCCCTGGTGGATCCATTAAATTAGGTTTGTCCATCGGTGTGTGCTGCTGGCCATTGCCATGTGTCTAGTCCCTCGATATTTTGGGACTGGGGCGTGACATAGTTTTTATGGTGGCCCATGCAGGTCAACGACTAAATTATTCAGTTTTAACTTAGGGACCGAGCAAGCCTGCAATAAGAATATGATAAGTTTTTAGGATCTCATCCACTTGCTTGAAACATTCTTGATATCTATATCGGACTCGAATTTATTTCTTGACTTGCATCCTGCTTTGATTCCTATGCACCTCTTATAGTTTATTTTGGTTGCAGAATTATGGATCCATAAGCCGGCAAAGAGACTCATCCAGGAATACCACAAGGTGTTGTGGTTACCCACGAAGATGAAGTGATACCAGTTGATGAAGGTCAATCAGCTCAATAACGCAGTCAAGCAAGTCAGCATGCCTGGAGAATCCAACAAGATGACGTTCCACCATCGATGCAGTTTACTCCACCGATGCCTCCTTTTCCACAAGGACAGGCTATGGACGAACAGCAAATGTTTCGAATGTTCTACGTAATGATGCAAGCCCATCAGAACGTTCATCAAGAAGCTCAGCAAAACCAAGCGGAGAAGTTCATCGACAGATTTAGCTCCGAGCTACGGAAGTTAATCAGCTCCGTTGCAACTATCTTAGACGCAGACGTTCTTACTGCAGCACGACCCCTGGAGTGTAACACAAGGATAGATTCCAGCCAGAAGCGGCCGTATGCATCAGCACCAGACCAAGCACAACAAGAAAGAATTGCAAAGCGACCACAGAAGAATCCACCGCAGAGAGCATCTACACCACTTGTACTAGTCCTTCCTACTTGTCACTACTGTGGCAAGGTAGGCCATTTCGCTAAAGAATGCCGACGTAGATTGGGACTATGTTTATCTTGCGGATCTAAAAAACATTCGGTAAGGGATTGCCCTGAACGTCGAGAGAAAGCATTGATGATTCATCAACCAGCCACATCAGCACCAGCCGGAGCACCACAGGAAGAAATTGCAAAAAAGTCACATGCACCAGCCACCAGAAGAATCTCCGCAGGTACTGCTTATCTGTCAGTATTGTCGTAAGCGAGGCCATATGGAGAATGAGTGCAGACGCAAAAGAAAATTATGTTTAGCTTGCGGATCCAGTCAGCATTTAGTAAAGGAATGCCCCGAGCGTCGAGAAGGAGCACCGATGGTAAACCAACAAGTGTTACCAAGGCCTGTTTATCCAGCATTGGGAGCACCGCAAACGGGAGTTCAAGGAGTCCTACCACCAGCCCCAGGAGGGTATTAGCCGAGGCCACCCTTGGCACCACAAGCAGCACTCTTCCAGCAGGCTCAACAGCAGCAGAGGAATCGTCTGCAAGGACGCGGACAAGCTCTGGCGATGACCTTGGAGGACGTACAGACTCATGGAGTAGCTAATGTGCATAAGTTTTCGTAGCTATCTCGTCTAGTATTGCTTTAGTTCGTGCCTGTTGGTTCGTGACCTTAGCCTTGACCTAGTAATTTTGAACTTGCTAATAATTGATAACCTAAAATGTTTTATAACTGATAACCTAATATGTTTTTGTAAGTGATAAACTGTAGTTTTCTAAATTTCTTTCATCCGAGAAATTGCATAACTTTTAATGCTTAGGGAAATAATTTTTCCTATGTGTTATTCTTACACCCTCAACCTTGATTCTCCTTGATCGTGATGTGCTTCGAACAATATTTACAACCGTGTCATCTCTGTTGACCGGTTATTCTTTGATTGCGAGAACGCAATCCTCTTAAGGGGGTAGATTGTAAACCCCCTGATTTTTCAGAAATTTTAAAAATTGATTTTTTACAATTTTTTGGAATTTTTCTGGTATTTTTAATTAATTAAAACTAAGGTATTTTGAAATTAAATGATTTTTAAATGATGTTAATTAATATTAAAATATTATGAAAATAATATTTTCTGGTGTAAAATGAAAAACTAGACATAGGATAATTTTTCAGGAATTTATTGGACCCCAGAAATATTTTTAAAGACCTAGAAACTAAGTTGTAATTAAACCAAAATAAACCCTGAATTGAACCCGGTTTATTTTAAATAAACCGAACCGAACCGCAGTAAACCAAACCGAACCAAACCCAGCTCTTAACGGGTCGGGTCGGATCCGAATTGAACCCGACCCGGACCCGTTAACCCGGCCGAAACCCTAAATCCTAATCCTACCCATATTACTGTTCCGACGGCTATAAATTCCCTCGATTTCGACGCCCCGCCGGCCGAAACCCTAACCCCCTCGCCGTCCCCGACCAGCAGCGCCCCGCTCCGACCGCCCTAGCACCGTCTAACCTTGCCTTCCTCCTCCAGAATACCACAATCTCTCTCGCAGCATCCCGCCTCGAACCCCCACAGCCGCCTACCGGAACCTCTCCCATCGGCCGCCCTGAACCCTAACGTCTCCGCCTTCCCTCTCCATCGTATCCCACGGCGAGCTCCGTCTGACCTCGAACCCCCACAGCCCTCTCCACCACCTGTCTTCCTCCTCCGCCCTAGCCGTCGACGAACTCCCTCGACCAGAACCTCGACCACCACTCGCCGCCCTCCGCCCATCCCCGACCCGCAGCGCCTAGCTCCGTGCCCTAGCCACCAGCCCCGACCTCGTCGACCCCCAGTAGCACCCAAGCGCCGGCCGCCTCAGCCCCACCGTAGCCCTGAGCCGCCATGGCGAAGCCCCGGTGAGTCTCCGCTGAACCCTGACTCCGACACAGCAGCACTCTGACCCGGATACGGCAGAACCCGGACACGGCAAAACCCGGATACGAAGAAACTCCGTTCTACGTAGCCCCGTTCAGGTAACCCGTTCTCTCTCCTTGTTGCTCCATTTTCTGTTCCGTCAGTTGTGACGCGTAGGCTGTGTAACCCTCTCGATGCCCGTACAACCCGCTCGGTGCGTCGCGTCCTGTGGCGATCGCGAACTGCGATCCAAAAACAGGAAAATCAACACCCTATTTTTCCCTGGAACTGAGTGCGCCCCGCCAAACGGGACGACTTGGTTCCGTGCGGTCTTCACCAAAAGGTGCGCACTATTGATATGGACGTGTGGGATTTCATGGAAGTTGATTTGGATGTGCGTGCACACCGGAATCAACGCGTATCCGCCGACAACGCCCCGTATCGGCTTGTTCTAGAACTCGTTGTAACTTTTTTATACACGTCGGATCGAGACGAAACTTGCGCCATCGGACTCGTAGCAATACGCTGGTCCTGTGACCCAAGTTTGGTTCGATTCTGAGAATATTGACAAAATTGCGTATCGTGGGCCCCGCGGCTCCACTTGACGGGCGATTTTGTGATCGGCTCATCGAAATCCAGTTCTAGAAGTTCCATTGGGTTCGTGTCATTGTTCTGGACTTGTTGACAATAAGTTTGACAAATTTGGAGACCATTGGTTCTGACACATTTTTCGGTGCGAAACGGACCACATGTGGACCCCGCTTTGACCAGAAACTGTCATTTTTGTCCCTGTGTCCAAATTGGACTTAAGGATAGGCGTTTCTAGCTATTTGATATTATCTGAGTATGATGGTGATATTTATTTCAGCAATCGGAGGAGTCCCTGCAGAACCCACTGAAGTCAGAGCTACAGTTGGAGCCAGAACCCCAGGCAAGTGTACCTTTCCAAATCTTGCAGTTCTTGTTACATAATTCCTTGATTTATATATTGTTGTACATATTTAACCTTGGACCGTGTGACTTTACTTAGCATCCTATTAATAGTCGGGTGCCAACACCGTACGCGGAGTTGTGTAATGTCACTAGAGATGGATATCATGACCCTTTACATTCTCGTGCTTGCATTATCAAGTATGTCATAACCCAGGACACCTGACACTATTCATGAGATAGAATTTTTCTGAAATATTCAAGGTGATTCTGTGTAGGTTGCAGGATTTATGACATAGACATTATATTCATAGACATTATATGACTTGCTGCATTAGATATGATCTTACGTGACATGGACATGAGGCATCGTGGACATGAGACATGTGATTATATTGGGTGGGGAGAGACACACAGGCTACAGGCTGATTTCATATATATATACTACATAGTAAATTATATAGTAAAATACATAGTAACTCTGCTACAGGCTCCCAGACACAGCGTTTGTAGTGGTCTCAGCCTGAGTTTTAGTGATGCTCTCAACTTGCATATCACTTAGCTGGTTATATAGTTTATCCTATTGTTTCATTTATTTTTGCACTGCATTTATTTTGGCTTGAGTTATTTTGTACCTTGCTATGTCCCCTGAGGACCTGGATTTCGGATTATGTCCTAGGATTAGCTGACGAGATCTATCCCGAGGTATACGGGACCGGAGCATTAGCAGAAGCAGAAAAATGTGCATACATTGGAGCAGTACCAGAACCCGAGGACGAGATCGTGCCAGAGGACTTCTCCTGAGTATTGGCTTTATATACTCAGTTATTTCTGTTTCTAGTTACTTTATTTCCTGTCAATTGCATTGATGTATCAGACTTATTCTCGGGTTATTCCCCGAGACACTTTTATTGAGATATGCTAGATTATATTTATTTGTATTTATTCTGGCATTTGATCTGTGATTATATGTTGTGGATGAGATTAGAATAGACTGTGACTTGTAACATTAGACCTACTTATTGTTGTACTACAGCTTAAGTACGCCCTGGTGGATCCATTAAATTTGGTTTGTCCATCGGTGTGTGCTGCTGGCCATTGCCACGTGTCTAGTCCCTCGATATTTTGGGACTGGGGCGTGACAAAAGGTATTTTGGTTATTTTATAATTAATTAATAATTATGCATATTAAATATTTATTTATTGTTAGATGTTGCATTATAATTTGGACTTGTGTTAGTGGACCTAACTAGACTAGACTAGACTCTTGGACCAACATTTATTCTAGTTAGACTTGAGCCCAACCACAAGCCCAATTCATTAAGTTAATAATTTAATTAGTCAAACCATTAGGATTAGAACCTTCCTTCCTTAATTTTTTTTATGACAAGCCAACAAGGACCTTTTGGACATTTTATACTTGCTTGAGGGGCAAGTTAGGGCCGACCAAAAGGGGGGTGGAGAGAGCCTCTCTCTCTTCATTCATTTTACTCCAATATAGATCTAGAATTTTTTTCTTCAAATTCCTTCATTCCCTACACCAATCCCTAACCAAATTCTCTTAATTGCTTCTCTACTCACCATTCAAGGCTATTGGAGCAAGAAGGAGGCAAGGACGTATAATTTGGAGGAAAGAGCACAAGTTGAAGGCTTTTTGCATCTATTTAGAGACTTACATTGGGAATCTATCTCCCAATAAGTATAATTCAGTTTTTCCTTACTAATTAGACTCTAAATCTGTAGTTTAATTATTAGGAACCCTCCTATGTACTTGGTCTACCTATAGGAAGAAGTTTGGACTACTAGGGACCCCTATTGTGAAAGTTATGATGTATTTTGTGCCAAATTTGGAGAAAATCCGAGATTGGCACACCAAGTGTTTGTCACTAGGTTAGATAGATAATATTGTATTTTTTATGGTGTTGTGAGTCTAGTGTCATATCCACAATTGGATACGAGTAGACCGTATCATGACAATTTAGTGATACAGGTTGATTTGGAGGTTTTTCGTTCGACACGGGAGTTTAAGCATGTCACATTTTGACACGGGCACGTAGTTGAATAGTTAGCACTTCATATTATTCATAATTATGATTCTAGACTTGCTAGTATCCTTTGGGATATATTTGGTGATGTGTCGGAGTCGTATCGCAAGTGTATCATAGATTTAGTGTGATACGGTACGATATACTCCACGTGTTTGATGAAATATTTAGTGCTCTATTTAGAGTGGTGTATAACTATATTAGTGTTATTATGATATATATATATATATTCATTAGCTATGTTGTATGCTACGTGTATATTGTATATGTATCTTCATTCCATATTAGCATTGTGCTTGTATTGTTTGAGATAGGAGATGTTCTGTTGATAAGTGTTTGGTAGAGTAACTTGTTCAGTCACTATAAAGTCAGGTGGAGTGTTAAGGGAGTCGGGTAGTGCCTATTTGAGCACAGTAGTGACCGTGGGTGTAGATATTATTGTTGTAGTGTGTATATGTGGTGGGTAAGGAACACTAGAGGATAGGGGTTCAGTCATGAGAGGGGAGCAAGTCAACAATAGAGTATTAGTGTACCAGATACACAAAAGGGTAGGGGGGGCTCGGGTTGGATGCAGTGAAGGAGATCAAGAAGCAGCAACAGTAGCAACCCTGGTTGCTCGAGCAGTGTAGGGGAGGACTTAAAGTATGTTGTGCACATCTGTGTACAGCAGTGCTACTTGATGAGGATGTCTGATATAACCAAGGGTCTGCAATCTTGAAGTTGCAACCACAGTTGCAATGGCTTGCAATAGGACAATAACTGCAACCTGTAGTTGGAGATGGTTAGTTAATGTACATTAGTGTAACTTAGATGAATATTTAAGATGGTATATCATTTACCATTAAGTAGGGTAGCATATGAGGATATTAAGGGCAACAGTAGGTGTTCGGGGGACTGATACACTCATATATCAGTGTTTGACTGATTACTACAGTCAATTAGAGAAGCATGGGGGCAGTCACAGGGATTGGAGTTAGGATGGGCTTGTAGCAGCAGCAAAAAGTAAGAGGGAATGTGTGCATAAGTAGGTTGGAGTGCAGAATCTGCATTAGAGGGGTGAAGTAGCAGACTTAGGTAGTAGCAGCAGTTATGGCAACAAGGTGAACAACAGAAGCAGTTGTGATAAGGGAGTGTATGTATGCATGTATGCGTGCATTGGTAGTTTCTGATATAGAATGTCTAGTAGAGTAAGGAAAAGTGTTCAGTAAGATAGTTCACACTGTACACTGTCTGTTTCCTCATAGCAGGTATTACACTGCAGACATCTCCATAGCAGTTATTGGGAATTAGTAGGTAGATATTTGAGTTAGTTTAGTATCTGTTAGTGTAGGATACAAGTTAAGTTATATGTTAGTACATGATGTATTAGTTAGTGTATAGTAATTTGATTTGTAGTGTACGTGGGGGTGAGGTATTGGATACTTATATATGTATATGATAATACTAGTACTAGTTATACATATAGATATGAGTATAGAATAACTCATTATCTAGTGTTAATAACTAGTGTAGGTGGATAGCGATATTGGCATTATAGGTATCCTAATACCTAGAATTGACTAGTATGACTTGCATCCACAAGATACCAACCTAATAACTTAGGGATAGACTAATGCAACCTAGAAATAATTAGTTTGACCAAGTTTGACTACTTTGACCTAGGGTTGACCTAGTTTGACAGTTTTGACTTAAATTTGGCCTAACAGCCTAGAAATTGATTAGTTTAAACTTGTATTTTTTTAAAACCTTGTATTGATGTAATATTCCATATTTAGGTCTTCGAGGCACCATTTTGGACATCTGCGATACCGTTCACCGGATTTCAGGAGAGTATATTCTCTGACAATTTCTCGTTTATGGTATCCTCTACGTTTCTTGTATTTAGTGTAGATATCCTTGATTTTTCTAACACTTGGTTTCACGGATTGGTATTCTTGGATCCCGTCATGAGATTTTATTCCTGATAGTTCCTGGCGTATTTCTTGTGCGAGCCTCATTGTTCTTGTACATGTATGAACACTGATTCATGAGAAGATTAGCTCCATTCTCATAGAATTCCGTGTCATAGCGTGTCATGGATTGGATCCACTATACTAGTCGAAGGCGGAGAGTATTTAGTGTAGATATGTTATCATACCCCCGCAGTTCATGTTTTTCTTTTATAGTGTTACTCATATACCGCACGTATGATTAATCAGGCCCATGGTTCTTGAGCAATACCTAAGTCGATCACATGTTGTCACTAGTACTCACTCACTTAAATAGTTGTATATCTTTATTTCCATATATGATGTTCGTACCTCTTGTATATATTTTTCGTATTTACTTATTCCTGTATATTTTTACCATGCTCTATTCATCTTGTAAATGCTCTCTATTTACTGTTAAATAGTTTTTATCATTTATTGGAACTACTGCTAGTGGTGTACTTTTCTCCTTTTCTGACTGGATATATTTTTCTAAATGACATTGAGGAGTGGTACCCCACTCATTACGGGCCTCAGGACGTAGTTGGCTTAGAGCTAGAAACCGTGGCTCAGGAGGGACTCATCCCGGTTGAGACATACGATAATTTACTAGTAGCTTAGTAGATAGGCTTATATTGTACTGGATTTGTCTCCAGCCTTGATAGTTAGTCTTATATTATATTTGAGACTCATTGGATATTATTTCTGTCTTGTGAGTTGTATCTTGACTCTTCAGTTCTTATATCATATTCTTGCGTTATTCCATCTTAAACTTCCGTGATTGAGTATTCGTATTACGTTGGTAGCATTATATACCTTGATGGTTATTATTGTTAAATAGTCTATTTTACCCAAACATCGTTCTACCACTGATGCTGCGGTGTATCATAGAATTAGTGTGATACGGGTGCAGTGTACTCCACGTGCTTGATGTTTTGCTCTCATTCATATGCGTGCATGTGTGTGTATATATATATATATATATATATATATATATATATATATATATATATATATATATATATATATATATATATATATATATATATATATATATATATATATGCTAACTAAATATATATATTTTATATAATAGTGTATATTGTGTTTGGGTATATGTGTGTGTCTATGTGTGCATATACTAGTGTATATAGTTATGTTTAGATCTATATATATATATATATATACTTGTATATATTCATGTTGGTGTTTGTATTTGTGTGTGAGAGTATATATATATATATATATATATATATATATATATATATATATATATATATATATATATATATATATATATATATATATATATATATTGAGAGAGAGAGAGAGAGAGAGAGAGAGAGAGAGAGGTTAGTGTTGTGTTAGCATTTGTGTTTGAGTGTGTGTATATATATATATATATATATATATATATATATATATATATATATATATATATATATATATATATATATTTATATATATATATATATATATTTATATATACCTATATATATATATAGGTATATATAAATACAACTCCCTCTAGCTATATATATATATATATATATATATATATATATATATATATATATATATATATATATATATATATATATATATATATATATATATATATATATAGAGAGAGAGAGAGAGAGAGAGAGAGAGAGGTTAGTGTTGTGTTAGCATTTGTGTTTGAGTGTGTGTATGTGTATATGTAAATACATAGAAGTGTTTGTGTTATGTGTATGTGTCCATATATCTATATGTGAGTGTATATATACATATCTATAAGTGTATGTATGTTTGTGTATATATATATATATATATGTGTGTGTGTGTGTGTGTGTATATAGAGGAGTACGTATATGCAAGTTGATATCTATATGTATATATATGTGTGTGTGAGCATAGGTGTTTGTATATATGTATGTGTGTATCTATATATTGTGTGTGTGTGCACACGAGTGGTTGTGTGTGCACGTGTGCAGCGAGCAGCGCCGCAGCAGCGAGCGAGCAGTCACGGCGCAGCGTGGTGTAGGCACGGTGCAGGCACGGTGCAGTCGAGGTGCAGCACGGTGCAGCAGCAGTCGCGGTACAGCATGGTGCAGGCGCGGCGCAGTCGCGGTGCAGCAGCAGTCACGGCGCAGTACAGTCGCGGTGCAGCAGCGCGTGTAGCAGCAGTAGGCTGCGACAACAGCAGTAGATACCAGGTTTCAGGATATCCAGTCAGCTTTACTGTGTCAGCTAGGTTCAATAGAGATTTCAGTTATTGAGTATTCAAGGTATTAGAAGATGGTTAGTTAGTATTCAAGGTTTTGGTTTCAGTTAGTTTTCAATGATTTAGAAACAGTTAGCAATTAGTTAATTAAGATTTTGGTTTAGCTTGGTATTGTTAGTGAGATAGGTATATTAGTGCTAGTTAGTTAATGTTAAGGTGTGGGTATATAGTTAGTGAGTTATATATATATATATATATATATATATATATATATATATATATATATATATATATATATATATATATATATATATATATACTTGTTATACAATAGATAGTTATTGGGATACTTGATATATATATAGTTAGCTATATGAGTATGTATGTATATATGTAGTTGTGGTATTGTATAGTTAGTAGGTAGATAGGTATACTAGTTGTGATATATGTTATTAGTTAGAATATGAATAGTTAGTATCTATGTACATTAGTATAAGTATATATGTTAGTAAATTAGATATGTTAATATAGTTAGTACTTGAGGTATTGTATATATATATAGCTATAAGTTAAGTGTTTTTGGTTACCTTGGGATACCAAGGTATTACCAAGGTAATGCCAAGGTATTGGACCGATACCCAAGGTATTGAGTTTGGGTATCGGGGTAGGTGGGATACGCATTGGTGCAAGACCAAGGTATCATATTTTCATTGTTTTGATATAATACTAAGTATATTGACTTGTATATATATCTAAAACACTATTTTCATATAAATGAACTTGCGTATCTTAGGATACGGTATCTTGTTGGTTTTCTAGTATCTTAGAATAACTAGTGTGGCCTAGATGCGTAGTGTATAGACCCAATATCCTAGAGATAAACTCATACAACCTAAAAATAGATAGTTTGACAAACTTTGACTAGTTTGACCGATAGTTGACCTAGTTTAACTGTTTTGACTTAGAAATGGCTTTATGACCTAGAATTTGACTAGTTTAACTTATTTTTATTCCAGAACATTGTATTAATATAATATTCCATATATAGGTTTGTGTGACACCAGTAGGGACATAGTTGGGCATTCATTGCTTGGACGCTAGGCGAGTACATTATCTGATAGTTTCTATTAATTGATAATTTTTATGATTCTGGTCTATAGTATTATTTTACCTGGTTTCTCGACACTTAAATACACGAATTAGTATTGCATGGATTCATTTTCTTGTGACACGTACATTATACTAATCTGGCCTCTACTTCAGGACTCATTACTGGCATCACATCAGGACTCACCTACTGGAATCACCTATTTTATCTGGCTGGACTCATATTTGATTTGCGTGTCGGGATTGGATTCATTTATACTATTCGGGCAGGAAAATACTCGAGTAGACATGTAAACATCCCAAAATCTGGAATCACCCCCTCTGGTCTAATCAGGAATGATAACAGTCGCACACCAAGTGTGCGGTGAGCCGTACTTACCCCATAGTCGTTTACATGTCGAAAGCGGTATTTCAAAACACACTAGTTAGTATTTTCTTGTTGGCTTCACATTACACTTGCTGGACTCACATGATACTTGCTGGACACACAACTTATCTATCTAGTTCATTTTTCATCTATTCACAGTCTTATTTATATTGTTTTTTTAATTCACCATGTATATCTTGTCTTGCTTCTTATTTTAAATGTGACTGTATATATTTCTCTGACTCATTTATTTTCCTTGATCATCATGTATTACTTATTATAACTGTTTATAGTCTTTATTAATTAATTGGAACTGCTATTGGGTTGTACTTCACTCCAATCCTGACTGGATATATTTTTTCAGATGATTGGCTTATAAGGCAGTGTCCCACATTCTACGGGCCGCAGGACGGCGTACCTTTAGAGGATACTCTTGTCGACCAAGAGAACTTAGTTGCAGAGCCCGATGAGGTTTAGTTTATATTGGATTGTATTAGGATATTATATTGCTGAGATTCACAGTTGTATATTATTTTAGATTGTGGATTGTATCTTTATTCTTTCCTTCGCTTTTCCATTCGTGCTTTATCTTCCTTAGTTTGTTTTATGATTGAGATTAGTTATACTTGTGAGATACCATATTGCTCCTCCGTTTAGAGTTGAGATGATTGACAGGTACCATATTATATTGTTGAGATGATAGATAGTTAAAAATAACCCAAACAGCGTTCTACTACCAATACTGCGGCGTAGGTTGGGCGTAACCACGTACTCGTGCCCGAATATCCGGGTGCAGGTCGTGACATACCCAAACATTATTCTACCACCGATGCTGCGGTGTAGGCTAGACGTCGTTCACGTACTCGTGCCCCTATACCGGGTACGGGTTGTGACAAATTTTTAGTGGTGCCTATGCAGGTCTTCGAGGTCGCAATTAGTACAATTCGTCGTGGTGCTATAATTTGAGTGCTATTACGAGCCTGCTTCCAGATATATGATATAGGCTATAGGCTCTATCATGACCCGCTCCCGGAATTTGGGCATGAGTCGTGGGTACGTCCAGCCTACGCTGTAGCATCGGCGGTAGAACGCTGTCTAGGTCTCAATAATACTAAACATAACTCACAACCTGTCAATGATATCAACTCCATAAGGAGTACAATGAAATAAATATTTTTCAATACGTCATAATATATACTCAATCATAATAACTATAGAATAAATGGCACGATAAAAGATAAGAAAGAATGACATAGTCAAACACAATGTCTCAAAATAGAGATAAACTACAGTCTAGTTGTCCAACATAAAAGTCTCCACAAGTCTCAATTTAAACTCCACATAAGTCTCAACATAACTAAAATAAACCTCCAAATAAGTCTCAAATGCATAAAATAAATGTTGTCTAAACAGCTGCAGGTAGTGTCTCCTCTAATGGAATAGACTCCTCTAAGATCTATGGTGTATAGTCTGCGTCTATACCTGGTCCATAATATGTAGGACAGAAGTCCTCAAGATCCTCTGGAAAAATATTCAGTCAGGATTGGAGCGAAGTACAAGCACTAACAGCAGTTCCACATATATTGACAAAAACTATAATACAGTGTAAAGAAATACAAGATGGATATAAATACTGGCAATAAGAAATACTGGAGATAATGAAATACTGAAAATAGAAATACTGGAGAATATGTCATCAACAATGGTACACTAGCAATGAACAAAAGTACAAGTACATGCTAGAACAATGAACTGGAATATAAGTGAATGCTAGAACAATAACTAGAACATAGAGAAATGCTAGATCAGTAAACTAGAGATACATGTAGAGACTATCTAACTAAGTGTGTGAAACATCAGCATATCATGTGATCGGCTTGGGACTGATCAGGCTTGTTATATATGATCAGCTATGATTCATGTAAGGTCAGGCTAACCATCCGGAAAGCTATGATGCGAGCAATAATCAGGCTAATCATATGTAACAGGCTATGAGGTATGTAATGATCAGGCTGCACCGACGTGAGGTGTGGGTGAGCTATGATGCATGTAGAGTTTGGTATGATCACATAATCTACTAATATTTCTCCTTCCCCAGCTAACACGATGGATTCCAATCACGACTCCTCGTGATCGGTCTTGATGATGCCAACTCGTGTATACATAATGTCAGAATCATGTACGCTATACAACTAGAATCATAGAGATAATCAATATAATAAAAACTGTCAGAGAATATACTCGCCTGTGGTCCTATATTGAAAATACCAATATTCTGTTTTCGAGGTCTTGTCTGAATAATTCAACAGTCCTATAGACATTATTTAATGATAATACATAATCAGTCGATACACTAACATACACACAATCATAAAGATATTGAACTCAGAGACTACGCTAGGGTAACACTGGTCAACTAGTAGGGTCAAGCGCACGTCTAATTGCACTGGTGTCATGTCCTCAAATGTTGTGCATAATCAGACAGTCAATCACTAACATATGTCTCGCCAGTACGTCAGTGTACACAAGACAGACAACTCACAATCATTCAGGGTCACATGGTCAATGTAAATACGGGATATCCGTAATTAACACTAGGGCATACAGTATAATATATATACATATATAGTTATAACTAGTATTAGCATTTAATTCCTATATATATATATATATATATATATATATATACTAAATTGAATAGTGACATAAGAATGGCAAGATGGAGTCTTTATCAAGGATCACGAGAATGGCAGTAACAGAAGATGTACCATTGTCCAGAGTAGTCAGTGAGTTTCCAGATGTATTTTCAGAAGAGCTTCCAAGCATGCCACCAAAAACTGAGATAGAGTTTACCATTGATCTACTTCCAGGAACAGAACCAGTGTCAGAGAGAGTCTACAAGATGGCACCATCAGAGTTGGAAGTTTTGTACCGGATGATAGAAGAATTGAGAACCAAGGGATTCATTCATACTAGTGGATCACCTTGGGGAGCCTCAATGCTTTTAGTGAAGAAGAAGGATGAAACGTCACGATTATGTGTTGATTATCATACCCTCAATGTAGTAACCATCAAGAACAAGTATCCCTTGCCAAGGATCGATGACTTGTTCGATCAATTTAGTGGAGTAGTAGTGTTTTCCAAAATTGATCTGTGATCCGGATATCATCAGATCAGATTCAGAGAACCAGATATATCCAAGACGGCGTTCAGATAAAGATATGGCCATTTAGGAGTTTCTAGTGATGCCCTTTGGAGCAACCAATGCGCTATCAGTGTTTATGGATCTCATGAATCATATTTTTATGCCATACTTGAACAATTTCGTGATAGTATTCATCAATGATATCTTGGTTTACAGTCAAAATAAAATAGAGCACGAGCAACATCTTCATGAAGTTCTTCAAGTCCTTAGAGAACATAAGTTATATGCCAAGTACAACAAGTGCGAGTTCTGACTTGATCGTATTTCATACTTGGGGCATATTATTGCTAAAGGAGGAGTTAAAGTAGATCCCTAGAAGATAGAAGCCATTGAGACGTGGCCAGTTCCCCAAACAGTTGCAGAAGTTCGTAGTTTCCTGGGACTAGAAAGATATTATTGAAGATTTGAGTCAGACTTTGCTAGAATTTCTACACCCTTGACACAATTGACTCGTAAGGATGTGCGCTTTAATTGGACAAATGAATATCAAACCTCTTTTAAGAAGCTCAAGCAGAAGTTAATTACGACACCAATTTTGACGCTTTCATATGGGACATATGGTTTCACGGTATATTACGATACGTTAGAAAAATGACTAGAGTGTGTTTTTATGTAGCATGGCAAGGTTATAACTTATGCATCTCAGTAGCTTCAAGGCCATGAGAAGAATTATCCAACACACGACTTGGAGTTAACAGTAGTTGTCTTTGCACTCAAACTTTGGAGACATTACCTATATGGAGATCGAGTAGAGATTTATACTGATCTTAAGAGTTTGAAGTACATCTTTACTCAGAAGGATCTCAACTTGTGGCAGAGGATATGGCTAGAGATGATGACAAACTATGATCTTGACCTTCAGTATCATCCAGGGAAGGCCAATGTCATGGCATATGCTTTGAGCCGGAGAGTAGGAGCTTATTTTCTCATTGCGTAGCGAGAGATTTTAGAAGATCTTCAGGATAAGTAGTATTGCTTGGCATCACAGTATTGATGGCCGGTCTGCAAGTTCAATCCAGTATAGTGGGAAGGATCAGAGCAGCCAGTCAACAGATGTCAAGCTTTAGCAACTTCGAGTAGAATGCGAGACAGGGCATAGAACATAACTAACCATTTACAGTGATGAAACTCTCCGATTTGGTAATCGTCTTTGTGTACCAAGTGGAGATAACCATCAAGAGATCATGTCAAAGGCCCATAGTTCTCAGTATTTTGTTCACCCAGGAGGAACAAAGATTTACAGAGATATTCGTCAGCATTTCTGGTAAAATGGTATGAAAAGGGAGATAACACGGTTTGTCTTTCGATGTTTGGTTTGTTAGCAAGCCAAGACTGAGCATCAGAGACCAGCAGGACTTTTTCAACCTTTAACAATGCTGGAATGGAAGTGGGACCATATAACAATGGATTGTGTGACCGGTCTTCCTAGATCCCCAGTTGGCAGAGATAAAATTTGGGTAATAGTGGATCGACTCACAAAGGTTGCCCACTTCCTTCCTTTCAGAGTGGGATTGTCTACAGAGCAGTTGTCTCGGATGTACATAAATTATATTATCAGACTTCATCGATTGACAATCATCATCGTATCAGATAGATATTCTAGATTCATATCTTCATGACCCGCACCTGGTGTAGGATCACGAATAGTGAACAATGTCCAGCCTACTAGAGATGCACATGAACTCCTACTCTCCCATGATCACCAACCCATCAACAAGAATTATAGATCATACATATAAATATACATATACATATATCTCACATAATAATTATAGTTATAATATTATAATATCTATAATCAAGACAATTGATAAAATAAAATGAAACAAACACGTAAAATGCATCGTACCCGTATCATACTAGATCTATGATACGCATGCGATATGGCTCCACCACATAACCAAATATATTTTAACGGACACGAGCAAGTCTAAAATCATAATTATGAACAATACGAAGAGCTAACTACTTATTTACGTGTCTGTGTCAAAATGTGACATGCTCAAACCCCCATGTCGGAGAAAAGCTTTCAAAATAATCCGTATCTCCCAATTGTCAGAATACAGTCTACATGTATCTAATTGTGGATATGACACTAGCCACACACAATCCAATACATGTCAATTTGGTCTAATTGACCTATTAAATTACAAGATGTGACAATCTCAAAATTCTCCCAAAATTGACACAAAATACCACATAACTTTCTCCATAGGCCTCCTATGAACCTAATTCTAATTTCTATGGATAGCCTTAGCATATGGATTGGTTCCTAATGATTAAAAAATAGATTTATAGTCTAATTAGAGAGAGAAAACTGAATTTTACCTATTGGGAGATGGATTTTTAATGAAACCACCAAATTGAGTGAAAAGAGCCTTCAACTTGTAGATTCTTGCTCCTTCTTGTAGATCTTTACTTTATCCTTATTCTAATGGCATCCAATGATGATTTGGAAAGTAATTGGAAAGAATTTTGGGTAGAATTTGATGTGGAAATGAAGAAATTTGGAAGAGGAAATTCTAGATCTAGATTTAAAATGAAAAATGAAGAGAGATATTTTTTCCTCCATTATAAACTAGGTCGGCCCCTTCCCCCTTCCCAAGCTACTATAAAAAGTATAAAATACCCCTTGGGGCTTCTCATGAAGAAATTATTAAGGAAGAAATATTCTAGTCTAATTGGTTTAACTTAATTAATCATCCTCCTATTGATTGGGCTTCTTATTGGGCTTAATTCTAACTAAAATTAAATGTTCATCCATGGATCTAATCTAAACTAGTTAGATCCACTAAAACAAGTCCAAAATAATATACTAATATCTAACAATAAATAAATAATATAATAAATAAATTTATAACATGCACAATATTTAATCAATTATGAAATGACCAAAATATCCTTTCCTAGAAAATATGGTAGTGACAAGTCTACCCCCTTAAAATAATTTTGTCCTCGAAATTCAAAGACGAAACTACACCTAGAAAATAAAATAGAACAAAATCAGAAAAGAACATACCTCAAGGCACAAACAAATATGGATAACGCTCTCGCATGTCATCCTCCCTCTCCCAGGTAGACTCCCCCGGAGAGTGATGCCTCCATGCGACGCGTACCAAGAGAATAGTCTGGTTCCTCAGAACCTTCTCTCTTCGATCCAGAATCTCAACTGGCTGCTCTAGATAGCTAAGAGTAGGGCCCACCTCTATCTCCGAGTGATCTAATACGTGATTAGGATCCGTCACGTACCGTCTCAACTGTGACACGTGAAACACGTTGTGCACTCCCTCCAATGTAGGTGGCAAGTCTAGTCTGTAAGCAACTGCACCGACCCTCTCAAGAATAGTAAAAGGTCCGATGAATCGCGGACTAAGCTTCCCGCCTCCACCGAAATAAATCGTGCCTCGTGTCGCAGAAATCCTCAAAAACACCAAACCACCCGCCTAGAATAAAATATAACCTTAAGAACTTAATCTGTAACAAACAACCAATATCAAGCACAAAATACAAATCTAAAACTATACCTCAAACTCTAAAGGTCTCCGGTGGCTATCGTTCCAATGCCGTTGTCTGTCCTGCGCAACTCGAAGTCTGTCTCTGATCAAATTAACCTTCTTCGCTGCATCCACAACCATCTCTGGCCCTAGCAAAACTCTCTCTCCAATATCGTCCCATGACAAGGGAGTATGACATCTCCAACCGTATAAAATCTCAAATGGTTACATCTCTATACTAGCCTGGTAGTTGTTGTTGTAAGCAAACTCTACCAAATGGAGATGATCTTCTCAAGATCCTCCAAAATCTAGTACACAGGTGCGCAGCATATCCTCAAGAGTCTGAATAGTCCTCTCTGACTGCTAATCCGTCTGGGGGTGAAATATAGTACTGAACTTGAGCTGGGTACCCAAACTCGCCTGCTAATTCCTTCAGAAATAAGAAGTGAAACGACTATCTCGATCTGAGACTATACTGACGGGAACCCCATGTATCCTGACAATCAGCCTCACATACATATCTACCAGCTTCTCTGTAGACAAACCCATCTTGAAAGGCAAAAAGTGGGCTGACTTGGTCAACCTGTCAACGATGACCCAAATTGCGTCTTTTTCACCTGGAGATCGTTGAAGTCCGGACACAAAATCTATAGTAATTTGCTCCCACTTCCACTCTAGAATGGGTAATAGCTGAAGTAAACCACCTGGCCTCTGCCTCTCGACTTTCACCTGCTGGCACACTAAGCATCTGGATACAAAATGTGCCATTTTCCTCTTCATGCCATGCCACCACACACTCTCTCGCATATCCTGATATATCTTGTTGGCACCTAGATGCATGAAATACTGAGAGTGATGCGCTTCCTGCAATACCTCCTCACGCAGCTCCCCACTAGGCACATATAATCTAACACCATGTCGCAAAGAACCATCCTCAGCAATGGTGAAATCATCCTCCAATTCTGCTTTTACCTGAGCTCTGATGATCCTCAGAGATACATCCTCATATTGGGCTTCCTTGATCCTGTCCATCAACTCTGAGTGTATCTGCAACCCCCACATATGCATGAAAAAACCAGAAACTATTACCTCAATGCCCAAGTTCTCCAAGTCCTCCAACAAATACCGATCCTGCGTCAACAACGTAGCTACCGAATATATTCTCAAGGCATCAACAACTATATTGGTTTTCCCAGGATGATACTGTAAAGATATGTCAAAATCCTTCATCAGTTCCATCCACCGACGCTGCCTCATGTTCAACCCCTTCTGAGTGAAAACGTACTTTAAGCTCTTATGGTCTGTGAAGATCTCCACATGCTCTCCGTACAAATAGCATTTCCACAACTTCAGGAAAAAGATGATTACTGCCAACTCCAAATCGTGGGTAGGATAGTTTTTCTCATGAGGACCCAACTGGCTGGATGCATAGGCAATCACTTTCCCATTCTGCTGAAGAACACAACCCAGACCTTTCTCCGATGCATCACTATAAATAGTGAAACCTCCAGACCCTGATGGCAACGTCAAAATAGGAGCATACGTCAACCTCTTCTTCAATTCCTCAAAAGAAACCTGGTACTCCTCTGTCCAAGAAACTCCGTATCATTCCTGGTGAGTCTAGTCATCGGCTCGGCAATCCTTGAAAAATCTTGTACAAATTTTATGTAGTAGCCTGCTAGACCCAATAAACTTTTGATCTCTGCCACTGAACTCAGGGTCGTCCAAGACTCCACTGTTGTGATCTTCTTCGGATCCACTAAAATTTTATCACCAGTCATAACAACTCCTAAGAAATTCACCTTGTCCAAGAAGAACTCACACTTGGACAGCTTTCCATACAGCTTCTCCTTCCTCAGTACATCCAACACAATCCACAAATGCTTATCGTGCTCCTTCGGTGTCTTCGAGTATATGAGTATGTCATCAATGAACACCACCACGAACTTGTCAAGGTACTGGTAGAATACCTTGTTCATCAAATTCATAAATACCATCGGGGCATTAGTCAACCCAAACGGTATCACTATAAACTCATACTGGCCATATCGAGTCCTAAAAGCAGTCTTCGTTATGTCCTCCGGATTCACTTTTACCGGGTGGTAGCCTGATCTAAAGTCTATCTTGGAAAATATCTTGGCGCCACTCAACTGATCGAATAGGTCATCAATCCGTGGCAACGAGTATTTATTCTTGATAGTGAGATTATTCAATACTCTGTAATCGATGCACATGCACACCGATCCATCATTCTTCGGTACAAACAATACTGAGGCTCCCCACAATAAAGAACTGGATCTGATAAACCCTTTATCCTGTAAATCATCCACTTGGTTCTGCACCTGACACCAAGTCTATAGAGAATTCAATATATCGATCTGGCGATAATCCTGGTAATTCCTCAGAAAACATATACAAGAACTCTGCTATCAACGGATGCGACAACTCCTTGTATTCCACCATACCTCCACAGATAATGCCTTATCCCTACTCTGCAGCTCCTCTAGCAAACTCAAACCCTGGCTCTCCTGGTTGGCTAAACAAAACTCTACCTCCTCTACAATCTATACTAGCATGGTGCCTACTCAACCAATCCATCCTGAGTACAATATCGTAGCTCGAAAGTGGCATTACAAGTAGACACGTACTTATCTCTCGGCCTCCCAGAGTAACTCTCCGATCCTTACAAATATCACTAACCAGGATAATGCCTCCCCTGGTCATGATCTTGCAAGTCCTAAGCAAAGACTCAGTTACCAAACGATGCTTCAAAGCAAAAGAAACAAATACAAATCTATGGGAAGCACCACTATCAAATAAAGCTAAAGCTGGAATGGAATCAAGAAGAACAGAACCTGCGATGACATCTCCGGTGGGCTCGGCCTCCTCAACCGTCATAGCAAAAGCTCGTCCCTGACGTGCACCTCCCTGATGCTGGTGCTGGGCATAATGCTGCTGCTGGGTCGGAAGCGGCGGTCCCCTCGGCTGTACTGCAGGTGGCCTCGCCTATGTCCTCAGAGCTGGAGCTGCTCCCTGAACTACACGACGAGGGTTGGAAGGATACTCTCTCAGCTGATGTTCCTCGACACCACAATATAAATAAACTCCAACCTCTTCCTGCAAACTTCCCAGATGTGGCCAGGCTTCTTTGCAGTAGTGGAAGGATACTTGCTGTGACTGTCTCTGCTGCTGTGGTGCCTGGTAAAACAGCGTCCTAGATGGAGTCTGGTGCTGCTGCGACTGCTGAAAAGGCCTGGACTGGAAATGAGGACGCTTAGCCGTCACTGTGCTGCTATTAGCCCCCAGAAAAGAATTGTGATCTCTCTTGAGTTACAAACCCAACTCTCACTCAACCTTGCGTGCCTCCACAAGTATCTCCGAATAGGTCTCATAGAAAGACGGAATAAGGATCTTCACTTCCAAGTTCAGACCCTTACGGAAACGGATAGCTCGAACCTCTAGCTCCCTCACCAAATACTTCACAAATTGGCTCAGCCTACCGAACTCTGCGGCATACTCCTCCACAGACATGCTCCCCTGAGTAAGGCTCTCAAACTGCCTTTCCAAGTCTAACATGTCTGCCCGAGCAAAGAACTTCCTCTTGAAAAGGTCCTTGAATACTTTCCAAGACTGTCCTGCATCAGTAAGAAGTGGTTCATTCCTGAACCAAGTGCGGGTGATGTCGAACAGCTGAAGTCCTATTGCCTCAAACTTCAAATCCTCAACAAGACGGGACACCCTCATGAGACACTCAATATCCTCGAGCTAATCATCAATGTAGACGATGCTCTTAGTCTCCTTGAAGACCCGAGGTTCCAGCTTCTTGAAGTCCTGTATATTACCCGGCCGGAGCTGGGCAACCTACAGAATAACCTGCTGTTAGACCGAAACTCCTCTCTCTACTGTAGCAAGGGATATCTGATGAGCACTCTTAATGCCTTGTCGCAACACGTCGGTCTGTCTCTGGTGTGCCTCAGACTAGGCCCTCTGAGCCTCCATTATCTCGCAAAACAATGCGAGCACCTGAGTCGCATCTGTCGGTACGAAAGGTAGAGGTAGAAGTTCCTTAGATACAGCGGGAACAGTCCTCTGAGTTAGAGGTGGACCCCCGAACACAGCTGATAGGCCAATCACCGGAGAAGTGACTGGTGCAGGACCTCGTGAAGTTGCATATCTCTCAGAAAATACTTCTCTCAACTGTGATCTAGTCTTAGGCGGCATCCTGAGGCAAAATGAAAGGAAAGAATCAATATGGCACATGATGTATGCATTCAAAGAAGGACAGTTTAAGATTAAATATCAATATCTAGGAAGAATAAATGAAATGAATCAATAGAGTTTTTTTTAGATGTGATTGAGTATTCTCAACCTATAGCCTATATTCTATATCTGGAATAGGCTCGTAATAGTACTCAAATAAGAGTACCACTAAGAATCACACTAATTGCGACCTCGAAGACCTGCATGGACCACCACTAAAAATGTATCACGACCCACACCCGGTGTAGGGGCACAAATAGTGAACAACGCACAGCCTAGGCCTCAGCATCGGTGGTAGAACGCTATTTGGGTAATCTATCTATTTAACAATCAAGATATAAATATTGCCACCATTGTAATATGAATACTCAAACCACAGATCTATAAGATAGAATAATCGCACAAACAAGATAAAAGAATAGAAGAGTCACAATACAGCTCACAAGACAAATAATATCCAATGAGCCAAAAAAATACTAATAATAAAGCTGGAGACAAATCCAGTACAAAAGATTCTAACTACTGTGCTACGAGTCCTGGGTCATCTATCTCAGTCGGGATGAGACCCTCCTGAGCCAAGGTCTCTGGCTCTAAGTCTACGACATCCTGAGGCCCATAGTGAGTGGGGTACCACTCCTCAGTATCATCTGGGAAAAATATATCCAGTCAGGAAAAGGAGCAAAGTACATCCCTAACAGTAGTTCTAATAAATGATATAAACTATATAACAGTAAATAGAGTGAATATACAAGATACAATATAAAGGTACTAGAGATATGCAATAAAGGAATAATGAAAATAAATATAAGAATGAGCATCATAGGAATGAACAAGAAATATTACTACTAAGTGAGTGAGTACCAGCTTTAACATGTGATCGGCTTGAAAACTTGCACAAGGATTATGGCCTGGTTAATCATACGTGCGGTGTATGATTAACACTATTCAAGGAATAAGACATGCACAAGGAGGGTATGATCATATATCTACGCTACATACTCCCCGCCCGCGATTGGTATAGTAGATCCAACCATAGTACGTTATGACAAGGAATTCCACAAGAAGGGCGCTACTCTTCTCATGAACCAATATCTGTATTTGTACAGGAAGAACAAGAAAACAAGGCTTGCACAAGATATACCGTAAATACCAAGGAATAACATCCCATGACGAGATCTGGATATACCAATCCGTGTAACTATCGTGTTAAGAAATCAAGGATATCTACAATAAATACAAGAGACATAGAGGATATCATAAATAAAAAAATATCAGAGAATGTACTCACCTAAAATTCGGTGAACAGTATCAAATATGTCCGGTACGGTACCTCAAAGACCTAAATATGGAATATTACATCAATACAAGATTTTGGAATAAAAATAAGTTAAACTAGTCAACTTCTACGTCATAAAGCTATTTCTAAGTCAAAATAGTCAAACTAGGTCAACTCTAGGTCAAAATGGTCAAACTTTATCAAACTAGCTATTTCTAGGTTGTATGAGTCCATCTCTAGGATATTGGGTCCATACACTATGTAACTAGGCCATACTAGCTATACTAGGATACTAGGAAACTAATAAGATACCGTATCATAAGATACGTAATTTATTGGATATGAAAATATTATAATATGTATACAAACAACAATATATAATACTCCTAACTAAATTAATGCTAAGTGGATACCTTTGCTTTGAACCAAAAGCGGTATTACACCACATACACTCCCATCTTGATACTCAAACCCAATACCTTGAGTAAAATTCAATACCTTGACATTACCTTGGTATCTCAAGGTAATTCAATATCTTACATATAACTACTTCCCATACACCTCACTATACTTTAATATGTATTTAGAACTTATAACAATGATATACTAAACTATATACTAACATACCCCTTTCGGATATTCAATACCCGTACTCAAGATATCTCCACTCTCATTACCTTGGTATACCCCAAGGTAATATAGAATAATACTAACTAATACTAACTAGTACTTATGTATATATAAATCTCATATATAGTATATACCAACTTATTTACAATATATACATAAACTACTTAGCTTATTAACATAAACTAATTAACATATATATATATATATATATATATATATATATATATATACACTAATTTACTAGCTTACTAGCTTATCAAATAAATTAACTAGCTTATATATATATATATATATATATATTAACTTACCAACTTACCGGCTTATCAATAAGCCACTGCTTATTGAAGCTGTTGTTGCCGCCGCTTACTGTCGCTGCTGCTGCTTACTGCCGTTGTTGCTTTCTGCTTCTGCTTCTGCTACTTACTGCTGCTGCTTCTGCTTCTGCTTCTGCGGCGGCTTCTGCTGCTGTTTCTGCTTTTCAGTGCATCTGCTGCTGCTGCTTGTGCTTACTGTCGCTGCTGCTTTTCAGCTGTTTCTCTCAGCTTCTCACTGCTTTTCTCTTACTGTTTTCCATTGCTTTTCTCACTGTTTTCTATTATTTTATTCACTGTTTTTCATGGTTTCTTCTTCCCTCAAGCTCACACACATAAATACACACACACACAAATATATATACATCTTACACACACAATATATATATATATATATATATATATATATACACACACACACACACACACACACATAACTATAATATTATAATACATATATATACATATTACTATACTAGAGATGCACATGAACTTCTACTCTTCCATGATCACCAACCTATCAACAAGAATTATAGATCATATATATAAATATACATATACATATATCTCACATAATAATTATAATTATAATATTATAATATCTATAATCAAGACAAATGAATTAAAATAAAATAAAACAAACACTTGAAGTGCATCGCACCCGTATCACACTAGATCTATGATACGCTTGCGATACGGCTCCACCACACAACCAAATATATCCCAACGGACACAAGCAAGTCTAAAATCATAATTATGAATACTATGAAGAGCTAACTACTTATCTACGTGTCCATGTCAAAATGTGATATGCTAAAACTCCCGTGTCGGAGGAAAACCCCCAAAATAACCTGTATCTCCAAATTGTCGAGATACGGCCTACACGTATCCACTTGTAGACACGACACTAGCCACACACAATTAAACACATGTTAATTTGGTCTAATTGACCTATTAACAAACACAAGATGTGTCAATCTCGGAATTTTCCCAAAATTGACATAAAATACCACATAACTTTCTTCATATGTCTCCTATGAACCCAATTCCAATTCCTATGAGTAGAATTAGCATATGGGGTAGTTCCTAATAATTAAAACACAGATTTAGAGTCTAATTAGAGGAAAAAAACTGAATTATATCTATTGGGAGATAGATTTCCAATTAAACCTCCAAATTGAGTGAAAAGAGCCTTTAACTTGTAGATCCTTGCTCCTCTTTGTAGATCATTGCTTTCTCCTTATAGATCCTTGTTTTCTCCTTGTTCTAATGGCCTTTAATAATAATTTAGGAAGGAAATGAGAAGAAATTTTGGTAGAATTTGATGTGGAAATGAAGAAATTTGGAAGAGGAAATTCTAGATCTATATTTGAAATAAAAAATGAAGAGAGAGAATTTTTCCTCTATTATAAACTAGGCCAGCACCCATTCCCCCTTCCCAAGCTACTATGAAAATTCTAAAATGCCCCTTGGGGTTTCTCATGAAGAAATAACTAAGAAAGGAAGGTTCTAGTCTAATTGGTTTAACTTGATTAATCATCCTTCTAATGATTGGGCTTCTTATTGGGCTCAATTCTAACTAGAATTAAATGTTGGTATATAGATCTAATCTAAACTAGTTATATCCACTAACACAAGTATAAAATAATATACTAACATCTAATGATAAATAAATAATACAATAAATAAATTTACAATATGCACAATATTTAATCAATTATGAAATGACCAAAATATCCTTTCCTAGAAAATATGGTAGTGACAACATCTCAATTTTGGCAGAGTCTACAGTAGAGTTTGGGTACCCGTCTGAAGTTCATTACATCTTATCATCCCCAGATAGATGGTCAGTTAGAATGTACGATCCAGACTCTAGAAGATATGCTTCGATCTTGCACCCTTGACTTTGGTGGTTCATGGGAAGACTATTTACACTTGGTAGAATTCTCCTATAATAATAATAATTTATAGGCAAGTATCCAGATGACACCCTTCGAGGCACTATATGGCAGGAAGTGCATATCACCGTTAGCTTAGGATGATATTGGTGAGAGGCAATTGCTTGGTCCCGAGATGATAGCCCAGACAGTTGAGGTAGTCAAACAAGTCATGAAGCATCTTAAGGTGGCTCAAGATCGTCAGCATCATTAGGCCAATTTCCATCGGTATCCTCTTGAGTTCTCTGTCGGTGAGCATGTATCCCTTTAAAGTTTCCCAACCCGAGGAGTCATCAGATTTCATGAGGAGAGGCATGTATCCATTTTGGACCGGAGAGAGAAGATTCTCATGAACTGGACTATTCGGTTAGTCCGAGTTGCTTGGGGGCATCACTCGCCGGGCGAGTCAACTTGGGAGTGAAAGGATGATATCCATGCTCGATAATCGTATTTGTTTGACTCTTGAGGTATACTTGTTCGTATATTTCGTACGCTGATCTTGCCTTGTGCATGTTTGTCTTGTTCTGGAATTGTGCTTGATTCCCGTATGCCCTTGCTTACCTTGATTGCATGTCCCCAGAGTTTTTTTGCTAGACCTTGTGCCTTATTGATATTTTGAGGACAAAATTTTTTAAGGAGGAGAGAGTTGTGAGACTCGTCTCACTGATCTAATATACATACCCGATATACGCGTATTATACATATTTAGCTCGTTTATTGTTTAATTGCTTACATCATGCTTTATGCCATTCATGCAGTGTTTGTGTTGTTTTTGTAAGTCTCTCTTAGTTGCTTTCTTTGGACCATTGGTCCCTTAGTTTTCTTGGTGGACAGCTATTATGAACCCGGATAAGGGGCAAGGATTATGATCCAATGGCCTACAATCCAAGCTCTTCCTATATAAGAAATTCCAATCTCTTTCCTCCACTTTTCTTTTTCTTTCATTTCTCTTTCCTTCTTCATTTCTTTCCCAGCAGAGAGCAGTAGTCAAGCTTGGCCTTGACCGTGGGTGACCTTGGTAGTATTAGTATTAGGCTAGAAATTGACCATAGGCAAGTAAATCTTGCCAATCGAAGGAAAAAACCATGGATCTTGCTTTGATTCCTAGTATAACTTATTTTAATTATTTGATCAATTTTATTTTTGGGTAACACTTAGAACTTGTCTCTTTGATAATTTTGTTTTCCTTGTATCTGATTGGTCATGGAGCTTGAGAATAGCAAGTCGAAGAATACAAAGTTGGCCTGAGAATTCATACAAAAAGTACGCAGGGAACCCTTGTCGCATAAGCGAAGTTCCAGTGGAGCGCACTTGTGTGTATTTTATAATTATCTTAGAAAGTGCGCCAAGATATGTTGAGTACTCTTGGCGCAATTCTCTACTCCTACGTACTTTTTTACTATGACAATTCCTTCAAAAGTACGCCAATCCTACTTGCGCACTTTCGAATGGGTCTACAAGTCATCAAGAATGTACGCCACTGCTTAAATAGCCAAGTTAGCACACTTTGTAGATATTGCAGAGTTGGCGCTCTTTGGTAAAACTTTTCTTACCGGCGCCCTTTGTCTCTTCTGGAGAATGACACACTTTGTTCTGTTGGTGCACTATGTGGCATTCTCCAGAGATGGTGCACTTGGTAGCCCTTCATAATTACATAAAGACTAAGCAATGACTTCTGACTATTCTCTAGAATTGTGTTCTCGACTGCAGGGTTGTCTCGACTGCTGTGACATGCCTTAAAACTTGTGTTTTGTTATTTAGTAGACCTTTTTGCACTTGTTTGTGCGCCAAACCTCACTACTGACATACTTGATGAAAGTGCTCCAAGTTTATAGCCTTGATACTTTTATTTGTGCGCCAATGATATATTTATGCGCCAAGCTTCTGGCTCGCGTACTTCTATCATTGTGCACCAAGGTCCTAGATGTGCGCTTTAGTATGATTTGTGCGCCACCTTTTGCTCGAAGCACTTTTGTATCGAAGTACGCCAGAAATGCCCGGATTAGTGATTTGTGCGCCAAAACTATTTTTAGCCATTTGTGAACCAAATCTATTTTTTGCCATTTGTGCGCCAATACACTTTTTGGCCATTTATGCGCCAATAGTGGTTTTGGCCCATTATGCACGCATATTAATTTCTTGCATGATTTTATGCGCCAACCTTGAATTGATAATTTATGCACAAGTATGCCAGTATTTTCTTTAATATGCTTAACTCTTGATGATTCTCTGGTTATCTTTAATTCCGTTATTTTAGTTAATCTAGGTCATTTCCTAAATATGACATTCTTGATATTGATCTTGATTTTCTGACATGATCTAGTGATTGTACACTATAAATGATATTGTATGATAATATTGATATAGAACTGATAATCCTGATACTGTACTGATAATCCTAATATTGTACTGATAACCCTGATACTCTTGATCCTGATACCCCATGATAGTGGCTCGACATAGCGCACTCCTGACCCGAGAATTCCTGTAATTGTCCTGATCATGACAATTATTAGCACCTGTATTGCATGACTTGTATCCCCATGGGTGATTTTGATTGTATTCGTCAAGCTATTGTCCTATCTTGCATCATGTCTAAGGAAGATTCTTGAGTACTACAGTCGAGAATCCTTGATAATTGTCCAGGCTAATAACTAGAATAATAATCTAGATAGCATCTAGAGAGATTTCCTGGATACATGCAATCCCGGTATCCCAATGACACTTGATGGATTTGGAGCTCTCCATCATGAGGGACACTCTTCCAGCACACCGACGAGTGTTGTACTACCAGAAAAGATAAGAAAATGATTATACCTGATAAACCTATACTATATACCCGTTCATTTGGATAATTCAGATAGTGTGCAGGGCATATGGCTGTAAGAAATCACAAACTTCATGTGTTAGTAACTAGGACTGTGATAACCCTAGTTAGCTAATGATAGCAAGCCATAGGGCATGATTGCTTGATTACCGGTCTAGTCTAGTCCTTTCCTGATTTATTTAACAACTGATCCAGAAATGGTAACCGAAGTACTGATTCCAGATGTCCTTGTTTAAATACTCCAGAACTATTTAACTGTTACTTTATCCGCTATTCTTACTGATTTGTCTACATGCTGGTTTTAGTTCATAAGTTTGGCTCCTTTGTGGTACTTGCTATTTTGGGGTCTGACCCCACTAGTTTTGTATGGCCAAATATCGGAGCAGGACCATAAGATCTCCCATACTTTCTGCCTTAAAATGGTGAACACGAGGAGTACCCGAGGATATTAGTGGATTTCTTTTTCCTCACCCACTTTATCTTCTACATTATTATTTTGAGGCGTTTAGCCACCGAGTACGTGTTTAGCTCGTATTTTGGGACTTGACATTCTAGCCTACGAGTCTATATGTAAAACATATTCTAGACTATAGCTAAAGCTGATTATGTAATACTGTATTCTTCTAGTTCTTTATTTTGGTAACTAGCTTCATGATCATCTGGATATGTATAGTTTGAGATTCCTAACTATTATATGTTGGTGATCCTACATCTTGTAAACTTGTTGTATGCTTGAGATTGAGATACCTAGGATTCTTGACCTAGGATTGCCTAATGGATTATAGAGTAAACCCTCACATGTCTAGACAGCCACGACCGTATCTCGGGATATAGAGTACTGTAGTATACGTAGCTAGCTTTGTCTGCCCCCACTCTCCAGTATTCTAGTTCTGGAGCGTGCCATTTATTGATCTCATTATGTAGACTATGGCATTGTTGAATTTAATTTTTTTGTATATGGACTCTTTAGAATTGATGGAAAATAAGAATTGAATGATATTGACAAAAAAACTGTTTGGATTGTATCAGAAGGAATAGAAATAGCTTACAAAGTTATGTGATTTGAATTTAGGTAATTGTATTTTTAGTGGAATTAAATTCTTGGTTGATTAAACTTGTATCAATTCAATTATCAATTTCTATATAGCTAGATATCCTCATAATTGAATGAAGATTTATAATTAAAAATTTAGAAATTGATTTCCTTAAAGGTTGAAAAGTTGGTTAGAGATTTTGAAATAAGTAATTTGAAATGTTTTGGGAACTGTCAGATCATGTTTGCTTCCAAACATGGATTCGAATCAAAATAACGGTAGATTTCATTCTGAAAATTGGAATAATATTGATTGGATAAGATCTAGGCGATGCAATAAATTCTCTTGGACTACTCATGAAGGATTATACTGGACTAGTTAATTAGGATGAGTAAGGTGCAATGTAAATTGATCAGCCATAATTTGATATGGTGTGTTGGTTTAGTCCTTTGACTCGAAACATAATGAGTACGATGCCTCAGTGAGATTCGTCTTAGTTTTTTCGTTCTCTTGATGATGCATGTCTGTTCGTTTAGTATTTTTAAGAAAGAATGGTTTTGTGTGAGGTACTCTATGTATAAGGGCAAAGGGTTTTGGATATGCCAAATGGAGTACATGTTGCAAAAACTCGTTAAGTTCATGTGTGCAAGTATTTGATGCAACCATTAATGAACCATCAACATGAAAAATGTGATGATGAGATGCGGCTATGATTTCCAAATTATATGAAAATTTGATTAGGTGATCATGTGTTTCTGAAGTAACACCCATATGACAAAAGTTACGAGAATTGGCGCTAAGGGCAAGTCTAGCAAAGAGTATCAGATTTTTATTAAGAGGGAGTTTCACCTGAAGCCTATTAGATCACACCAAAATTGTCATTGGCTAAAATATAAATTATTTTCATATTTCTTAACTTTAGAAGTATGTGCATGATCTATATTAAGTAGTGTACTTTACTGAATAGAGCAGTAGGTAGATTTATTGAGTAAAATGTTTCTTCATTATTCAATTGATGAAGTAGATGAATGATTATTTTAAGTTTCGATGATGAATATTTTACTTAGTGGTCTATTAGGTAATGCCCTGCTTCGAGAGGAGGCACTATGTTGGTTTGTTGGCTCAAAATAGGCTAGTTGGATTCGAGTCGCCTGGAAGTCACAAGATTTAAGCGATGATACATGCTTAATTGGGCCAAGTTTGGATGATTTGCTAAGTGAGTCTTTCTTGTGTAGTTATACCAATTAAGAATATCATGTATCACATCAAATTATATATCTGAAGATAATCTGTATAATCAGGATAAAAAAGGCAATTTGTAAAATAGTGAGTGGTGTTGGTTCTTCTTACCTTTATCTTCAAGTTTAATAAAAGATTTTTTTTCTTCCTATGTAATGAAATCGATAATGCCTTAATAAAAGATAAAGGTAAAAGAAATTGTTGATATTCTATTACTATTTTAAATGTATGATTGTTAACTGATGTGAACTTATATACGGGGATGAGACATTAGGAACTCGAATACATGTTTTAAGTGACGATGTATTCGAAAATTTCACAATGAAGGGTTATGGAAATAGTTTGGTACCATTAAATTACGAGAAATATTTTGGGACCAATGGATCACCAAGTTGGAAAAACCTAAACTAGGGAGATGAGTATGAGCAATGACTCAAGAAATATGAAGTTTGAACAAAAAATTTATTGCATTCATTTAAAAATTTTAATACCATGCATTATATATGTTTCATAGATAGAGCATGCGCATTGCATGGTCATAGATAACTTGTGCATAAGGTTTGATGTTAGTTCCTAGACAAGGACAATGATACTAGGATCGTATCTGTCATGACCCACATCCATATAATCGGACACGAGTACGTGGGTACATACAGCCTACGCCGCAGCATCGACGGTAGAACATTGTCTAGGTCAACAATGCTAACTATCTATCTCACACAATAATATATGTCACCTGTTAATAATATCTTAACTCCATACGGAGGACAAAATAAAAATATATAATGATAACCAATACTCAATCATAATATACTAGAGGAAGATAATGATACGATATCATAAGGAAAAGAAATCACAAAGTCACAAGTCTAAGAGTCTAGCAATAACAACACAAACCTAAAATATCTATAATATCTCAAGGTCTAAAAGCTGGAGACAGGTCCAGTACAAAAGAAATACTAGCTAAGTGTAGGCAATAACTAGTTGAGCCTCCTCAACATCTGGTAAAGGCTTCTCTTGTACTACTGGTAAAATCTCAGCTAACACTCCACCCCGTTGGCCATAATACGTAGGACACCAGTCGTCTAAGTAGTCATCTGAAAAATATATCCCGTCAGGATAGAACAAGTACATCCAAATATGATTTCTAAATAAATTTATAATGACAATAAATAGTAATAGTTAATGTAATACAATATAGAAAAAATAGTGAGCAGTTATCATAGTATGGCAAAAAGAAAGACAGAAAATCTAGATCAATAAGTCAATATCAGTACATAATAAAATGGAATAAAGAAAAGAACTGATACTACACTAAGTGTTTTGAAATACTAGTTAGATATGTGATCGATTTGGGTTAATAGTTGTCTACAATCATGGATCATGGAGTAACACAATAATATGTACAGTATGATTGACTGTTGTCCACATAGTAACACAATCACGTATGATTGGCTATTGTCTATAAAGTAACACAATCACGTATGATTGACTATTGTCTATAAAGTAACACAATTATGTATGGTTGGTTGTTGTCTAAAAAGTAACACAATCAAGTTTGATTGGCTGTTGTCTACAAAGTAACACAATCACATATGATTGTTGTTGTCTACAAAGTAATACATCATGTATTATTGACTGTTGTCTACATGATGTAATACAATATTTAAGATTTTGATCACATATCTATCTAGCATTTCCTCTGCCCCGACGAGTAAAATGGATCCAAATCACATACGTCACGACACGGTAATCACTATGCAAGGTCTATAATATAAGCACGATGATCATGATCTATTTAATCATGGAGAATATCAAGATAATCATTGAGGAATAATATCTCATGACGAGGATCCAAGTATACTAATCCGTGTACCACGGTATCTTAACCTGTATCACACATTTACCTTACCCCGTATCACGGTATCTTAACCCGTATCACACATTTACCTAATACCTTAGCCCGTATCTCAAATACCTTAATTATAAGTCAATACCTAAGTTTTAGGATCAATACCTTGGCTAAACTAGGTTTTCTAGTCCGTACTAGTCAATACCTTGCTGATGTCCATGTTTCTAGACTAATACCATAGCTGATCACCAATGCCTCAACCATGGGTCAATACCTTGCTAATACTAGGTTTTAAAGTCATACCAGTAAGCTATGATATAATAATATTATATATACTATATAGACATACTAATATATATAATAACTTAGTCTAACACTTAATACCTAGCCAATACCTTAGTATTACCTTATTAACTAGCTATTATCTTAGTATCACCTCATTATCTTAACCAATACCTTAACATATTACCCCGTATCCTATTTTCTAGACTAATATCTTAGCTAATACCATTACCTTGACCAATACCCAATACCTTAACTCATACCTTGGTACCTAACCTATTACCCAAGCTAGACACTACCCTTACTATGGTATCTTAATCCAATACCTAATATCATAATCTTACATTAGTATCCATTACCTCATACTAGTTCTAATATTTTAGTATCCATTACCCAAGCTAGACACTACCCTTACCCTTACCATGATATCTTAATCCATTACCTCACACTAATTCTAATATTTTGGTATCTTGGTATTCTAAATACCTTGATACATCCTAGGATACCACACTCTATTTATCCTATATATATTCTACTTGTTTGTACATGGTACCATGGTACCATATTAAGTATCATATGATACCAACCCCTAAGTTACTAACCCATGAGCATAACCTACACTTACCTTACATCCAAGATACTCACCCTACTCTTGGCACTACATCTTGATATTACTTATTACCTAGTTCTAATATCCAATATCTTAGTATCTTGACCAATACCTTATCCTCCTAGATACTTATCCAAATAACTCTAATACTAATACATGATACCAAATATGATACCTTACTCAAGCCCCAATACTCACTTACCCTCACTCATGATACTTGAATGTCATGATACCAATATCCTCATGTACCCAAGTATCACACTAGTACCTTTCCCCAAACTCGAATACCTCGACACATAACTTACCTATACTTCACTTGATAACCACTTGTATCAACACTAACACGCACACAAACTAATACCTATTACCTAACACTTATATATATATATATATATATATATATATATATGGATAAACGGGATATGAGCCATAGGCTCATATTCCTACATGAGCCATGCATACGTGGACCAAGGATTCCTACATCCCATATGCACCCATTTGCACTAGTACATTCAATTCCTATTGGTCCAAATGTGCATTAGCTCATGTAGGGATATGAGCTTATGACTTATATCCCTTTTCTCCTATATATATATATATATATATATATATATACACACACACACACACACACACACACACACACACACACACACACACTCACTTGATATCCATACTACCTAGGCTTATAGGATACACCAAATACCTATTTTGTATAATCAGTTCTCTACTTGTAACCAATACGGCACGTACTAGACCTATTCAATAAATTCTAGGGTTAAAGTATGTCATAGCCCTTCGTATCAGCTTTTTGAAACTTCAAACATAACATATTTCGTGTCCTGAAGCTCCCGAAATCATGAAAACACCGAAATACGTTCTTTTTTTGGACACCTAACACTAAAACAGTTTTGGAGAACGTTCCATAACGAATTTGGCCTATTAATTTATATATTTGAAAATCTAACTTAGATACGGTTCTTTTAAAAAAATAGAAGATTAATCGAAATCTTGAGTTAGGAGTTGTGACATTTATAAGTTGCTATGACTGCTAAAAATGAGGTTGAATACTATGATGAATTTAGATTATTTTGGACAAAAGAACACATGTATACACCCAATTTACCAAATTCACCTATACGTATCATGACGTATCATGATACGGACTCTACGTGTCTCATTTTGGACACAAGAATACCTTCACACCATCAAATAAATATCTATAGTCCTCATTAAAATAATACACACACTCAATGGACACAATTATGATTTTTCCTAAATTAAGGTTCAAAATCATGACACCAACTAGATCTACCAAATTAAGGGCTTCTAGTGCCTAGATCTGCTATTGGAAAGTCAAATCTAACCATAGAAATGTTCATACATGACCAAGGGGTGTTCATAACCATGAATTTAATAAAATTGAGAGAATTACCTAGTGTTTTGGTAGGCTCTTTGGAGAATTACGAATTTGGACACGGAAGAGATTAGTCAGACACAATCTCCTTGCAAGCTCCTCTCCTATGGATCTCCTTGTGCTCTCCTATGCCTTAAGCCTTCATGATGGTGAGAATGAGTGGAATTGGTAGTGGATAGAGTGAAGTTGGTAGAAAATTGAGTTTGCATGGGAAGAAAGAAGTTTTGGAAAAAATGAGGCTAATGAGTGAAATAAAATGAATTGATGAGCCCCAATTTGAACTTATCTCCTACAGTGAGGTTTGGTCATGCCAAAATATCAAGTTTTCCCCTCTCCATTTATCATAAATAAAATTTAATTAACTAAAGAAGGAATCTCTATAACTAAGAGGAATATTCTCTTCATGACAATTAAACTTAATTAATTCTAATTACTAAAGTCATGACTAACAATAATAAGTACTAACTAACGCTTGCAAATTCTAATTTTCTAGCCACTAACTAACACTAATATAATTTTAGGCAATCACTAATATAAAATAATATATAAACTTTTTAACAATATGCAAAATTACTAAAATATCCCTATGGTGGAAAGTGGTAGTTACAATCCTACCCCCATAGAAAAATTTTATTCTTGAAATTTAAGTATGGAAGTAGACACGAACTAAAATGTTAACTCATGGTCCAAAATTTAATCTCGTATCTTTTCTTCTAACTGGTTATAATATATTCATCGTAATCCTTGCTATAGTCAAACCCTCATCTAACCATGGTCCAAGAAAGTCCTATCTGACTCGTACAACATACAATTCCATTGAAAAGAAAATATTCACGGTTTATCAAACATATACGATTATAATCCTATTAGTCATGATATTGCAGTATCTACCAATGGTCTAATACTAACTATACCATAGCACCAAAGGTTCTCATGCACACTATAAGGTACTAAAAAGTCACACTGATCAATAGGTGGAAGGTAAAGAAGGAAAATGACAGAACCTGCTAACCCAACACCTGTAGCATCAGTCCCCTCCACCGTCATCGCAAAAGTCCTGCCCTGGTGGAGTGTCTCCCACTGCTGGTTCGGGACAATTTGTGGTGCCACAGGTGGCCTAGCTGTACCTCTCTCACTGCCCCGGAACATCTGCACTCCTACTCCCCATGATACTCCCTTGCATACCCTACCTCATTATTACACTGATACACTAAGCTAATGCTATCACACACACTAATACTCACTGATACTAAAATAACACATTGTACCTATCACACATCACTTATCCTACAATTGATACACACTAGGCACTTGCACCCTCTAGGCACCTTTGGTACACAGTCACTAACTGTCACTACCATATTTCTAGAGTAGGTGCATTGATGTCATTTATAATATATATATATATATATATATATATATATTGTGTTGTAGTTACATAATATGAATTATGTGTGGTATTATTAGTATTAATGATATGGGTTAGTGGACTAGACTTGAAGAGACCATTAGACTTTACATTAGACTAGACATTTGAACCCACTAATTAATCCCTATTTTTTAATTAGAATCTAGTTAAACCCCTCACTTAGGATTAAAACCCACTTATTTGAATAACCCTCCATGACTAACCATAGGGACATTGAGGACTTTATGAATTGCAAGCCCTAAGTTCTCATGTGTCCGGCCATATATAGACAGAGGGAGCCTCCCTCTAGTTCATCATAGCTCATGAAGAAAAATCCTAGAAATAGTTCTTCCCCAAACCGTTTTCTTCCTCCACCAAATTTCAGAAATCAAACCTCCAATCCCTCTCATTTTTCTCATCTAAGAAGCCTAGAAGCTTAGGTTTCAAGGAGCTTGGGAGAAGGAAAAAGTTGCATTGGAAATCCATCTCCCAAGAGGTAAAATTCTGAATCTTCCCTTCAAATTCTGTTTTCATGGTTTTGTTGGCCATTAGAAGCCCACCCATGGTTTAGGAGTAGCCATAAGGGAAGAGCATGAGTCTCTATTGGTTCCCATGATATTTTCTTCATGGTGTTGTATGTAAATTTGGGATTTTTTGTTTTAAGGGTGTATTTTCTCCTATTTTTCATAACAACTAATCATACTATATATATATATATATATATATATATATATATATATATATATATATATGTGTGTGTGTGTGTGTGTGTGTGTGTGTGTGTGTGTGTTATTAGTTGTATATTGGGGGTTTTGGCATGAAGATTTGTGGTGTATCATAGAGTATCACATTGGTGCACTCAAGGTGTTTGATGAAATGATTAATAGGAAGTATACCTATTTATATTGCATAATTCATATATATATATATATATATATATATATATATATATATATATATATATATATATATATATATATATATATATATATATATATATATATATATATATATGATGCAGCTAGAGTATCAGTTGTGCCGTGCCTATGTTGTTGCTGTGCGTGTGTGTGTGTGTTTGTGTATGTATGCATTACACAATGGGTGTGGGAATATGCACATGGGACTATGATCAGGTAAGTGTGTCTGTGTATACATGGAAGTATATACATAGGTCAGAGGATGTGTTTTAGCGGGGTGTTGGCATGGTGTAACAACAGTTGCTGCTATGGGCTTTAGGAGGTCGGGTTGATGGATGACTTGGTGTTGTTGCTGCCTAAGTGCAGTGGAGATTTACCTAGTAGCAGCCTTGAGGAAGAATCTGCAGGTAACAGGGAGTTGGTAAAGTGTTGAGGCTTGAGCAAGTGGTTGATATCAGGGGAGTATTCAGGTTGCTGTGAGGGAACCAGGGTGTACATGAATGTGACTGTGAGAATAGGCTTAGGTATTGGTCGGATAGGAGTGCACCTGATGTAGGATTACTAGTTGGAGTTGCAGGGTATTTCAGTTGCACTTTAATGCACTGAGAGTAACCAGGTTGGGTTCAGATAGTGAGGACACATGTTTGAACGAGAGTTGGGCATTCAAGAGAGTGTAGGTTGTGTGTGCGTGCAAGTTCAGTTGTAGGAAATAGTGCAGTCCCAATTAGGGAAATCTGCAGTAAATCAAGGGGGGGTCAAGTGCAGTAATTTAGTAAATGGGTATTGGTGCTCAGGTAGTTGTTAGATCGAGTGAGGAGCTAAGAGCTCGGGTATAGAGTATCTGGGTTATTTTTATGTGGCTCTTATTGACTGGGTGGTGAGTTAAGTAAATGCTCGAGTTATAATGACTGCAGGAGAAGTGTGAATGTGAGGGTCTTCTCAGTTAGTGCTCGAGTGTTTCAACTATTTCAGGAAAAGAGTATCAGATGTGTCTGGGGGTGTATAAATCCAGTGAGTGACTGATACCTAGAGGCACTGTGTAGTATCAGACATACAACTGATACTGTGGTATCAACCACTATTTGGGGTTAGTATAGTAGGGATGCAACTGGGTTCTGTCCATATTGGAAAAACTGGTATGCAGGCAGTGGGGTGTTTTGGTGGACTGAATAAAGTAGCAAGGAGATGCAGATGTATGCAGGTTCGAGGTGGGGGTAAGGTTAGTGCAGTGCATTAAGCACTGAGTTCAGTTGCAGCTTGGATGTGGGGTTACAACAGCATTGGAGATAGGGTGCAAGGGGTAGGTTCAGATGTGCTGCAGTCAAGGGTTGATGTGCAGTGCTAGCTGCATTTGTTGGCAGCTCTAGCTTAGCAAGGTGGGACTGCAGTTGGCAAGGCTAGTAGGGATTGAAATAAGTAGATATCAGGGAGGAGTGTTAGTATTGATTAGGTTTTGAGTGTGTTGGTGTTTTCTGATACTTGGGTACCAGGTGTTGGGCAATAAGTAGTGTTAAGAGATGTGTGTTGTTATCATCTACCAAGAGGAGAGAGATTGTTTTAGTAAGGAAATGTGGTTATTTAGTGTGAGGATGAGTTAGTATCAATGGGTACCAAAGTATTTGGTAGTAAGAAGTTGTGTTAGTACATTGAGTGCATATTAGAGCTAAAAGTAGGTTAGTACGAGGATAAGTGAGGTGTAGCTAGATAGGTATCCATGGGTGCAAGGGAGTGAGCTTGAGGTGAAGTGTGGTATCATTAGGTGTTATATATGGAGTACTAGTATAGGTAAGTAAGTATTAAGGTCAAGGGTTGAGTTATGAGAGTAGTTAAGATATGGGTATCTTAAGGTAACAAGGAAATACTAAGGTAATAGCTAGGTAATGAACTTATAGACTAAGATACTATGGGTTAGTGTTATATTAGGGTATATGTATACATTATATAGTATATAGTATAGTGTAGTAGCTAGTATTAATTAATATTAGCTAGTATAACTTGGTATGACTAGTATAGTTAGGTAATGACTAGTGCAGTCTACTATTGACTAATTAACCTTGGTAAGACCTAGAGAACCTAGTATAACAACGTAATGACATAGTTAGCCTATTAAAGACCTAATTTTGACCTAATAATTATATTTCAACATAGTTAATGATATTGTTCTTCTAAAACACCAAATAACATTATTTTTGATATTTAGGTCTTTGTGATTCCTTCTTGGACATCGATCCTCATTCCTTACTCAGGACCACAGGCGAGTACATTCTCTGACAGTTTTTATTATTTTGATCATTCCTATTATTCTAGTTGTAGTGTATACTTGATTTCGACACAGCGGATACACGGGCTAGTATCATAGCTACCTGTCATGAGGAGTCGTGATTGGAATCCATAGTACTAGCTGGGGATGGAAAAATATTAGCAAGTTATGTGATCATACCCCACTTTATATGCATCATAGCTCACCCCACATATCACGTAAGGTGTAGCCTGACCATTTACATGTCTCATAGCCTGTTATATATGATTAGCCTAACTATTGCTCGCATCATAGCTAACCAGATGGTTAGCCTGACCTCACATGTATCATAGCCAATCATATATAACAAGTCTGATCTAGTCCCAAGCCGATCACACAGCAAACTGATATTTCACAACACTTAGCTAGAATTCCTATTCTTTTATTTTAGTACACTCATTTCTAGCATTCCCATATATCTGTTCATTGCTAGTTAGTTCTATATGTTGATTATATGTCTCTCTAGTATTTCTTATTTTCCAGTATTCTTCATCATGTATTTCCTTGCACTATTTTATAATTTTTGTCAATATAATTGAAACTGCTGTTAGTGTTTGTGCTTCGCTCTAATCCTGATTGGATAACATTTTCAGAGAATCTCGAGGATTTCTGCCCTACCCACTTTGGTCCAAGAATAGATAGAGATTTTATCCCGGAGATTCCAGAGGAGCCACTCTCCTTAGAGGAGATACCACCCACAGTTGTTTAGACAGCATTTAGTCTAGTTTATCTATGTATTGGATTGTTCTAAACTGTGAGACTTGGGTGTATTATGTTGAGACTTATTTATGTTGAGTCAGTTAAACTCTAGACTTATTATTGTTATTTGAGTTGTGTTCTAGACTTATGTCAAAACTTCCTTATATCTTTTATATCTTATCGTGCCATTTACTTTCTTATAGTTATTGTGATTAAGTACCTTGTGATTTGATGATCTTATGCATATTCATTGTCCTCCTAATGGAGTTGAGATTATTGACAGGTTATGTGAGTTGTGTTAGTAGTATTGAGACCTAGACAACATTCTACCGCCGATGCTGCAGCGTAGGCTAGACGTACCAATGGCTCATGCCTAAATTTTAGGTGCGGATCGTGACACATTTTAGTGGTGGCCCATGCAGGTCGAGTCTTAACTCTAGAAGAGTAAGATTAGGGCACAACTAGTACAATATCGTAGCAGTGCTCAGACTTAGAGTACTATTATGAGTACGAGATAGGGTATAGATAAGAGCATGCTCAATCACAACTAAAAAATTCTAATTCTATTTTGCTATTTTGAATAACTACTTCTTTTAAAATTTTATTGTCCTTCTTCGATGATATCGTATCTTTTACCTTAATTGATTCTTTTTCGGTCTGTCTTCAGGATGCCACAGAAGACTATATCGCTGAGATTGGGACCCACAGCTTCCGAGAGGTTTGCCACCTCTCGACCAGCCACCCAGACAGCTGGAGTTGCTCCTCCTACTTCATCTGTTCGTGTAGGAGTTTTTGTAATTTTTGGGGGGTCCTCCTCCCCCACCTCTTCAGAGGGTTGTCCCGGCTGTTACAGAGGACCTTCCACCACCACAGATTCCGTTTCCAGGAGGTGTGCCCGCTGACGGAGCACATATGTTCGCATTAATCCAAGGCATGGTGGATGCTCAGAGGACGTCGGTAGAGGCTCAGTGAGTTCAGGCTGAGACATAGAGGGTGCAGGCTGAGGCGCACCAAGCACAGACTGAGATGGTGAGGGAGAGCATGGAGAAATATATCCAAAATCAGGCTCTATGTCTTCGCCACGCTAACTAGTATAGCTGCGACAAACTCTAGACTCCATAATTAAAGCAGCGGTTACCTTTTTTACTGTTCTTATCCATTTATATCAGAATATACCTCAACTTAGTCCATAAGATTCATCTCGAAACAAGAATCAAATTTAACAACAGACAAGTACAAAGGCAAATTTGAAACGAAGCAAGTGGAAATAGATTCAAAATAAGATTCTCAAGGGTCATTTCAGGAATCTCTCAAGAAATCCTAATTATGATTGAGTATTCACTCTCTCATCCTAGTATCTTATATCCTATATACTATCGCAAGCTCGCAGTAGTACAAATAAGCCGTTGCACTACTACGACATCGTACTAATTGCGAAGTCTGACCTGCATGGGCCAACAAAAAAATATGTCACGACCCACATTTGTATAATCGGACATGAGTGCGTGGGTACATCTACCCTACGCCACAACATCAGTGGTAGAACGCTATCTAGGTCAACAATGCTAACTATACGTATCATGGCGGAATACTTTAACGAATTTAGGTTATTTTGGACAAAAGAACACATGTATTCATCCAATTTACCAAATTCACCTATACGTATCATGGCGTATCATGATACTGACTCTATGTGTCCAATTTTGGACACAAGAATACTTTCACGCCATCAAATAAACATCAATAGTCCTCATTAAGATAATACATACACTCAATGGACACAATTGGAGTTTTACCCAAATTAAGGTTCAAAATCATGACACCAACTTAGATCTACCAAATTAAGGGCTCCTAGTGCCTAGATCTACTATTGGAAAGTCAAATCTAACCGTAGAAAGGTTCTTACATGACCAAGGGGTATTCCTAACTATAAATTTGATTAAATTGAGAGAATTACCTAGTATTTTGGACACGGAAGAGATGAGTCGGACACAATCTCATACCAAGCTCCTCTCCTATGGATTTTCTTGTGCCCTCCAATGCTATAGGCCATCATGATGGAGAGAAGGAGTGGAATTAGAAGTGGATTGAGTAAAATTAGTAGCGAATTGTGTTTGCTTGAGAAGGAAGAAGCTTTGGAGAAAATAAGGCTAATGAGTAAAATAAAATAATTGGATGAGCCCTAAATTAAACTTATCTCTTATAGTAAGGTTTTGTCATGTCAAAATATCAAGTTTGTCCCTCTCCATTTGTCATGAATGGAATCTAATTAACTAAAGGAAGAAATCTCTACAACTAAGAGGAATATTCTCTTCATGACAACTAAATTTAATTAATTCTAATTACTAAAGTCATGACTAACAATAATTATCACTAACACTTGCAAATTTTAATTGGCTAGCCACTAACTAACACTAATATAATTCTAGAAAATCACTAATATAAAATAATATATAAAAAATTAACATATAAAATTACCAAAATATCCCTATAGTAGAAAGTGGTAATTACAATATCTGCCTTAAAGGAACTATTCAGACGTACTAATAGATACTAGGTATCATGGGTCCTTCATTGAGACTATCTACCTGCTCTGAAAGGGCGCATCGTAATACCATAAAAAAGTCATTCATGTGCTGAAATAAGATCACCAATGACCGTTATGTTGTTAGGATGCATACTAATGAAAACTATTTTGCAGGTCCAACCAATGTGATGCATGGACGAACTTATGGTACTTATATTAAGATTTATAATCCTTATTTTACAGGGATAGATAAGTCGGTTGTAGGTAAGACATCACTGTACAAGTAATGCATTTCTTCTCATATTTTAAAATTTCTTGATTACGAACTTAATAGATCATAGTCTAAGTAAAAGATCGCATATATTAAATTATATGCTTCACACGAATAATATATTAATTTAGGTGAGTTGGGCTGATACCGCTCACCGGTGCATTACCCAATGTGATGAACCCCTCCTCCACAAGTTCAAGGAATTTCTTGGACATTTCAGAGGCGTCAGAGCAATCGTTGGCGAGTTGAAGCTTTGCTTTGAAAGATATTATCTTACGTTATAAAGGGCATAATGTATGAAATATTGTAAGTCTTTTGTATCCATGAGTTGTGAGCCAAATTGGCCTATTTCAATTGGCCATTAAGAGTGCTTATATTTCACTACAAGTTATAAAAAATAATATTTTTTATTATACTTATTGTTATTCATTTTGTTTGTTTATTTTTGTTGCAATAACCTCTAGTTGAGATTATTTATCAATTGTGTTCATTTTTGCCTTGTATAAGTACAATTTAGATTTGTACGTCATCACGTCCAATGGTGACTTTTAGTTCTACAGAACCGGGACATGATAATAATTATCCGACAAGTTTGCCTTTTTCTTCTTTATACGGTCTACTATGCAATAAGCTGCAACATCTTTGGCTGAGATTTCTGGTATTGAATACCTTGTTCTTTGCAATATGCATTAAAGGGACCAATGTACTCACCGTCATTGTCAAACCGAGGCTTGAAACACCTTAAAAGTAGGCAATACCTGATTCTTGATATTTATAGCATATAACCAAACATTCTTGGAATAATCATCGATCAAAGTTACAAAATAAGTACCACTAATAGATTTTACCATCACAGGACCGTAGACGTCCGAGTTAATCAGCTCGAGCAACACCATTTTTTTGAAGATTGATGACTTTAGAAGGACACCATATGCTGCTTCCCAGCCAGATAATGCATGTACTTCTCTAATTTTGTAGACTTTAGCCCTGGAATCACCTTCATGTTTAACAAGTAGCTCATTGCTTTCTCATTGATATGTCTGAGCACTTGTACCATAGCTCGGTAGACACATCACTGACTGCGTTTACCTCATGTCTCCTTTGTGCGCTTCCTTCAATATAGTAGAGACCGAACTTCTTGCTTCCTTTGGCAACAACCAACGGACCTCTGAAAAGCTTTCACTCATCATTTCCAAAGAGAATGAAGAATATCTCATTATCCAAACTTCTACTGATACCAGGTTAAAATGGATAACGGGGACATAACGAATATTCCCGAGCACAAGATGTAATGCCCTGCTCTGTATCGTGCATTGGGCTGATTTGTGAGCCCAAAGTCTTGGTTGAACTTGGATTCATGCAGAGATCTTGGTATTTTATTCGAATGTTATTCTTCCTGGTAGGTAATTTTGACCCTTCTCTATTTTACCTTCACACTTAATAAAATAATATTGCTATTCTTTGTTTCTATGCCATGAGATAGTTAATGCTAAGTAAAAAATAATCAAGATATAAAAGAGAGTAATATTATGTTATCATGTGGAATATTTTACTACTGTTTTAAATATATGGATTATCGTATTGTGGTTCAGATATGAAATTTACGTAAAAAAGGATTCGGGACCGTTGGGTCGATAAGGTAGAATTCCTGGAGTATGAAGTAAGTAAATGTGGTAATCTCCGGACTGAGAAGGATGGTGCGAGCGATGATTCGAGTAGGTGTGGTAGTAAAAAAGATAATATGTTGTATAGTTATTTAAATTTATGTACCATGCATATATTATAAAGTTTAACCATTCACACATTTGCATGGACATCTTGTGCACAAATTTTTGGTTCCTCGAATTGTTGCCTAGGCACCAGAACCGAATTGGCCTAAGGGAACCGGATAATAATTGTTGAGCATAGTATTTTGGGACCTTCGATAATGCTAGCAATATGCACACGAAAGGATCGTCGTCTTACCTTAATAGTATAGGATGGCTTGTAGTGTCAGTGGCCTTCATATAGTTAGGATGCATGTTATCGTCAATCTGTTTGCAGGCCTATATATATGTTTCCCGGAAGAGATTCACGATACACTTATATTTTATGAAGGCAAACTATTGATGTAGGGACACACACACACACACACACACACACACACACACACACACACAACACACACACATACACACACATTATTAATAAAGATAATTATTTTGTATATCTTGTGTCCATTCAAATTTTCTACTTATTTTCCCTACAATGACTTGGTTTATGAGATATTTTTATATCGGCCGTGATTGATATTTTCTTAAAAAGTATAATTTAGACTTGTACGACATCATGTCCAATGGCATAAGAAGTACTATTGTATTTGTCTTTAAATGCACATATTCTGTAACAATTGCTTTTGACACATTTATGTTTCCTATCTTCAATACTCCATAGTCTCTTTTTGTGTATATGGCAAACAATACCCTATTATGAGATATGTGCGACGAAGCCCCTAGGTCCACCTGCTATGAATTATCATCACATGCGAGATTCACGATAACCTCATCACCCACAGTAACGACGTCACCTCTATGTGCTGAGATAGTTTTTGTAGTATCTCACTCTGTTTTTCCTTGTCGTCCTTTTTATATTTCTTTCTAGTAAAATTGTTCCAATTGATGTAGCCCTTCTTACCACAATGATAATATTCTGAGTCTTCGTACTGAACCTTAGATTTTTCTTTGCTCTTGTCCTTGCTAGCGTTTAGACCTTTGCTTTTACTCCTTTCTCGGCTTTCTGAAATAAGAGTTTCTGAATAGGATATAGATGAAGTACCTTGATATTTTCTTCGCATCTTTTAATTTAATACCCCAATTTTTGTAATGCCCTACTCCTAGCAGACATAGATGTCGATTTACTAGCTCAAATAAGAGGAATCCTTCAGTAAGAGATCTTTTTGTTGGAACATGAAGATATTTCATCATAGGTGAGTCAGTAAGACTTCACTTTATGATTCTTTCACAATTGATAAAGAACATGTTAAGAAGGGGAGGGTCATATCTATTAGTGAGATGAGGTTCTTTGTCCAAACTACTAATTATGGAAACTCGTCAATGGACCATCATTTAGTTAGGTCGTGTCCTAGGTATAACATTATTGCAAGTCTAACAGTTTAATACAGAGACGGACATAAAACTTTATTATATATGCAAATTTTCTAATCCTTATTTGTTATAGGGATGGATCATCGGTCATAGGTAAGAATCAATGCATAATTAAACGATTATGTTATGTTATGTTTCTTATTATAAATTGCTCTTAAGAAAGAATCATGTTTAAAAAAAATATTCATAAAAAAGTATTGTGTTTAATGAAATATTGCTAATATGCCCCTAAGAAATGAGTATGGATTAAGAAAATGATGCACATGTTAAGTTAGAAAGAAACATATATTATGCAAGAAATTGTCCCACTACTTACATTAATGAAAGAAGGAAATATGATTTTTTGATTAAGTTTTCAAAAGATGAAATATGGCTCTTGCATTTTATCAACATGAAATGAAAATACGTAAAAGATAAAAAGATCATTATTAAAAAGAAATATTTTTTTATATGATTACTTAGTGGTTGCTTTCAGTAAGTATAGCTTTTGTCCCTCAACAATGCACGTCAATATACTGATGTCACGACCTGCTCCTAGATAACCGGATACAAGTCGGACACGCCAACCTACGTTTTGGGTACAATGGTAGTCAGCAGTCTATACCTCATATCTCGTCAAAATATATAATATTAATATCACTTATCACAACGTCTAAACACGTGCCCAATATCAATCACCACACCACAATTCTACTATTATTTTATTACAGTCTTTTACACTGAATATTCGGAGACAGATCCGGTGAATAGTAAAGGCGACATCCTCAAGCTATACACACATCATCTACAACTACACGGTATAACATCAAGCACAACACATATGACTAAAGTAGGAAATGTCTATACAGAGGTAACCATAAGTCTGGGGTAAACTTTGAGTCTTATAGGGTGTCCACACCAGCATCTACTATCGTGTCATCCTATGACCTGTAGTATGAAGGGTACAAGTCATCCTCATCACATGTCCACAGTTTCTAGCCAGGAAGGAGCCAAGTAACATAAAACTCAAACAAGCAGCAATATGATACAATAAATAAGTAATAAGTAATAATTTAAAAATAGACTAGTGACCAAAATAATGTACTTGAACCATATGCTCTAATCTAAATGTAACCGATGCAATTCGATACTAGACGAGCATGTAGGGGCTAAGGAGTAAGGCACTCAAAGTGCCAACAGTCAATCAATAGTGGACATAAGGCACATCCCTGATGTGCTAGCAATCAATGATCTTCCAACTAAGGTAATCTATATGCTAGTATATTATCTCCCGACCAACTCAATCAAGACAATCAATAATCATGTGATAATATGAAAATGCAAAATTGCAAAGTGGAGAGAGAAATATGTACTTGTTTGGAATCTCTAAGGTCATCAAATGAAATCCTCGCTAGCTGTGCCAAAAGTCACAAATACCCTTTGTTATCTTAATTATTTAATTTACTTAATTCTAATTCTTTATAAATTTTGTTAGCTAATAATCCTAACCAATTAAGTTTTTTTTCTTATTCTAAAATTAATTCTTGATTGAATAACCTATTTAAATGATAAACTATCTATTTAACTATTTTTAACCATTAAATTATTTTCTTCCTATTTTTGAGTTTTCACTATTACAAGCCTCAGATAATTGACTGAACCCATAATTCTGGCACAACCGACAATCTGATCTAGTGCAACTCAAGTCCAGTGCAGCTGAAATCGGTCCAATAATTAGTCCACTGGACCTAAACCCAACCAAGCCCAAATAATGGGTCCAATCGAACTCAATCCAGTCCAGTGTTATAGACCTTGTCTAGTGGCTTAAGCCCATGGCTGTGTGAATCCAATCAGCCAGGGATCCAAACCCGACCTGATACCCATAGTTTAATGGCATGCTAACCAAATCATTCATACTGTACTACTAGGAATTGAATGTTAGGTTCAAATTCAAAATACCGGTTCAGGTTGAAACTCAGTTTTAGTTACATGTTCCTATCTGATACTAATGCTTGTATGTATCAGTCATAGAGATGGACAAAGTTTACAAGAGGTTAAGCGATGGAGGTCAGTGTGTTTAAATGCTTGGTCTGTACTGGACACGAATTTGTGTGTCATAGTCTCAGGTGACATCACTTAGTTTGAGCTCTCGGACCCGATAATACTGCCACTAGACATCAAGAAGGAAATAAAATGGTTAACTAACTCATACTTGCAGTACGTATAACAGAAGTTGTGTCCAATTCAAACTTGGAGACACGATCATTTTCGTGTCTGATTCGAGAAGGGGCTTCACTGAGGCAATCTGTCGAGCAGGTTACGGTCATCACAGAGGAAGTAGTTCCAGAGTATGTTCTTGATCATGTGATGATCGAATTTTCAAAGAAAACTAAAAAATCAAGAAGTGAGGGAAAAGGATTGGATGACTTACCGAGTCATCGTCAAGGGCGGATTTATTGGTGGGCTGGGGTGGGCTCCAGCCCACCCAGGAAATCCGAATTTTATTTTTTTATTTTTTTATTAGGGTAGTGGGCCAGTGACCCAGTGGGTTCAGCCCAGTCAAAGATAGAGATTTGTCTAGGTTCAGGCTGAATCATTCAGCCCAGTCTTCACATAAGTGATAAGTCATAACAAGTAACCAATTACCAATCTCTTGTCTAGCCTTCTAGGTCTAGGGTTCAGCTTGGGCGCCGCACAGCACAGGTGCCGCACAGCCGCTAGTCCCATCAGCGGCCGAGCGGCGTGGTCGACACTCGACGGCTATGGCGATTGGCGATGGCGACGCGACGCAGCAGGTATGAAGTCTCTCATCTCTCTGACTCTCTCTATATAAAGATCACCTAGTCCCCTCAAGGTCCCAAGGAGTGAAGGAGGAGAAGGAGAAGGAGACTGGAGTGGAGCACGACTCCGAGACCGAGTGACCCAGTAGACAGTAGTGAGTAGATAGAGTTCTAACTTCTAAACCATTTTTGTAAATTGTTAGTCTGATTTGTTTGTTACTTGTTAATTGTTAGTCTGATTTGTTTGTTACTTGTTAGTTGTTAGTCTGATTTGTTCTAAACCATTTTTTTAATCTAAGATAGAGATTTGTTATGATTTGTTACTAGTTTCGCATTAGGATTTCTATTTAGCTATAAATAACTGTCATGAGACGAGGAATGTAAATATATTCACTGATAAAGAAATAAAACGCAAGAAAGATTGATATGGGGTGAAGTGCGATTTGAATTTCCAGGCTTCCCCTTAGGTCTTTCCTAAATGTTAATGCAACATATTTATATAGTAAGATTGAAATAGCATCAAGTACTAAGAACATTGAAAAATATAACACTCTATGCTGCAACCTGCAAGTATAGCTGCAAAATGACAAATCTGTGTCATAGACTCATATTGCTGATGTTGCAAGTAAAGCTTGCAAGCTTCACCCAATCAGTATCTTAAAGAATTGATTAGTCTGATTTGTTCTAAACCATTTTTTTTTATCTAAGATAGAGATTTGTTACTTGTTAGTCTGATAAATTTTTTTATTTTGGTGTTAAGGTTTGAAAAGCAACTGTGCACAATGTACTGTGTAGGTGTAGGCGTAGCAGTAGTAGACCGGCAGCAGACAGTGTTGTACAGTGCAAGTAAATTTTCAAATTTTCAATGCTTTGTTGGAAAAGTTAGATAACCTTATTTGCTGTTAATGCTTTATTGGACGAGATCCTGCACTACGTATTCCAATATGGAAGTATTCGGTTTATAATCAAGATGAAGTTAGACGTTCTTATATCAAATGGGGACCAAATCAAACTATCTTGGCTGAGTATCCGAGGACTAAAACCGGGGTTCAAAACCGAAGATTTCAACAAAGTTGGTTTATAAAATTTTCATGGTTAGAGTACTCTATTTCAAAGGATGCGGTATTTTGCTTTCCATGTTTTATTTTTCAAGATCGTGAACCTCGACATCCTATATTTACCGTTGAAGGTTTCAATAGCTGGAAGCGAGTAAACAATAGAGCCAAATGTGTCTTCTTGGCACATATAGGAGGTCCTACTTCTCCACATAACAATGCTGTAAGAAATATTGAGGCATTAAAGAATACATCTCGGCATATCGATAAAGTCATGAATGTTCAAAGTTTAGAAAATATTGAGAGAAATCGATTGTGTCTTAAGACTACCATTGATAGTATTCGGTGGCTTACTTTACAAGGATGTGCTTTGAGAGGTCATGATGAATCTTTAAAGTCAAAGAACCGTGGTAATCTAATTGAGATGATTAGTTTGATGGCAAAGTTGAATGTTGAGGTTGATAATGTTGTCTTAGAGAAAGCTCCGGGAAATGCAACTTATACGTCTCATATGATCCAAAAAGATGTTTTGCATATTTTAGCTACGAAAGTGAGAGAAAATTCGAGAAGAAGTTGGAGATGCGAGATTTTGTATTTTGGTTGATGAAGCGAAGGATGCATCGAATAAAGAACAGATGGCGATTGTTCTTAGATTTGTAGATATTCACGGAAACTTGAAAGAGCGGTTCTTTGAGATTGTACATGTTAAAGATACCAGTGCTTTGACTCTCAAGAAGAAAATATCAAAAGTTCTCACTCGGCACAATTTGCACATCCGAGATTTACGAGGTCAGGGATATGATGGTGCGAGCAATATGCGTGGTGCATGGAATGGATTACAGGCTTTATTTCGCAGTGATTGTGAGTATGCATATTATGTTCATTGTTTTGCTCATCATTTACAACTTGCATTAGTTGCAGCTGCTGGAAATCAAATGTCAGTTTGGTTATTCTTTTCAAAGTTGACATGCATTGTCAATTTGATTAGTGCTTCTCCTAAGCGGCATATCGAGCTACGATATGCACAAGCTATTGAGATTGAATGTGACATTGCTAGTGGTGAGCGTGAGACAGGTAGAGGGGCTAATCAGATGGGTAGTTTGCACCGAGCTGGTACTACTCGTTGGAGCTCATATTTTGACTCCATTTGTAGTTTGATAGATATGTATGGTGCAACTATTATTGTGCTGAAATCCTTGGTTAAAGAAGGATCTACAAATGCAATTCGTGGGGAAGCTGGTGGTTCTATAATGGTAATAAAGTCCTTTGATTTTATATTCATATTACATCTTATGCACAAGATTATGGGGATTACAGATATGCTTTGTCGAACATTGTAACGTAAATCTTTAGATATTTTGAATGCAATGAATTTAGTATCATCGACAAAAGTATTACTTCAAACACTACGAGAAGAAGGTTTTGATTATCTCCTTGGGCATGTGAAATCAATCTGTGTGAAGTTTGATGTCGATATACCCGATATGAGCACTCGGTACAAAGAAGCTACGCGACATTCTTGCCAACAGAATGATCAAATTACAATTGAGCATCACTATCACATTGATATATTTAATTCTACGATTGATTATCAGTTGGATGAGTTACATGCTAGATTCAATGAAGAGACGATGGAACTGCTTATGCTTAGCTCTGCTTTAGATCCTAGAGACAACTTCAAAGCTTTGGATCCTGATCGTATTCTTTTACTTGCCGAGAAGTTTTATCCAGGTGATTTTAGCGGACAAGATATGCATCATTTGAAATTTCAGTTAGATCATTATCGACTTGATGTGGTTCACCACGAGAAGCTTCAGAATATGTCAACAATTTCAGAATTGTATCGTGGGTTAATAGAAACAAATAAAGCAGAGACTTATAATTTGATCGATAGGTTAATTCGTCTTGTCTTGACACTTCCTGTTTCTACGGCGACTACAGAGCGTGCATTTTCAATAATAAAACACATCAAAATTACTCTTCGTAACAAGATGGAAGATGAGTACTTGAGCGATTCAATGGTTCTCTATATCGAAAGAGAAATTACAGAAATGATCGATACAGATTCGATAATAGATGCTTTTGCTTCTTGGAAGGATCGAAGAGTCTAATTTCGCTAGTAAGTGTCCTATATTGGTATTTATTATTCTATCATTCTCTTTCATTATCTTTATTTTTCTTTGATTGGCCTTCATTTTGTCGTAGATTTTCTTTCCTGGATTGGATAGAAGAAGTTGAAGGAGATTTTTGGAAGGCAGAAAAGTTTAAGGAGATTTTTTGAAGGCAGAAGCAAAGAGAGCAGATTCGTCGAATATTGCATCTTTATTCTCTATGTTTTTTTTTCCATTTTTCATCTTATATATAAAGATGATATTTTCCTAATTATCTTAAGCAACATGTCTACTTATGAAATTCAACCTATGTCATTTGATAACTTTTTTTTGTCCGAAAATGATATTTTGAAGCACACATTTGGAATATGATGACATTCTGAGAAATAATTTGTGTTAAATTTTTTTTTAGCATGTTTTGAGTTCAGTCCGGGGTAAACTAGAATCCTGGCTCCGCCCTTGGTCATCGTCGATGATCTGTTCGAATGAACTTCCGATCAGAAACTTCAACTCGAACTCGTCGTCAATCGATCGATCTGACTCAAGAAGATTTGACCTCAAGCAGAACTTACAAATCTCTGTTACTGTAGGAATATCAAGATCAGAACCACAGCGGAAACAGAACAAAGATTGGAGGAAGAAAAAAGATCAATCTTACCGATCGAATTTGAGTTCGTCTCGATCTGTAGTGAGTTCGTGCAGAAATTTCTCTGATCAAAATCGGGGTTGATCACTTCATTTTTGGTTCCGTAAAGTCGATCAAACAAAATTCAACCGAAAGGATAAATAAGAATAGAAGATAAGGAGAATGAGGGAGACGATGAAATTCACTGTGAACTCATCGTCGATTGTAGATCGAAACGCTGCTCGATCTGCTGTTCCCTTCGTTCTTTACTGACGAACTGTGGGAGGATCGCCGACGAACTAGCGGCAGAGGAAGGTTGATCATCGCCACTGACGATCTCAAGATCGCCATGGCCGAGCTTCGCTCAGGCGGTTACAGAACCGTCACGGTTCTTGGAGAGGAGTGGGAAAGATTTCTCCCTCCAGGTTTTTGAATGGAAAAGAGTGGGCTGGACCGTAAGGGAATGGGATGGAGATTAAAATTCAATAAAAAATAGGTATAATTCTAATAGTTGGGAAGATGGATATATAGAATTAGGTTGTTACAAGTTTGTTAGGGTTGTTGGGGGTGGTTCTAAGTTAGTTAAATTAGTTAGGGTAGTTAGTGCGTGGTTGAAAGTTAGTTGGGGAATTTTCTAAATTCTTTTAATTGTACATGTTTAAATTCTAATTATTAATACCATTGCTACTCTTCTAGTATAGCTAAATTATCCTTCGCTTTTTATTCTAAAAATGATATTACCTTCCTTAAATTTAGTATTGATATTATTCTATTATTATTATTATTATTAAGCTAAGGGAAATTTATTAGAAAAATTATTTTATTGAATATTTGGGATAGAGGAGTTACAACTGACCCCACTAGATTCTCACAGGTACTTGATGTTCTAAGGTGATAAAAGATCCTCATTATTGAGAGCCGAAGATCAGAAGGAACACAGTTATTAAAGGGATGTAATATATGTAATGAAGTTATTATAATCCTTTTCGATTCACAAGTTGTAAGTCAAGTTGGAATGTATCAGTTGGCTATTGAAAGTCTTGTAATTGCCATAAATTATGAATAAAAGAGAGTGTGTTCTTGTTTCATTATTCATATTTAGTTTTCTGTATTAAAGTTTTACTACTTCTATCTCTGTTAAGTCTATTTTGTTCTTGTGCAAGATCGTGCCTTATACAAGTATAATTTAGGCTTGTATAACATCACGTCCAGTGGTGACTTATCGATCCTGATGGATCAGACCGTGACATATTGGTACTAGAGCTAAAGGTTTATTACCTTTGGCCTACGTTAATTTGTTCCAATTCAAAGATGTCTTGATAAAAATTCCTTTGCCACTTTGATTTTGTTGATGAGATAAAAATTTTATACAATAAGTCCATAATGTCACGCCCCAGTCCCAAAAATACGTAGGACTAGGACACGTAAGCATGCCAGCCGCATGGATATGGAAACTCCAATATATGGAAACCAAATCCATACGTACGCTGTAATATGAATATAAAATCCACAAGTGGTATAAAATGTAATACAAGTCACAGGGTAAAATCTAAATCTCATCCACCAAAATCATATAGAAATAAATAACCAGTATCTATGAAACTAGATCTCAATAAGAAGTATCTAAGGATGATAGTTGGATGGAAACAAATCCACTACCAACTCGAATATAAGAGCAAATACAATATGAGTACAACACCACAACACAATATAAGAATACCAGCTATCCATCACAGCTCGAAGAGAAGACATCCTCGGATCACATGTAACCATCCAAATCTGCGCTCCTGCAAATACTCAAAAAAAGATACACCTGGCAGCGGACCAGGTCCTCAGAGGGACGTAACAAGATACAAAAAATACGAGCCAATTTGAATACAGTAAACATGCATATGGTTTGAAAATAAATAAGTACGCTGTACAAGACAATCTATATGAATGCAAATAAGGACAACTTTTCGACGTATGGGCAAGGGTAGGCTACTCGATCTACCTCACAACTCACACACACGTCAATGGACATCAGAAATCGACATACCGCGGGGGTAGCGACCAGCGCGACACACGCCCGTAGTGCGAACTATATACTACGGTTTACCAGAGTGGTTAAAAGCCCATACGCCTAATGATTGTCCTCTCATGATACTAGGTGTCAAGTGTGTGTCAACATATCTAATATATATAGTAATGACTGAACGAACTACACATGCAATGAATATAACTGAACGAGACTACACATGAAATAAATAAACAGAAATATAAATAGCATGCAAAGTACTGTAAACAATTTGGCAAGGTATCTTGCCTGGGGTCCTGCTGCTGGTATGAATCAGAGTCGAAGTCACAGTCCAAATAGCCTATGTATTACAAATTTATCACGTCAAAAGATAATTTATTTTAATTTATTTAATTCTAGAATAATTACTCTAAAATCTTATTTTAATCTTATTATTCTAATTTTTATGTTAATTCCTAAATTTTGTCCAAAAAACTGAATTTTATCAACTCGAGACTCATGGCACGCAAATCGAGGCGATCTGTTGACCGAAAAGTCAACCGACATAAACTCAACTTTCATGCATGATTTCCTGTATATTTCAGCATAAAAAACATACTGGAATTTACGGCTCGTCCGAATTCAAATTCGTTTGGGAATTATGGCACATACAAATTTTGTATTGTGCACCGATGGTTAAATTCTAACCTAGAAGTTCTACAGAATTAACAGTATGTAAATACTTTGAAATAAATTCTGGGAAAAATATATGTCGATGATCTCGACATTATCTTTCCAAAACTTTAAACGGTTCATGATTCTGATTCCTGGTTCTCCCGGAATCGCGAAAACATCGAAACACGTCTATTTTCGGACATGCTGTGCTCTACGAATTTTCCAGAATTTAATACTCATAAATTAGAAAATAAATTTATATAATCAGAAATCGAACCTCATTATCGTTCTAACAAAAAAAACTGGAGCGCGTTTGGAGTCCGGAGCTAGGAGATATCGTCTTTTTAATTCGTTATAACTAGTAGAAAATGAGGCTGAATTTATGACGAATTTTGACTATTTTTGGACGAAAAAGAGAGGAATTTTGGGGAAGAAAAATATGAAGGATGAGCTTTTTATAATGGTGGAGACTACTTAATTAATAGGATTGGTTAATTTGGATAGGATTATGATGAATTTAAATAAGGATATGATATACATGAAGTTGATTTCCTAGTTGGTTCAGGATTTGAATTAATTTAAAATAGAGTTTGAATTTATCTCAATAATTTATAATCTTGAATATAATTAAATATAATACAAATAATTTATAAAATCTTATTAATATCTATTAACACTAAATTAGCATCTATCTAATATTAAGACTATATATATCCAAATAAATCCTAATTAATTTCAAAAATCTAAAATAACCTAAAAATGATTCTAAATAAATATTTATATAAGTAAATATATCAAGAAATTCATTTGCTAATTAAATAACCGAATACTCTAAAGAAATTCAATATCTATAATAATATAAAATATACACAAAATATCTATTTTGGGTGAGGGAGTTTACAATCTACCCAACTTAAAACAATTTCGTCCTCGAAATTAAAATAAGACATAATTTGTTAAATCCTTCACATTCGTACATAAGGTACGTCAATCGCAATCTCTTCCAAAAATTTAAATAACAAAATCTATTCAAATCTATCGCAATCACTTCAAAATTAAGATAACCACTATTTAAATCAAAATTCAACATGTCGTAATCTCTTCTCGATTTTTAAATAATCAACATCCAAATCTAACTCAAGTCTATATGATATCTCACATCAAAATTTATATCACAATTTCCAACTATCATAATCTCCTCTAGACTTTGAACAATAAATAATTTTAATCAAATCTTATTTCTATTCTCAACCTAAGATTTTTGTACTCTTCAAATATTTAAACTCAATTTACATCCTCACTATTTCAAATAGGTGACCCAACAATCAAAATTGAACTTTTAATTCAAATCATCAAATTGTAAAATTTAAATCTAATTCACCAATTGTTCAAGTCTAAAATTCTATATTTATCCTCAAAATTTAAATCGATGATTCATCCTTCAATATTCAAAATTTAAATCATGTGCTCAAAGTATAAATATTTGGTCTGCAATATCAAGATTTTAAAATTCGTTAAATCCTCATTATCTTAATCCTTCTTTTAAAATTCTCCACATTTAAAAGGACTTAATCTCTCAATCTAATCCTACTTGATCACAATCTAAAAGAATTCTCCTCATGTTTAATAATGCAATTTCTACTCAACTTAGAATTTATCCATCTATCACATAAGGCTCTTACATTTAGGAAAAATATTCCTCAATTTATTTTCTCATGTCATTCAATCCTCAAAACTTTAACACCAATTATATCATATGTGATATGCCCTTAATCAATTATGAAAGATAGTCACCAAATAATGTGATTGGCCTATGGGGTATATCTTGTACTATCCGTGTATCACTTATATCCAAGCACGAGATTTCGTCTTTCCGAAACAAGGAAAGACGGAAAGCAACGAAAAAGAGTTCAAGGAGGGGTAATAGAATGGAAGTATGGGAATCAAAGCGTTTAAATAATTCAAATGGGAATTGTCAAGACAGTTGTGGATTGAAATCTTAATTTGGTAATTTCCTATTCGCATGCTCACATCGGTACAGTTATGTACTTGATATGATATGCTTTATCGTATCTAGAGGGTAAGTATATTTGTCTACTGGTCCACTATACATCTCAATCCACGTAAAATACTATTGCGAAGGGCGAATCAAGCGCATTATGGCTAGCTAGACCATAATACACTGATTCTGATTAGACAATTTATATTAGTGTGGTTGATCAGGCCCCAATAACACATATGTCATGAACAAGCTCGATATAAGATTAAGCTTGCAAAAACTAGGCTATAATAGCAGCATAATTCAAGGTAGCATGGAAAATATAACGCTGGATTATGATGTGAGAAGTTACAAAATAATTCAAGTTCGCAAAAACAACATAAGCAATAATAATAAAAGACTCTACAATCTCTACAGTTATCATACAACCTCCTTATCTAAGTCGCTAGTCGACCAAATAGGGCAAGGACCTTTAAATTCTATGGTCTGAATAAACACTGTCGTCTTTTGCTAGCATGCGATAAATATCATTCGGTTACACTTCAATTAATAGGTCAAAAGACTATGTGATACTAGGTGTCAAACATTATGGTAAAACTTCTAACTAACTCTAGTAGTGTCTATACTACTCTCAAGTCTTCTTAATACATCAAGGGGTAATGGTATAACAATCTAAAGATAAGGAATTCTAGGTTCACTAGATATTCTAAACTTAGTGGTGTGTCTATATTCTCGTTGTATTCTTAATAGGTGTGCTACTCTAATTATCATCCTAATAACAAGGGTTCCTATATTCTAGCAGAAGACTATTCTCAAAGAACTATTAGGGAAGTACAAGAATCAAGCAGGATGCAATTATTCGAATAGAATAGAGAGGAGAAAGATGAATTATAGTCAATTGTGGATGAGATCCTATACTCTAGTCCTAGGTGCAGGCTTGTTCGGTACAGTAATATAACCGAGATAATATGCTCTCGACCTGCATGGGCCACCACAAAAACATGTCATGCCCCAGTCCCAAAAATACGTAGGACTAGGACACGTAAGCATGCCAGCCGCATGGATATGGAAACTCCAATATATGGAAACCAAATCCATACGTACGCTGTAATATGAATATAAAATCCACAAGTGGTATAAAATGTAATACAAGTCACAGGGTAAAATCTAAATCTCATCCACCAAAATCATATAGAAATAAATAACCAGTATCTATGAAACTAGATCTCAATAAGAAGTATCTAAGGATGATAGTTGGATGGAAACAAATCCACTACCAACTCGAATATAAGAGCAAATACAATATGAGTACAACACCACAACACAATAAGAATACCAGCTATCCATCACAGCTCGAAGAGAAGACATCCTCGGATCACATGTAACCATCCAAATCTGTGCTCCTGCAAATACTCAAAAAAAGATACACCTGGCAGCGGACCAGGTCCTCAGAGGGACGTAACAAGATACAGAAAATACGAGCCAATTTGAATACAGTAAACATGCATATGGTTTGAAAATAAATAAGTACGCTGTACAAGATAATCTATATGAATGCAAATAAGGATAACTTTTCGACGTATGGGCAAGGGTAGGCTACTCGATCTACCTCACAACTCACACACACGTCAATGGACATCAGAAATCGACATACCGCGGGGGTAGCGACCAGCGCGACACACGCCCGTAGTGCGAACTATATACTACGGTTTACCAGAGTGGTTAAAAGCCCATACGCCTAATGATTGTCCTCTCATGATACTAGGTGTCAAGTGTGTGTCAACATATCTAATATATATAGTAATGACTGAACGAACTACACATGCAATGAATATAACTGAACGAGACTACACATGCAATGAATAAACAGAAATATAAATAGCATGCAAAGTACTGTAAACAATTTGGCAAGGTGTCACGACCCGCACCCAGAAATTTGGGCACGAGTGCGTCGGTACGTCCAGCCTACGCCGCAGAATCGGCGGTAGTACGCTGTCTAGGTCAAATCCAAATTTACTAACTAGCTCATTCACAAATAACATAGGCGAGATAATAATGAGAATTGAAACTTAAGATTGCAACTGAAATAAATGTGACAACAGATTCAAATGTTTTAGTACAGGATTTCAAAATGAAATCGGGGACAAACCCGATAAATGAGATAAGAATATAAATGAAAGATAGCTACTACTAGCTACTCTGCAGCAGGGGTCTCCTGGGTGGGTTCTGGCTCCTCATAGGTATCATCGGTCCCCTCATAGGGACCATAATAAGAAGGGGCAAGATCCTCATTATCGTCTAAATCAACAGATCCAGTCAGGAAAGGAGCAAAGTACACAGTGCACAACAAGGTTAAACTAAATATTTATGACAATTAAATATTTGATATCATGTTGAGACAACAGCATAACAGAACATTATTATCTCAGAGTTAAAACTGCACGCAGGAATATGAGAAACAGAAATAAATGAGACAGGAATTGAAACTACAACAGTCAGCAAGATATATAACATGACCAGAAACTATCTGTGTGAACTTGTGTTTGTTTTTAGAATACATAGTTGGCATGTAGGGGTTTATAAGGCTAATCTGGCCGTCATAAACGGCTATTAGACAATATAATCGAGATCCGGCTGATGGACAGTCGTGTACCAACAGCTATTAGACAATACAGGGGAAAGGGTAAACTCCATGCCTCCTTAGTATTCTCCCACCCGACACGAAAAACAAGACATGAACTCCAGTATTCAAGACATGAAAATCCAGTGTTCTAACACTACGTGTAATCATCCAATGGTGCTAGTAGAGCAAGAAATTAATTATCAGAATATAAAGAATAAACTTGAAGTGCAGGTACTTGCCTGTTGTTTGGATCTGATTAATATTGGCTCTCGGGGGAAAATTCCAGAGATGAGTCCAAAAGCTGAAATAGACATTACCATCACGCTCAGAAGATGTTAAATAGCTAGAAACGCCTGTCCTTGGGTCCAATTTGAAGACAAGGGCAAAAACGGCAGTTTTGGGTCAAAACGGGGTCCGCTGGTGGGCCCGCTTTGCACCGAAAAATGTGTCCGGGTCAAAGGTCTCCAAATTCACCAAACTTAGTGTCAACAGGTCAGGAACGCTGATACGAACCCAACAGAACTTCCAGATTTGGATTCCGATGAGACGAACACAAAATCGCCCGTCGAGCGGGGCCTGTATGGCCCACGACATGCGATTTCGTCAACGTTCTCAGAATCGAACCAAACTTGACCCACAGGACCAGCGTATCGCTACTAGTCCGATGGCGCAAGTTTCGTCTCGATCTGACGAGTGTACAAGAAGTTAGGGCGAATTGCCGAAAAGTCGGATACGGGACGATGTCCGCGGAAACGCGTTGATTCCGGTGTGCACGCACACCCGAATCAGCTTCCACGAAATCTCACACGTCCGTATCGACGATGCGCACGTATCTGTGAAGACCGCACGCGACCAAGTCGTCCCGTTTGGCGGGGCGCACTCAGTTCCGGGGTGAAAACAGGGTCTGATTTTTCCTGTTTTTGGATCGCGGTGTGCGATCACCACAGGACGCGATGCCCCGAACAGTTTGTCCGAACACCGAGAGGGTCATACAGGCTTCACAACGCAATTTACGGAATTGGAAACAGAGCTACGAGGCGAAAGTTACACGCACCTGAAGGGGACCCGAAAATCAGGGTCGAGTCGTGTCCGACTCGTGTCGGACACGCGAATCCGAAATTAGGGTTAGGGTTAGGGGTTCTGGTGGATCTCCGGCTGTGGACGGCGGGGACTGGCCGGAGATGCGTCGGCGAGGGCGGGGGACGGTTCGCCGAGGGGCGGCGCGGCGTCCACGGTGGGGCGGCGGCTCAGGGCGGCCGGCAGCGGCGGTGGGGAGCTGCTCGTGCTGCTGCTGCGGCTGGTCTTCGTCGGGGAGGAGCGTCGGCGGCGTTGGCCGGGGGGGCTGCGGCCTCAGGCGGGCGGCGCGGTGCGGTGGCTGGGCGAGCGGAGGCGAGCTGCGGCGGAGCGGGGCGAGTGGGTCGAAGGGCGGCCGGGGTCGGGGTTTAAATAGGGGAGTGAGGGAGAGAGAGGCGCCGGGAACGGCGGAGGGGGAGGCGGCTGGTGCGGAGGTGCGCGGAGCGGGCGGGGGACGTGGCCGACGTGGCGCGGCGGCCCGGGCGGAGCGGCGCCGGACTCGGGCAGCGGGGAGGGTCGTAGGGAGACTGGGCTGGCGGGTCGGGCTGACGGCGGGTCGGGTTCGGTTGAACCCGACCCGACCCGATAGGGTAGGGTCTGGGCTGAGGGAGCGGGCTGGGCCGCGGCCCAACGGGCCGTGGGCTGCGGAAAAAGAAAAAGAAAATAATAATAATAGAAAATATATAATAATAAATAAATAAATAGATAATTAATTTAAATAAATAATTAAATAGTTTTTAGGCATTTAAAAATAGGTCTGAGGCCCAGAAAAATTCAGAAAAATTACCCTAAGTCCAGTTTTTCTATTTTACACCCAAAAATATTATTTTCATGATATTTTAATATTATTTATTGCCAATTAAAAATCATTTATTAATTGAAAATCTTGATTTTAATTTCAAAAAATTCCCAGAAAATTCCAGAAAATTGGGAAAAATCCAAGATTTAATAATTTAAAAAATTCAGAGGGTTTACAACCTACCCAAATTATAAAATTTTGCCCTCGAAATTTAAATATGGTAGGGTTCTCTCTGCCCAAACTCACTTGATTACAGTCTAACGGGTTTCTCTCAGGTGGATATTGCGGTCGCTACCCAACTTAGAATTCTACCCATATATCCTCTAAGGCTGTACAACTAGTAAAGCTAGGTCCCAACTTAATAAATTATGGTATTGAATCTAAATACAAGTACACTACCTATGGTATTCCCTTAGTCAGAGAGGTTATCATCAATTCGACCGTCTGAGGGGTACATCTAGCACTCCAAATCAACTTATACCAAACACAGGACTTTGTCTTTCCGAAATAAGGGAAGACGAGGCTCAATAACAAAGATTTTAAGGGCGAGGTGGTAGAACAGAGGTATAGGGATCAAGGCGTTTAAGGAATTCTAATGGGAATTGTCAGGCGGTTTATGGATTGAGATTCTATTCTGGTAATCATTTTATTCGCATGCTCATATTAGTACAGTTATGTAACTGATACGATATGCTCGGACGTATTTAGGGGCAAGCATACTAGTCAACTATATATCTCAATCCACATAAAGTAGTCGTGCGAAGTGCGAACCAAGTGCACTAAGGTTGATCAGGCCGTAATACACTGATTCTGATTAGACAATGTATTAGTAGGCGTCCCCAACAATACATATCTCATGATCAAGCTCGATAAAAGAGTAAGCTTGCAAAACTAGGCTATAGAATAGCAGCATAAGTTAAGTACATCAAATTTAAGTGCGCTAGATGATGATGAAGGGAGGTAAAATTATATAAGTTCACAAAATAACACACAATAAGCACATAACAAAAGACTCTACGCTAGTTATCAAATATAAAAGCATACCAGGTTATTAGCAAGTTCAAAATTACTAGGTTGGGGCTGAGGTCACGAACCAATAGGCAAGAGCTAAATAATACTAGGAAAGGTATCTACAAATCACTTACGCGCATTGGCTACTCCAAGAGTCTGCGCGTTCTCCACGGTCATTACGTAAGCCTGTCCGCGTCCTTGAGCAGCGGGACAGTCCCTCACTTGATGTGCTGCTGAGCCACAAAGTAGACAAACACCTAGCCTCTTTCTACAAACTTGCCAAGTATGGCCTGGTCTATGACAATAGTTACAAGGGAGAGCTTGCTGGTTCTGTCCTTGAGTTTGGTGTTGGGGTGCTGTGGCTCGAGGGAGGGGACGCTGTGGTTGCTGCGGGGCCCTCTGCTGTTGTTGTTATTGTTGAAATGGGCGTTTGTTGGGTCCCGCATTTCCGGTATCTCTCTCTCGCTTTAGTTTATGCCCCATGTCTCTCTCAACGTCTTGTGCCACGCTCAGGATTTCCTCATAGGTGCGAGCTCGGCTGGTGGTGACAGCAAGGCAAATATCCGGAGACAGCCCCTTCTTGAATCTACGGGCTCTATCCTCCAGGGTACGAACCATGTATTCCGTAAAGTGGCTTAACCTGCTAAATTCAGCAGTATACTCATCAACAGATAGGTTACCTTGTTCCAGTCTCTCGAATTGGCTTTCGAGAGCTTCCCGAGCCACTTCGGGGTAGAATTTCTCCTTGAATAGCCTCTTGAAGTCCTCCCAGGTGAGGTCAGGAGCAGATAGTTGGGGTTCATCTCTGAACCAAGTTCGAGCTATGTCGAACAGTTGCAGGCTTGCGGACTCCACTTTGAGGTCATCAGGGACCCGAGCAGTCTTCAGGAGTCTCTCGACATTCTCTATCCACTCATCGGCATAGAGAATGCCCTCAGTTCCGTAAAATTCCAGGGGTCTTAGATTCTTGAAATCTTTGGCACTCCCTGGCCTCTTGAGTGACGACTCCTGGGACTTAAGAGCTTCTGAGAGGCTGGTCCGCAGAAGTGCAGTCTGTTCTTTCTGGGATTCCACCAATCCCTGGAACACTCCAAGTAGCTGTGCCCCATCCAGAGTAACTGCCGGAACAGATGGAGGCGGCGGGAGTGCAAGAGTCTCGGGCATATTCTGCTCAGCTGGTTCTGATGTGCCTCCTACTGTGTTCCTGGTCTGGACCATTCTGAAAGATTAAGGGATAGGGAATCAGAATAGAATACTTGGAAATCAAAGGCGATAGAAAAAATTGAGCAGCAAAGATATCAAGAATTGAAATAAGGACCCTATACTGTGAATGAGTTTTTCCTAGAATCCTCAATTTTATTCCATACCCTGTCCTAGGGTATTACCCTATTTTAGGATAGGACCTGCATGGGCCACCATAAAAATGTGTCACGACCCGCACCCGGAAATTCGGGCACGAGTGCGTGGGTATGTCCAGCCTACGTCGCAGAATCGGCGGTAGTACGCTGTCTAGGTCAAATCCAAATTTACTAACTAGCTCATTCACAAATAACATAGGCGAGATAATAATGAGAATTGAAACTTAAGATTGCAACTGAAATAAATGTGACAACAGATTCAAATGTTTTAGTACAGGATTTCAAAATCAAATCGGGGATAAACCCGATAAATGAGATAAGAATATAAATGAAAGATAGCTACTACTAGTTACTCTGCAGCAGGGGTCTCCTGGGTGGGTTCTGGCTCCTCATAGGTATCATCGGTCCCCTCATAGAGACCATAATAAGTAGGGGCAAGATCCTCATCATCGCCTAAATCAACAGATCCAGTCAGGAAAGGAGCAAAGTACACAGTGCACAACAAGGTTAAACTAAATATTTATGACAATTAAATATTTGATATCATGTTGAGACAACAGCATAACAGAACATTATTATCTTAGAGTTAAAACTGTACGCAGGAATATGAGAAACAGAAATAAATGAGACAGAAATTGAAACTACAACAGTCAGCAAGATATATAACATGACCAGAAACTATCTGTGTGAACTTGTGTTTGTTTTTAGAATACATAGTTGGCATGTAGGGGTTTATAAGGCTAATCCGGCCGTCATAAACGGCTATTAGACAATATAATCGAGATTCGGCTGATGGACAGTCGTGTACCAACAGCTATTAGATAATACAGGGGAAAGGGTAAACTCCATGCCTCCTTAGTATTCTCCCACCCGACACAAAAAATAAGACATGAAATCCAGTATTCAAGACATGAAAATCTAGTGTTCTAACACTACGTGTAATCATCCAATGGTGCTAGTAGAGCAAGGAATTAATTATCACAATATAAAGAATAAACTTGAAGTGCAGGTACTTGCCTGTTGTTTGGATCTGATTAATATTGGCTCTCGGGGGAAAATTCCAGAAATGAGTCCAAAAGCTGAAATAGACATTACCATCACGCTTAGAAGATGTCAAATAGCTAGAAACGCTTGTCCTTGGGTCCAATTTGGAGACAAGGGCAAAAATGGCAGTTTCGGGTCAAAACGGGGTCCGCTGGTGGGCCCGCTTTGCACCGAAAAACGTGTCCGAGTCAAAGGTCTCCAAATTCACCAAACTTAGTGTCAACAGGTCAGGAACGCTGATACGAACCCAACGGAACTTCCAGATTTGGATTCTGATGAGCCGAACATAAAATCGCCCGTCGAGCGAGGCCTGTGTGGCCCACGACACGCGATTTCGTCAACGTTCTCAGAATCGAACCAAACTTGACCCACAGGACCAGCGTATCGCTACGAGTCTGATGGCGCAAGTTTCGTCTCGATCTGACGAGTGTACAAGAAGTTAGGGCAAATTACCGAAAAGTCGGATACGGGACGATGACCGCGGATACGCGTTGATTCCGGTGTGCACACACACCCGAATCAGCTTCCACGAAATCTTACACGTCCGTATCGACGATGCGCACGTATCTGTGAAGACCGTACGCGACCAAGTCGTCCCGTTTGGCGGGGCGCACTCAGTTCCGGGGTAAAAATAGGGTCTAGTTTTTCCTGTCTTTGGATCGCGGTGTGCGATCACCACAGGACGCGATACCCCGAACAGTTTATTCGGACACTGAGAGGGTCATACAGGCTTCACAACGCATGCAATTTGCGGAATTGGAAACAGAGCTACGAGGCGAATGTTACACGCACCTGAAGGGGACCCGAAAATCAGGGTCGAGTCGTGTCCGACTCGTGTTCTGGTGGATCTCCGGCCGTGGACGGCGGGGACTGGCCGGAGATGCGTCAGCGAGGGCGGGGGACGGTTCGTCGAGGGGCGACGCGGCGTCCACGGCTCAGGGCGGCCGGCAGCGGCGGTGGGGAGCTGCTCGTGCTGCTGCTGCGGCTGGTCTTCGTCGGGGAGGAGCGTCGGCGGCGCTGGCCGGGGGGGCTGCGGCCTCAGGCGGGCGGCGCGGTGCGGTGCGGTGGCTGGGCGAGCGGAGGCAAGCAGCGGCGGAGCGGGGCGAGTGGGTCGAAGGGCGGCCGGGGTCGGGGTTTAAATAGGGGAGTGAGGGAGAGAGAGGCGCCGGGAACGGCGGAGGGGGAGGCGGCTGGTGCGGAGGTGCGCGGAATGGGCGGGGGACGTGGCCGACGTGGCGCGGCAGCCCGGGCGGAGGGCGCCGGAATCGGGCAGCGGGGAGGGTCGTGGGGAGACTGGGCTGGCGGGTCGGGCTGACGGCGGGTCGGGTTCGGTTGAACCCGACCCGACCCGATAGGGTAGGGTCTGGGCTGAGGGAGCGGGCTGGGCCGCGGCCCAACGGGCCGTGGGCTGCGAAAAAAGAAAAAGAAAATAATAATAATAGAAAATATATAATAATAAATAAATAAATAGATAATTAATTTAAATAAAGAATTAAATAGTTTTTAGGCATTTAAAAATAGGTCTGAGGCCCAGAAAAATCCAGAAAAATTACCCTAAGTCCAGTTTTTCCATTTTACACCCAAAAATATTATTTTTATGATATTTTAATATTATTTATTGCCAATTAAAAATCATTTATTAATTGAAAATCTTGATTTTAATTTCAGAAAATTCCCAGAAAATTCTAGAAAATTGGGAAAAATCCAAGATTTAATAATTTGAAAAATTCAGGGGGTTTACACAAGGTATCTTGCCTGGGGTCCTGCTGCTGGTATGAATCAGAGTCCAAGTCACAGTCCAAATAGCCTATGTATTACAAATTTATCACGTCAAAAGATAATTTATTTTAATTTATTTAATTTATTTAATTCTAGAATAATTACTCTAAAATCCTATTTTAATCTTATTATTCTGATTTTTATGTTAATTCCTAAATTTTGTAAAAAAAAACTGAATTTTATCAACTCAAGACTCATGGCACGCAAATCGAGGCGATCTGTTGACCGAAAAGTCAACCGACATAAACTCAACTTTCATGCATGATTTCCTGTAAATTTCAGCATAAAAAAACATACTGGAATTTATGGCTCGTCCGAATTCAAATTCGTTTGGGAATTATGGCACATACAAATTTTGTATTGTGCACCGATGGTTAAATTCTAACCTAGAAGTTCTACAGAATTAACAGTATGTAAATACTTCAAAATAAATTATGGGAAAAATATATGTCGATGATCTCGACATTAGCTTTCTGAAACTTTAAACGGTTCCTGATTCTGATTCTTAATTCTCCCGGAATCGCAAAAACATCGAAACACGTCTATTTTCGGACATGCTGTGCTCTACGAATTTTCCAGAATTTAATTCTCATAATTTAGAAAATAAATTTATATAATCAGAAATCTAACCTCATTATCGTTCTAACAAAAAAAACTGGAGCGCGTTTGGAGTCCGGAGCTAGGAGATATCATCTTTTTAATTCGTCATAACTAGTAGAAAATGAGGCTGAATTTATGACGAATTTTGACTATTTTTGGACGAAAAAGAGAGGAATTTTGGGGAAGAAAAATATGAAGGATGAGCTTTTTATAATGGTGGAGACTACTTAATTAATAGGATTGGTTAATTTGGATAGGATTATGATGAATTTAAATAAGGATATGATATACATGAAGTTGATTTCCTAGTTGGTTCAGGATTTGAATTAATTTAAAATAGAGTTTGAATTTATCTCAATAATTTATAATCTTGAATATAATTAAATATAATACAAATAATTTATAAAATCTTATTAATATCTATTAACACTAAATTAGCATCTATCTAATATTAAGACTATATATATCCAAATAAATCCTAATTAATTTTAAAAATCTAAAATAACCTAAAAATGATTCTAAATAAATATTTATATAAGTAAATATATCAAGAAATTCATTTGCTAATTAAATAACAGAATACTCTAAAGAAATTCAATATCTATAATAATATAAAATATACACAAAATATCTATTTTGGGTGAGGGAGTTTACACATAAGTATTTTCAAAGATGCCGACATTATTTTATTTATTGTGAGTTTTTTTATTGCTGATGGCGTTGGAAGTTGTCACGCCCCAGTCCCAAAATACGTAGGACTAGGAATACGTAGCATACCAGCCGTATGTATATGACAACTCCAATATGTTGAAAAATTATGACACATACGTACGCAGTAATATGAATATTAATTATCAATTGGTTCATACATTGTCAACACAAGTCACAGGCATCTATATCTTATCCACAAGCACAAGTAAAGGAATATCAAAATAAATAGCTAAATGTCTCAAGTACGAAGTATCAAAAGAATAATAGTCTGGTAGAGAAAAATCCACTACCCATCGACTATATCAAAAACTAAAATGATAGAGGAGATCAAAACCCCAATATGAAATAAATGTCAACAAAGAAACATGTAAGCCCCCTGATTTTCAGGAATTATTAATTTGGACTTTTCACAATTTTTTTGAATTTTTCGGGATTTTTCTGTAATTAAACCCCAGGCTCTTGGTGATTAAATGATTTTTTATTTGCTGTTAATTACTATTAAAATATTATGAAAATAATATTTTTGGGTGTAAAATGAAAAACTGGGCTTAAGATAATTTTTCTAAAATTTATTGGGCCCCGAACCTATTTTTAAACACCTAAAAACTATTTTTAAATTAAACCAAGTCAAACCAAACCAAACCCAGCCCAAACCCATCCGCTGCGGGTCGGATCCGGGCCAACCCGCGACCCGAACCAGCAGCCCAAAACCCGTTCAGCTAACGGGTCGGGCGGGTCTTCCAGACCCGAACCCGCCGCCCGCCCGACCCGTTGAACCCTTCTTCCCCTACGTTCCTTCCCCGCATCCCCCGCCGCCGGCTCCGGCCACGTCGCTGGAGCCCGCGCCTGATCCGCCCGCGCCCCACGCCATGACTCCTCCCCCTCTCCGCCTCATCCGGCCACCCCCACGGCACCACCCCCTATAAAAACCCCTCTCCTCCTACCTCCTCCCTCATCTCCCCCAAATCCACGAAACCCTAGCTCCGGCCACCCATTCAGGCCACCCCCTTCCCCCTAGAGCCGTCGCGACCTGCTCCCCTACTCCTCCTCCTTCACTTCCCCGCTCAGCCGCTGAGCCGACCCTCCCCGAGCTCCTTCCTCCCTGCTCTCCCTCGAGTAGTACCTGCAAATCACACTGAGACAAGTGCTACAGTTGGAGCCAGAACCCCAGGCAAGTGTACCTCGCCAAAACTTGCAATCTTTGTTACTTATTTCCTTGGCTTATATATATATAGATATATATTGTGGTTCATGCTTGAGCTAGGACCGTGCGACTTTACTTAGCGTCCGATTCATAGTCGGGTGCCAACACCGTATGCGGCGTTGTGTATTGTCATCTAGACATGGATACCGAGACCCCATCTTTCTCGTACTTGTCCTATCAAGTACATTATAACCCAGGACACTTGACACAATTCATGGACAGGATCTTCCTGAGATATTTGTGGTGATTCTGTATAGGATACAGGACTTGACATTGATATTATGTTCCTAGATACTATATGACTTGTTGCATTAGATATGATCTTACGTGACATGGACATGGGGCCACATGGACATGAGACGTATGATTACATTGGGTGGGGAGAGACACACAGGCTACAGGTTAATTTTATATTATGCCGGCGTCTCAGTCTTCCGCTGAGCTAGACGACCACATGATATCACTGCTACCGGCTCCCCGACACAGGGCTTGTAGTGGTTTCAGCCTGAGTTCTAGTGCTGCTCTCATCTTGCATATCACTTAGCTGGTTATCTAGTGTTCCCTATTGCTTCATTTATTGCTGGAGAGACACACAGGCTACAGGTTGACTATATTATGCCGGCGTCTCAGTCTGTCTCCGAGCTAGACAACTTCATGATATCACTGCTACCGGCTCCCCTACACAGAGCTTGTAGTAGTCTCAGCCTGAGTACTGGTGATGTTCTACCTATATTTCACATAGATGGTTACATATTTACCCTATTTATTTTATTGACTATTTTATTGTATTATTATGGCTTGTATTATCTGTACCTTGCTATGTCCCCTGAGGACCTGGATCCGGATTATGTCTCCAGGTATAGTCGAAGAGATCCATCCAGAGATATACCGTACAGGAGCACTTCCAGGAGCTGTACCAGAACCTGAGAACGAGATCGTGCCAGAGGATTTCTCCTGAGCATTGCCTTTGTACAGTCAGTTATTTCTGTTTCTATTTCCAGTTCCTTTATTTCATGTATATTGTATTGATGTATCAGACTTGTTCTCGGATTGTTCATCGAGACACTTTTATTGAGATTTGTTAGTTTATTCTCTTGCATTATTCTGGCATTTAATCTGTGATTATCTGTTGTGGATGAGATTAGTATAGACTGTGACTTGTAACATTGGACCTATTTATTGTTGTACTACAGCTTAAGTATGTCCTGATGGATCCATTAAATTGGATTTATCCATCGGTGCGTACTGCTGGCCATTGCCACGTGTCCAATCCCTCGGTATTTTGGGACTGGGGCGTGACAAAACAACAGCTAAGGATCCATCGGCAATGAAGTAATCACTGGTACTTAGAAGGTAGGACCTCCTTAACAAAGAATGATGCATCAGGTCTGGGTCCATATACCTGCGGATAATCCTGCTCGTCTATACCTGAAAGTTGACCAGGTCCTCAGAGGGACATAACAAGATACAAAAATTGCATGCCATAATATATTGAATATAACATCCAAAGGGTCGCAAAACCGTATATGTTAAATGGACTTTTGAGAACAACTTTTCAACGTATGGGCTATCTAGCTAAAAATGGGATTAGCGTGACTCTCTCGAAGAATCAGTGGCCTAAAATGCGTAACGTCTTTCGATCGTCAGAGACAGCCTATAAATAATATATTATAAGGGTCATCTAACCACGTATCTTCGACGGAGCGTACGGGTTACAAAAGAAAAATTGTAAAGGAGCCCATATGCCTACTTGTTGTTCTCCCCACCCTATGCTCTATCCATGTAATATCCATGCCACAGTGATACCTCTAATAATTGCCAAGTCTCCTAGCATGCATTTCTATCAGCAGTTATTTTCTATCCATCGAACGTCCCAAACGTACAGGTGGCCATCCTATCACGCAAGTTCGTGTCCTACATGAGACTATTACTCGTGTAACAAATCTGTCATGGCCAATGAAACATAAGAATACCTCAACATCATGGGGTGGTCTCGTAATACTAGGTCGTCATGCAAAATATTAAATAAATGACAAAAGGTGACGCAACCGTCGTTGCACCCAAGTTATTCTTGGACGCGCAGTTTTATATAGCAAAATAAAATAACTAAATGAACAACAGTAAATATGCACCATTTTTTTTTATGTGCAAACATCCAAATGTTAAGGGACTTAATGGCAAAAAGGGTGCTTGGTGTCACCATCCTATTAGTGAAAGCCAATGAAGAAACCCTCCCTCAACCTCACATGACCGGTCACCTCATCCTCTCTCTCTCCTTTGCTTTGTACAACTTTTTATGTTAAATCATGACCCTTGATTCAAATCCCTACACCATCACAACCACACACTCACTCTATATTAACTCACACATACAACAACCCCCACCCCCCCACATGTGGCCGGCCCTAATCCCTAGAAAAAAAACTAGGAATTCCCCCCTCACTCTCTCTCCTCCCTCTACTTATTCATTCAGCCGAACCTTTCTTCCCTCATCCTTCTTCTCTTCTTCTTCTTTCTTCTTCTTCTTCTTCTCTCCTCCTTCCTCACGTTCAACTCACCGGAGCACCACAACCCGCGACTCGCCGGACCTTCACCGACGACCACCACATTCACCCGCTGCCACCTCCGCTACTGCATCTCCGACCCGGAGCAGCCACCTTCATCACCGCAGCCATCTCCACCTGAAATGGAGCACCAAGCGGCCGCTACTACCTCTAGTACCGAGCCGCCGCTGTTATCTCCACCACAAGCCGCTGCTACCTCCAGCACCGAGCCATCGCTGTTATCTCCACCTCGAGTCTCCACCTTCACTGCCATCACCACCACGATTACTACCTCCACTACCTCGCCAGAGCAAGCCGCCGCTGCCTCCTATACCAACAACTCAACCACCTCGACCACTGTCAACACTACCCGTACCACCACCTTCACCTGCTGCCCCTCCACCGGAGCACCACGAGCCGACCCGCAGCCGCCATCCGACAACTTCGCCTCGATCCACCACCACCTTCTTTACCATCATCGTCATGACCTACTGCCTCTACGATCCACCATCACCTTTGCCACCATCACCGTCATGACCCACTGCCCCCACGAACCACCACCACCTACTGCCGCCACCACCGTAGCCGAGCACCACCACCCTCACGCAACTGAGAACCCACCACCCCGGTCGACATGAGCACCACCAAGGCGGTCGATACTGTCCCTGACCGAAGCCGCAGCACCATCACTGCCACCACCCGCAACCACCTGGGTAACTTATAAAATCTCCTAATTTTTAAACATATTAATTATTTAATTAATTATTAAATTTATTTATAGCATTTCTTAGTTAATTAGAAAATAGAATTTAATTGAATTAATTTCCTAGGTAACTACTCATCTAAAATTTATGGAACAAAACTATTATTATATTTTATTTTAATTAGAAAGTCTTATAGAGGGATGCTAGATTTTTAGATGTGCTATATAAATTTTCTAGAATTTTATACCATATATATATATATATATATATATATATATAAATAAATAGTAATAATAGAAAATCAAATAAAAGAAATCGTTAACAAAAATCCTTAAATCAAATAAAGATCCTTAAAACTAAACAACCTCTAAGCCTAACACCACCAGCCCACAACTTAAGCTCTAAGCCTTAAACAATAAACTCATAACCTAGCTAAACCTGTATCCCACAACTAACTCACCCGCCAGCGGCCAGGACCCGCGAGCGTCGACCCTTTACCCGCGCCCCCTCCTTCTCTCTCTATATATATACATCTTACCCAATAAATCCTAACCCTAAACCAATCCTCCTCCAATCTGGCGCCGACTCCCGACCACCCGCAGCCACCAGAGCACCGCACGGAACCCTGCGCCGCCGGCCACACCCGTGCGATCGCGAGCAGTCCACGACAGATTCGAGCAGCGACGTTGCCTACTTCAAGTGCAATTTTTTGACTCGTCGCTCGGTCGTTTTTGGATACGTCTTCACCGGTATGATCATGACCTATCCCCCTCTCAACTCTGTAAATTAGTTTCCATCGAATAGCCCTTATCACTAGGTAGAAATCGAGGCCAAGTTGAAGAAAAACCACATCTTTTAAACTGCAGAAAACTGTTTCAATGACCTATATTTAGGGACTAATATCTTCCACCACAGACATCCAAATTTAAATCTTTCTTTACTATGTGAAGACTATATAACCGAGATTATTTTTTGTTAATTTGATTATTTTATGTTGGGTTAAATCTAGAGATAAACTGGGTTAAAAATTATGAAAAACTTATTTTTAAAACTTTAGAAATTGCGATACGGAGTACGTCCCGCCAAACGGGACCGCCCCGTCTCATACCAATTGTACCAAAAGGCACGTATGGAATGTCCTGACGTGTGGGCTTTCACAAAAACTGATTTGGACGTGTGTGCGCGTCGGAATCAACCTGTATCCGTAAAAAATCCCCGTATCGTGACTTTTGCAAAATAACACACCATTTTGTGTACGCTCGTCGGAATGCGACAAAACTTGTGCCTTTGATTGATGATATCACGCTGGTCCTGTGACACAAGTTTCACGCGATTCCGAGATAGTTGACTAAGCTGCCTATTTGCGGGCCCCACGGTTGACTTTAAGGGCAAATTTGTGTTCGGCTCACCGGAATCCAAAATTGGACACACCGTTGAGTTTGTATGGACGTTTAGAATTTTTTTTGACCTATAATTTATCCCATTTAGAGACCTTTACCTCTAGCACACTTTCCGGTGCAAAGTGGGCCACATGTGGACCCCACTTTGACCCAAAAATTATTGTTTTGCCCCTGTGTCCAAATTGGACAAAAGGGTAGTATTTTCTAGCTATCTCGCTGATTCCGGAAATGTTGGTGATGTTTATTTCAACATCCGGAGACGTTTATTTGGAGGCCATAGTTTCTGATCCTGTGTACTTGACGTCTAGATGCTTACACTATACAATTATTTGCCATGCAAGTATACCTTGCCATTGTACTGTGATTTACTTTCTATATGATGTATGTATTTTATTTTTGTCCATTTAGTTCATATATTTTAACTGCTATATAAACTGCGCGTCCAAGAATAACTTGGGTGCAACGACGGTGGCGTCGTATTCTATTTTTATTATATATATGCATGTTGACCTAGTTTATGAGACCACCCCATTATCATGAGGCATTCTTATGTTTAGCCATGACACTATTATTACACGAGTATGAGTCTCATGTAGGACACAGACTTGCGTACTCGGCTGGCCACTAGTACGTATAGGACGTGCGACGAATATGGATAACTGCCGATAGAAATTGCATGCTAGAAGACCTGGCAGTTATTTAGAGGTATCATCGTGTCATAGATGTGACATGCTTAGAACATGGGTTAGAGAGAACAACAAGTAAGACTTTTGGGCTCCTTTAAACTTTTTTTGTCTAACCCGTACGCTCCGTCGGAGATGCGCGGTCATGATGACAACTATATATATTATTATTACCTGGCGGCCTCTAAGGTTCAAAAGACGTCATGTTTTTTAGACCCCTGAATCTCCAAGAGAATCATGCCAATCCTATTTTAGCCAGATAGCCCACATGTTGGAAAGTTGTTCTCAAAGTGCATTCACATAGATGGTTAGGCGACCCATTGGATATTTATTTTTAGTACTATATTGGCATGCTTCTATGTATCTTGTTACGTCCTTCTGAGGACCTGTTACCTTTCCAGGTATAGACGTGCAGGATTATCCACAGGAGTACGGACCCGGACCTGACGCTTCATACCAGACTGAGGAGGTCTTACCTTCAGAGTACCTTTGATTCATCGCAGCTGATGGATATTCTAGTTGTTATTTCTTTTATTGACATTTATCTTATATTAGAGTTTGATCTCTTTTCTTATTTAGTAGTTTTTAGTATGGTCGATTGGCAGTGGATTTGTTTCCACTCGACTATCATTCATTCATACTTCATATTTGAGATTCAGTTATTTATTCCTATTTCTTTACTTATGCTGTGGATGAGATATAGATTGCGTGTGACTTGTGTTGACAGTATATTACCACTTGTAGATTGGATATTCATAATAGAGCGTATGTATGTGTTATGGTTTCCATATATTGGAGTCGCCATATACATACGGCTGGCATATTGCGTATTCCTAGTCCTATGTATTTTGGGACTGGGGTGTGACATATTTTTGTGGTGGCCTATGCAGATCTTCGAATATATTGTCTTGGTTACGTTACTGTACCGAATAAGCCTGCATATAGGAATAGAGTATAGGATCTCATCTACGCTTGACTAAAACTCATCTTCCCTTTCAACTATCCTATTTAAACGTTTGCATCCTGTTTGATTCCTGTACTCCTTCTAATCGTTTCGTCCACCTCTTACAGAGAGATAGATTTATGTAGTGGATGTACTGCCACTGGAGGCGACACACCTTCAGGGGTCAACGGCCAAACTCGAGGGGAGGCCTCGATGACTCCTAGACTTCCGGGGCCGGATGGACAGACTCACAATCCAGTTCCATCTGATCTTCCCGCTTTACCTAATGGGACCTTTCTGGCTTCATCGACACCATAGGATGGTCAGACACATAAGTTCCAATTCTTCTAAATGATGATGCAGGAACAGAGACAGCAGGCGACCGCACTGGCTGTAGAGTAGAGACAGCAAGCGGCAGAGCAGAGGCGAGAATTTCTGGCAGCACTTAAGAGAATGGCTATACAGGCTTATGTATCAGCTCAGGCACTAGTTCCATTACCGCGAGCTAGAGTTGGTTCAGTCAAGAACTTTGTACAGATGGGTCCCAAGCCGTATAAAGGCACTGAGAGCCCAGAGGAGACCACGAACTGGATTACCCACACCAAGAAGTTATTAGAAGCATCACAACTGCCTACAAATCTATGGATGATAGGCGTAAGGACGCAACTAGATGGTAATGCTCATCACTGATGGGAATCAATGGAGCGCCAGTTGGGTACGCGACAGACTTGGAAATAATTCTTAGAGTGCTTTGAGAGAAAGTACTTTCTGGATACTGTAAGGGATGCGTTATACGATCAGTTCCTCCATCTGAAGCAGGGGAACAAGACAGTTGATGAGTATGATGCAGAGTTTAGTCGCCTTAGTAAATATGGCGCTGCCCTGATACCGAATGACTTGGACAAGGCGAGGTTTCACCACGGACTGACTCAGGAGCTCCAACACTACACTAGCTCACAGTCCCGAATCTCTTATGTCAAATTATTGATAGAAGCTAGGTTACAAGAGACCATCAGCAAGAAAAATGAGGTCAACTGAAGACACAACAGGGACCAGTAAGGACACAACAAGGAGGGCCTATCAGACGTCCTTTGGCACAGTAGTAGCAGCAGCAGCACAGAGCAGGACCGTACCAGATTCTGGAGAAGTCCCACTGCAGTTATTGTGGGAGACGCGGACATATTTTGAGAGATTGTCAGACTCGCTTAGGACAATATATGAGGTGTGGTTCCGAAAAGTATATGGTGAGAGACTGTCCAATGCAACAGACATTGACACTTCTATCGCCAATACAGAGGCTAGCACTTCCAACATCGAAGCTAGTTCAGCAGATGACTAGACCAGGAGCACCTCGACCCCGAGCAGCAGGAGGATCTAGCACTTCCAGCATTGAAGCCAGTTCAGCAGATGACTAGACCAGGAGCACCTCGACCCCCAGCAGTAAGAGGATATCAGCGAGGACCACCGCTACCTACTCAGGAGGATCAGTTCACGAGGGCCAGACATGGACTACCATAAAGGAATGGACAAGCTTTTGTGCTAGAAGTGGATGACATGGATCAGAAGATTGATGTTATAGTAGGTATTACTCTTGCTTTTATTTTTTCTGCTGTGACATTATTTGATACGGGAGCCACCCACTCGTTCATATCTTCTAGTTTTATTGTCAAGCATAATATTGTCACTGTCACGACCCGCACCCGGTATAGGGGCACGAGAGCGTGGGTACGTCCAGCCTACGCCGCAGCATCGGCGATAGAACGCTGTCTAGGTCACAATACTAGCTAATCACTCTCACATGAATATCTAACTCCATAAGGAGACACATATATCACAATATAATATGGAATATACTCAATCACATAAACTAGAGCACGATGAGATATCGAAGAAAATAAATGAAATACAAGACAAGCCTAAACAACAATAAACAGTCTAACCTGCAATCAATAACATCCAGTCTCCAAGTAAGTCAGAAACAAGTCCTCTAGTCGAAGTCTGGAAAAAATATCCAGTCAGGATTGGAACGAAATACACCTCTAACAGCAGTTCCATGCATATTGACAAAAACTATAACACAGTGTAAAGAAATACAAGACAGATAGGAAATACTGACAATAAGAAATACTAGAATAGAGAAATACTGGAATAATAAAGTACTAGAGCATGTCATCATCAATGTACATCTAGCAATAAAATAGGAATCCAAGTACACGCAAGAACAATGAACTGGTATATAAGTGTGTACAAGATCAATAACTAGAATATGTAGAGATGCTAGATCAATATACTAAAGATGCATGTCAAGAATCATCTAAGTGTGTGAAACATTAGTATATCATGTGATCAGCTTGGGTTATATGACTCATTACATGGATTAGCGATCATCCCCAACAGGTCAGGCTAACCGGAATGTAACAGTGATGAGGCATGTAAGGGTAAGGCTGCACCGACGTGAGATGTGGGTGAGCTAATGCTGCATGTAAGAAGTATGATCACATAACTACTAATACTTCCCTATTTCCCCCAGCTAGCACGATGGATCCCAATCACGACTCCTAATGACAGGTCTCGATGATGCCAACTCGTGTAAAGAACAGTGTCAGAGTCATGTACGCTATACAACAAGAATTATAGAGATAATCAACATAATGGAAACTGTCAGAGAATGTACTCGCCTGGGGTCTTGCTGCTGGTATGAATCAGAGTCCAAGTCACAGTCCAATAGTCTATGTATTACAAATTTACCATGTCAAAAGATAATTTATTTTAATTTATTTAATTCTGGAATAATTAATCTAAAATTCTATTTTAATCTTATTATTCTGATTTTTATGTTAATTCCTAAATTTTGTCCAAAGGAACTGAATTTTATCAACTCGAGGCTCATGGCACGTAAATCGAGGCGATCTGTTGACCAAAAAGTCAACCGACACAAACTCGACTTTCATGCATTATTTCTTGTAGATTTCAGCGTCAAAAACATGCTGGAATTTATGGCTCGTCCAAATTCAAATTTGTTCGGAATTTATGGCACATACAAGTTTCGTATCGTGTACCGATGGTTAAATTTTACCCTAGAAGTTCTACAGAATTAACAATATGCAAATACTTCGAATTAAATTCTGGGAAAAACATATGTCAATGATCTCGATATTATCTTTCAGAAACTTTAAACGGTTCATAATTCTGATTCCTGGTTCTCCCGGAATCACGAAAACATCGAAACACGTCTATTTTCGGACATGCTGTGTTCTACAAATTTTCCAGAATTTAATAATCATAATTTACTAAAACAAATTATATAATCAGAAATCTAACCTCAATATCTTTCTAAAACAAAAAACTAGGTCTCATTTGGAGTCCGGAGCTATGCACAATGGCTTCTGGAAGATGAAGGAACCCTAGATGGCAATTCTCCAAAATTTGGCTGAAGAAAAACCCTAGAAATAAACTTAAACTAATATATATATAGAGGAGAGAGAAAGCAGTCGCGGCTCAGATCTTGACACGTGGCAGCCATCCAACGCTGCCAGCACCGCAGTCACTGACAGGTGGGCCCGGCACTGTTTGCTGCGGCAGGCTGACAGGTGGGCCCCCTGTTTGCTGACTGGACAGAAATAATTACTTTTTGGGTTTTCTTTTTCAGAAAATAGTTTTTAATTCAGTTTTTTATAATTAACTCAAAATAAATGCTAAAAATAATCAGAAAATTCTTAAAATATTCTAGAAAATATATTTTATTATTTAGAACCTAAAATAAAAGTTTGGGATATTTTTAAATATATTTGTCCCTAAAATAAATTCTTGAAAGTCCTAGAAAATTAGGATTATTAGTTTTTAATTAACTAAAAATTATGAAAAAATTCCACTAGCCCCAAATTAACCTAAAAATAATATTTAAGCACGAATTTCAGGATTCGGAGGTTACAGTCACTACACCCTTACCTAGTTGTGTTAGAATTCTCACTGGAGGTGGAGTTGTACCTGTTAGTCGGATTTGTAGATCGTGTCCTGTAGTGATTCATGGCAGAGAGATGAATGTCCGACTTTTAGTCCTCCCTATGCCAACTTTTGATATTGTATTGGGGATGGACTGGCTAAGCAAGTACCACGCTTTCTTCGACTATTTTGGAGGAAGCATTCTTTTTAAGGTACCAGGCCAGCCAGAACTTGAGTTTGCACGAGGATCCTCAGAAGTCCTTGATGGTGTTCAGCTTGCAATGGACGACGTTATTTATCACCCCTATCATTTCAGAGTTTTAAGACGTCTTTCCAGAGGAATTGCCAGGATTACCTCTGGACAGAGACATAGAATTCTTGATTGAATTGACACCGGGAGCAGCGCCCATAGTATCGCATGTTTATAGATTGGCGAAGAAGGAGATGGATGAGATGAAAGCACAGTTGAAAGAATTAGAGGAGAAAGGTTTTATCCAACCAAGTGCATCACCCAGGGGAGCACCAATATTGTTTGTACCAAAGAAGAATGGGTCAGTGCGTATGTGCATCGACTACAGAGCCTTAAATGCAGTGACTGTGAAGAATAAATACACATTGCCACGCATTGATGACTTATTTGATCAGCTTAGTGGAGCCAAGTTGTTCTCGAAGATAGACTTGAGATCGGGATATCATCAAGTGAAGGTACAGAAGCAGGACATCCCGAAGACTGCATTCAGGACAAGATATGGACACTACGAGTTTTTGGTCATGCCATTTGGGTTGACCAATGTTCCAGCTATCTTTATAGACTTAATGAATCGAGTATTCCACCAGTATTTGGACCAGTTTATGGTCGTCTTCATAGATGACATACTTGTCTATTCGAAGAGCCACGAGGAGCACGAGAAGCACCTGTGGATCGTCCTAGAGACCTTGAGGAAAGAGTAGTTATATGCGAGGCTCAGTAAATATGAGTTTTTCTTGGACAGAGTCTCGTTTCTTGGGTATGTCGTTATGGGAGATGGTATTTCTGTTGATCTAGAAAAAATCTCGGCAGTCGAGACATGGCCCGTTCCTAAATCAGCATCGGAGGTGAGAAGTTTCCTTGGACTTGTGGGATATTACCGACGGTTCGTGAGGAACTTCTCAAGGATAGCAGCGCCTATGACTCAGTTGATGTGCAAGGACCAAGAGTTCGTATGGACCAACGAGTTTCAAGCCGCTTTCGAGGAGTTGAAGAAGCGATTGAACACAGCGCTAGTATTGACTATTCCATCAGGATCAGGAGGTTATGTGATTTACAGTGACGCATCAGAAAAAGGCTTGGGATGCGTGTTGATGCAGCATAGCAAGGTGATTGCATACGTATCTAGACAGTTACGAGTACATGAGAAAAATTATCCAACTCATGACTTGGAGCTTACAGCCGTTGTTTTCGCTCTGAAGCTATGGAGACATTACTTATATGGGGAACGAGTGGAGATCTATACAAACCATAAAAGCCTCAAGTATGTCTTCATGCAGAAGGATTTAAATATGAGGCAACATCGGTGGCTTGATTTGATGAAAAACTTTGAGATAGAGCTGCATTATCACCCAGGCAAGGCTAACGTAGTAGCAGACGTGTTAAGCCGAAACCAGCAGCTTACTTCTTGACCACACAGAGGGAGTTATTGGAGGACTTGGAAGAACTTGGCATAGAAGTGGTATTACCCGGAGCAGATAGGACATTAGCCAACTTGCAAGTACAGTCATCACTAGTAGAGAGGATCAAGGCAGCTTGCCTACGGACGCCAGATTCAGGAGATTGAAAGAAAGGACAGAGGCCGGAGAGCAGACGGGATTGCACATTCATGATGACGGAACATTACAATGTGGTGATCGTCTATATGTTCCCAATGGAGAGATTCGACAGGAGCTGATGGCAGAAGCTCATAGTTTGATATATTATATTCATCCTGGAGGCACCAAGATGTACCGTGACTTACGATATCACTTTTGGTGGCATGGGATGAAAAGAGAGATAGCTCGCTTTGTGGCCAAATGTCTAGTATGTCAGCAGGTAAAGGTAGAGCATCAGAGAATAGCAGGGCTACTGCAACCACTTTTGATTCCTGAGTGAAAGTGGGAGCACATCACTATGGACTTTGTTATGGGTTTTCCAAAGAGTCCAAGTGGGAGAGATGCAGTATGGGTAATAGTGGATCGCCTCACCAAGTCCGCACATTTCTTGCCTTTTAGAGTTGGCCAGTCTAGGGAAGCTTTGGCTGACATATACATAAGACAAATCGTGAGGTTGCACGACATTTCAGTCAGTATTGTGTCAGACATGGATTCACGTTTTACATCTCACTTTTGGAGAAGGATGCAAGAGAGTCTTGGGACTCGTCTGAAGTTCAGTACATCTTATCACCCTCAGACAGATGGGCAGTCTGAACTTACTATTCAGACACTGGAGGATATGTTGAGGGCTTGTATGTTGGACTTTGGAGGATCATGAAAGGAGCACCTACATCTTATGGAGTTTTCTTACAATAATAGCTATCAAGCGAGCATCCAGATGGCTCCGTTTGAAGCATTATATGGAAGAAAGTGTAGGTCCCCCGTGTGTTGGAGTGACATGGGATAACGTCAGATTCTGGGACCAGAGCTGGTAGTCAACACCGTAGAGACAGTGAAGAAGATACAGGGACACTTGCGAGCAGTACAAGACAGGCAGAAGCAGTAGGCAGGCCTTCATCGTCGCCCCGTGGAGTTTAAAGAGGGCGATCATGTCTTCTTGAAGATATCACCTACTAGAGGCACTATTAGATTCGGAGGGCGTGGCAAGCTGAGCCCAAGGTATATTGGACCATTTGACGTGCTAGAGAGAGTGGAAGAAGTGGCGTATCGACTGGCACTACCACCTTCACTCGAGGGAGTACATGATGTATTCCATGTGTCGTAACTCAGGCGATATGTGGCTGATAGCAGTCATGTTCTCGACCACTCTGAGATCACCATTGGGCCGAGCT